>JAZKJV010010974.1:0-421578 GCA_037367405.1 Ottelia alismoides | reverse complement strand
TACAACGAAGACATGTCACTCAAATAATCACTAGGAGAGCTATCCTCTATAAACTGTACTTGCTCAAACTTCCTCTTCAGATTGTTCGGATTAGGCTCGATCTATGCAGGTATGGCGGCCTTGCCCTTGATGATATCCCTCGTCTCCTACCGGAACACATCCATTTCCTGTCTGAAGGATGCCTGCTGTTCAGAAAGCAAGCGGGCGAGGTCATCAAGCGCCGGGTTCTCGAAAGCGATGCTTGAGAACCGGAAGTGTTCCCCTACTGGAAATGAGACTGCTGCTGGTAGTGGGGAGGGGGCTGGGAGTATGTCTGGTGAGGCTGTTGACGCTGCATCCACCGTTGTCCCTAATAGACAGGATGAGGACCCTGCTGGTACTGTTGGTGGGCATACTGGGGCTGCTACTGCTCGCTGTTCTGATGGCCCTGAGCTGGAGACTGCTGCTGGGATGAGGTGCCACTAGTGGTCCAACGGAATCCGGGGTGATCACGACGGATCCCGGGCTGCTATGGGTACCGGTCGTACCATATCCCATTGACTTCTATCAATGGTTCCTGCTCAACGGGGGGTGGTGGAAGAACTGTCATTGGCTGATCCGGCTGATAGACCACCATCTGAGTGTCTTGAGATGGCGGCGGCAAAGAGTAGTGTTGTAGCTACTGGACCGGCTCTGCCTTGATCTGGTCAACCTGGCGGTACGTGGCAGAGGGCTGGGTGGAGCTACTACTGCTGGGATCAGCATGTGACCTGGGAGGCTGCTGAGTAGACGTCTGTGCCTCCTGGATGCAAAGAATCTGCATCTTCAGGTCACTCATGGTCTTCGTCAAATGGTCCACCTGGGCAAGACCTTGACTCTGCTTCTTCTCAAGAATCTCGATGCGGTCCACGTTCTCTGAAATGATCCCCATGTTGGCAGCGGTGGATTCAGCCTGAGCTGCAGCTGCTGACGGAGTGCATGTATTGGCATCGATGCGTGCTATCCTCTGATATCCAACTGCCTCTGGTCGAAGCTTCGGCTGTGTGTAGACGCGGGCTTGGGCCATAACTGTGGAGTTCTCTACCATTCCCTCATATATCTCCCAAACTGGGTCTTATCCCTTAGAAAAGTAAGATCCACCACAAGAGGCATTAACAAGCCCCTGCAGCTCCGGTGTCATCCCACAGAAGAAACTCTGAACCAGATTGGGCTTGGATATATCATGATGTGGACACCGGTCAATGAGCTCTCTAAAGCGATCCCAAGCCTCATGGAACTACTCATTCGGGATCATGGTGAAGTTGCTGATCATAGCTCGTGCTACGTTGGTCTGGCCGAGTGGATAGTACTTGTTCAAGTACTTATACCGGAGCTGTGCCCATGATGTGACATACCTTCCAAGATGCTTCATCCAATAGGCTGCTCGATCAGCTAATGAGAATGGGAAGGCAATCATCTTGATTGTTTCCTCGTCCACCAGTCTATCGTGGACAGTGCTGCAAATCATCTCAAACTCCTGCAGATGGAGATGAGGCTCCTCGGTGGCTAGCCCATGAAACTTGGGCAATAGCTGGATGGTCTGCAGGCGAAGCTCAAAGTTCCCAACAATGGGAGGAAGCTGAATCCATCGGTGAGTGAGGGTAGAGGCTGGGTTGTGCCACTGCCTCATGGTCATCGACGACGACCTCTCCTGGTTAGGATCTCCTCCTTCGCTTGCTACTTCTGGTATATCACCGCCCTCAGGTCTGTCTTCTCTTCCTTCTCGCATCTGCGTTATCTCCCTCATGAGGTCACCCATGAATACTCCCTGGTCTCTGATCTGTCTCTGCATGGTCTCCAGGGAAGCTAATAGTGAGTTGTTGATGTCAGCTTGATCATATAGGAATGGTGGTGGCTCTACTAATATGGATGTTCCTCTATGTCGTCCATATCTTGGGTCTCTGCAAAGGCAAAAGAACCCATCTCAGGTGCCGTCAAATGTTCTGAGCTCTGTGTTGCACTAAACTCTGACACCACTGGACTGATGGAAGAAGAAGGGTGGTCGAGGGGGGAACAGGGTGGACATAAACTCAGGCTCGGAGAGTGGGTCTGGACTCCCCAAAGTCGACCTAGATGAATAGGAAGGAGTGCTCGATATCGGTGCCACCAGACGTGGCCTAAGGGATCTCATTCCCATCATTTTGATATGAAAAAGGGCAGATGAGATCTGGAATGCAAACAAGATGTGAAAACAAACCCCCAATTCACCTACGCAACTCTGGAGCTGATGACCGTGAAGGTTCGGTCGTCTATCTTGTCAATTTTAGTTAGGTCATCAATCTATCAGAGCGATTAAGCGAGTTGTTGGGAACCCAACTCTCCTACCGACTGTCCCAATCCCAAATGAGATCTTTCTCAGCCAGTAGGAGTTGCGGACCGTTTACCGGCTACCCGATCAACTCCCTCTGCAAAGGATGTCACCGTCCGCTTTACCGGTTATCGGAGAGATCCTCACTGGAGAACGACTCACCAAGACCTGTAGTCAACTAAGATATCGGGTGTGGCTCTATCCTAGTGTCCGGGTCACTCTCTCGCTGTAGATAAATCAACCAATGAGGGGGTTACTCTCCCCAAGATAAAATTTTTGAAAGAATGAGGTGAGTTTTATGGTCAAGTTTACATTAGCAGTTCCAATTTTATGATTTTATCTTTTTAGTATTTTTCTAAAATAAAGACAACGCCTAACGAATTTTCCGATCTCCTGGTTATTTAAGGTCCAATAAAATGGGGGAGGAAGTCAGAAAAGCTAATGCGTGATCAAACACAATGATGCATGCAGAGATAGAAATGCGTACCTTGCTCCAGCACTCTACATGCAGGGTGATCCGCGCATAAAATAAAAGACAGAAATTAAACTACCTATTGATACACGAAGAAATCGGCCTTAGACGAATTCTACACGAGGAGAACAGTAGCTAAATGGTCAACAAGAGGTGTTGGAGTCCGGTCTCTGATGCTGATCGGTGTCTGCCACAATGGATCCTGCCAGCGCTGTATACGACCTCTAGCGGCACGTGACTCCTCAGGTGACCAAAATAGCTTTTTATTTCGTGAGTTATTATTTAGGTCCACTTAACGATCTATAGGCACATGCAAATGTATTAAGTGTGGGATCCTAATCAATTATGTCACAATCACAATAAAATCCTAAGTCTAGGGGCCAAAACCTTCGTGAATCAAAATAAAAGAAAAGCGAAGAAAAAAAAATCGGCGAGAAAACCGAGCAAGCAAACGAGGCCCCCAAGGGAACAATCCCTCAGGCACTGGACCTCGTGGAATGTCGAAGTATCTGAATGTCTGGAATGTCGAAGTGTCTGAATGTCCTGTTAGTTACAAATTATATGTCACTCTCTCTCACACAAATAATTACACAAGAATATATGCGGAAAATAAAATTGAGCTACACTACAAAAACTCTAAGTCCTTCTCGTGCAGGGGTAGCAGGCCGAAGCCTGCTTCACGTAGGTGCTCAAGCGCCTATGAAAACCCGCCTCCCTCAATCCGCGGTACCTCGCACAAAGACAACAAAGAAGGTGGTCAGATAGCTCAAAAATGTAAGTCAAATACAAGGGAAATAAATGAAGAAATAGTGGTAAACAAATAATCACAATCAGTCACAAAATGATCTATATCCCTGGCAATGGTGCCATTTGACTTAGTTGAGAATCACGAGGGTCTAAATGTCTCACACAAGGCGGAGAAAAAGTCGCTGCGGCGACCCTCTATAAATCCCGGCTAAGTCAACAATTAACCCACAATAACAATCAAACAATGAGAAGCAAAAGTGGGGTCAAAATTTATTATAACTCTACAATAAGTGTGTATAGTGTGCAAGTATGTGTAGATTGTCGAACTCGGGGAGCAAGCAAGATAGATCGGACAATGACACTAAAAAATGTGATAGTGTGATCAAATGCCTACAAACATGCAAATTTTGGTGGGTTTTTTAATTTTTTGTATTTTTTTGTTTTAAATTTTTTAGTTTTTGTATTTTGCTTTTAAATTTTTGATTTTATATTTTCTTTTTACATATTATATTTTTTCCTTTTTCTTTTTTTTTTCAATAATGGAGTAAATATACAATAAAGGAAAAAAGGGTATAATATATAGAGTAAAATAGGGAAAATGGGCAAAAATCAAGAAATGAGGTATATTTGGGTTTTTATAATTTTATGACGTTTTTGCGATTTTTCTATATTTTTCCTAATTTTTTTGGTATTTTTAAAGTCAAAAATACTAAAAACAGTAAAACAAATTGCTGGCTGAAATTAAAATGAGAAAATATCAAATGTTGTCCAAAACTCCTCAGATTAATACTAGAATAAAGCTAATAGAACAAAGAAAATTTAGAGACAAAAATTGTATTTTTGGAATTTTTTTGGAATTTTTAAGATTTTTATGAAGATTTTTGGGGTTTTATAATTTTTATGGGTTTTCTTTTGAAATTTTTAATGATTTTTGTATAGAAGTTAAAACACTCTAAAATACACAAAATATGATTTTTTGGGAATTTTTGAAGAGGTTTTAATATTTTTTGGTATTTTCAAATGCAAACAGTAGGGAAAATGCATATTTTCGAATTTTTATAAATATGAAAATGCAATAAAAATGCAAAACAAAAATATGGCGTTAAACTTCAATGCAACGGGAGCTTAAGGTGATTTTTTGGTGATTTTTGGGATTTTTTAGATGCACGAAATAAATAGAAACAACAAAGAGAAAATACACTACTAGTAGGGGTGTAAATGCAAATATGCAGAAGTTCAGGGGTCGACGTGCAATTTTCCACAAATTTTACAACTAATAAACTAGTTTTCAGGGTTAAACGCCAATATATAAACCCGTAGGGGTACGCCTGCAATATTCCCAACACCACACTTGGTGTACACGCGCTTGGGAAGGATCTAAATGCAATATACAAAAATCCCAGGGACTGACATGCAAAATACCCAAAAATATTACACGTAATTGCAAAGTTCCTGGACTAAAGCGAAATAAATAAACCCGTAGGGGGTCCTGTGCAAAATCACCACCACCTCACGCGCACAGGTCACGCGAGGTGACGAGGACAGGAACTAAGTGCAAATAAATTAAGTGTGGGGGTCCAAATGCAAATATTACAAACTATTTTACACTACAGACGAAAGTTTAAACACTAATAATTAAATCGGACGGCTAGGGAGCGCCCACTTGACACGTGGCGCTTCAGGAATGCATGATGATGGTTTGCGCTGGATCGGGGAGATTAGATCTTCCCAGAAGATCTGACAATGGTGGCGCTACGCGATCCAACGGTGACTGAACGATCTGGAGATCCGCCTCGATCCGGCAGTGCTAGGCGGTGGAGCAAGAACAGGGAAGCAACAACGGCGAGGCGAGCTTCCCTGAGCTCTAGCTCCATCCTCCGGTGGTCTTTGGGCTCCAAAAATGGGCTGCAAGCTCCTGAGGGCTTCCTCTGGGTCCTGGTGGCTCCAAAATGCTCCGGCGGTGGTCGGAGCTCGATGGGGAAGACGACGGAGCTGGAGGGCTTCACGGGTCTCCGATAAGGGTCAAAATGAGCCCCAGGATCTCTTCAATGCGCGAAGACCTGCAAAAACAGGTGAGAGGTCTAGGGCAAAGTGCCTGGACCCTGCGGAGGCGAAATGGAGGTGAGGAATGGCGACGCGAGGTGGTGGCCGGAGGTGCGCTCCGGCGAGGTGATCGTGGAGGCGAATGGGTGATCGAAATGCGAAGATTTTTTGGGGGAAATGATCCTAAATCTACGGTGAATGAAATGCGAAAGAAAAATGGAAGAAAAGGGAGGAAATAGCTACCTCGATGGTCGGAACCAAATGTTGGACCTCAACGGCAAAGGGCTTCCCCGGAGGTAGTTGGAGCCACCTTGGGGCTCGCTCGACCAGCCTGACGCTCGGCGAAGGAAGCTGTCACCTTCCTCGATCGATTGGGCACGAAAGGGGGAGCTAAGGCTCTGCAAGAGGGGTTAAAAAATCGAAGGAAGGAGAGGGGGCGTATTTGAATGGTTGATTGTCGGATGGGAAAAATGAGGCACAACGGGAAGAGCAAAGATTCAAAGCCCAAGGAATCACCTAAGCATGATTCCTCATTTTTCAAGGAAGAAAAGTCAAGAAGGGACTTGCACGAAATGATTAAAGTTTCGTCCTCGAAAAAATCATAAAGAAGGGGGTCAAACTAGGTCTGACACGGGGACATGGGGGAATGAGCCAGTTGACCCGCCGGTCAACGTGGATTGTCACCTGGTTGGTCCACGTGGACCAACCAAGGAAAATCCCTGGAAAATATTTAATTAATTCAATTTAAATTAGTAAATGAATTTATTAATTTTTTATTATTAAATAAAAAATATTTGTTATTTTATAAACTATTTTAATATGATTTTTAGTTATTTTTATGAGGTATAAAAATACAAGTTACCATTTTAGGCCTATATAGGTATATATCTCTCTATATTATAATATTTTTTTATTTTGTATATTTAATTTATTTATTTTCATTTATTATTTTATAAATTTATGAAATATTTTTATACACTTAAATATATTTTTATTTTATTTTTCTGAAGTCTTTTGTACACATAATAAAATAGAAGTATTAATAATATAAGTATACTTATAGGTATTAGACCTATGTATTATATATACAAGTGTTTTATTTTGTGTTTTCTTTGAGTTATTATTCTGATTTGAATATATACATATATTATAAATAATATTTACAAAATTGTAAAAGTATAAAATGGTAAAAAATAATGAATAAATAATAAAATGAATATTTTAATCTGTAAAAGTATACAATAGGGGTCCAAAACTCAACTTTCAAACCGTTGCTCCGCCAAATGCGAAACCACCTTCATTAAATAGCTTATTTAAAATTATATACAATTAAAGTGAGTTTGATGCGTTTTGTGTTTTTATTTGCGAGATATAGGTTTGGGAAGTTGGGATTCTGGAATATTATTCAGGCCATAACTTTTTATCTGTATATTATTTTTAAGTGAAGTCAATTTCGTATTTTTCTTTATTAAATGATCTACAGCTTTCATGTAAAAAGTTTCTTTATTTGGAGTATAAAAAGTGGAACCAAAAATAGGTCCCAAAATGAATAAAATAAAAGTAAATCTTTATATGTATCTGGCCCTTATCTCCCCCTACTTTATTCCTTGTCGACCTAGTCATCGAGATGCCTAGGTCTCGGGGTTTCGGGTCATAAAATATTCACAATATTTTATTCTTTTTCTTTTCTTTTCTTTATTCTATAATTTTGGCATTAAAAACAGTATTTTATACATTATTTACATGCACATGCATGGATGCTGAGATGCTGGAATTAAGGAAATTTACATGCATTTGCCAGGGTTTTTGAGGCCAAAATGATAGAATAAAGATGATGAAATGTGGATTCATCACAGCCCTTCCACCCACCACCGTCTCAGGACACTCAGATGGTGGTCTACCAGTCGGATCAGCCCCTGTCAGTTCTTCCTCCACCTTCTTTTGAGTAGGAGCTGTTGATAGAAGTCAACGGGATTTGGTACGACCGATACCAGCAATAGTATGAGATCCGTCGCGATTATCCGAGATTCTGATGGTCCACCGAAGCCACCTCATCCCAACAGCAGCCTCTAGCTCAGGGCAGACAAAGCAGCCAGTAGCAGCAGCAACAACCCCATCACTCCCAGCCATACCAGAAACAACACCAGCAGGGTCCTCGTCCCTTACACTAGGGACAACGGTGGAGGCAGCCGCAATAGCCTCACCAATAGTACTCCCAGTTTCCCTCTCATTACCAGCAGCCCCAGCCTCATTTCCAATGAGGCAACCCATCCGATTCTCATGGACCTGTCTATGAGAACAAAGCCCTTGACAACCTCGTCACCTACTTTCTGACCAACAGGCATCTTTCCGGCAAGAGATGGACGAGTTTCGGCAGGAGATGAGGGATATTATCAAGGGAAATGCTGCCACACCATCTCAGATCGAACCCAACCCGAATAACCTCAAGAGGAAATCTGAGCAGGTACAGTTTATAGAGACTACCACTCCTAGTGATACTTTGGGTGACATTTCTTCCTATGTATTTGATGTTGATTTGGTGACACTTAGGAGTGGTAGGATGCCGGCCGATGATGCTTCATCTGAGTGATGACCACTTGGAAATTCTGGAGTGTTAGATAAGGATGGTAGAGGTGTTTATGGCGTTCACGATGATGATGACGGTGGTGCTGAAGCCATCAAGGACGTTGATCCAACCGACGGTATTGAGGATGTCGCGATACCAGATGCAGACGGTGGTACTGATGCCACCTTGTTGAGAGAGACCAGGCTAGAGAGCAGTGTTGATGCTGCTAGATCAGATGTTGTGGTTGGTACTGATGCCACCAGTTTTCCTTCAGTTGTGTTACCTTCTCAGGTATCTCAGGACAATTCTCAAAAAATACAAAAAATAGAAAAATTGGAAAGAACAAAAATATGAATAAAGGAAAGGTTTCTTTATCTCCTTCAAGTCCATATGTGGTGCATGATGATCTTGGTATGGATTCTATGCCTTTGCTTGTATAGGAGCCTCTTCCTGACCCTCATCTCTCAGAAGAGGGTCTAGCCATCCCTTTCCCTCAAGCACCCCGCTTAGCAAAGGGGAATAAATAGAAAATCCAAAAAAGACACACCAGCTAGAGTTCAGCCAGGAGATGATCGATCGATTCCAGATTCAGCTGACTCTACAGGAGGCACTAAGCACATCCCTCTCTTCCAGAAGAACTTGAGAGAGAAGACCACCATCCGTAGGAAGAGAAGGAACCACAATGTAGAGATCCATGTGCTTACTCGTGCCACCTGCTTCGCCATTCAGAACCGATTGCCAGCCAAGAGACCTGATGCAGGAGCTCCATATGTCAGATGCCATATACATGAGCAGCGGTTCGATCGTACCCTATTAAACAACGTCTCTTCAATTAATCTTCTTCCGACTGCCTTACTCAATCGATTCGAGTTTGGCCCTCTTCGATAGAGCAAGACAATCCTTCAGTTTATTGATAGATCTGTCAAGAGACCGAAGGGGTTATTCAAGGATGTAGTCGTCACGATTCAGGGCCTGAAATTCCTCATGGACTTTGTTGTATTGAACATGGAGATCTCTGAGTCTTTTACAGATACCCGCATCCAATTAGGATGTCCATTCTTAGCCACAACCAAGGTGGTGTCCGACCATGATAGCAGGAAGGTATACTTTTGCGTCGACAACAAAAGTGTACAAATAGATATGATCGAGGAGACTAGAATGAGAGATTCAGCCTGCTCTGAGTAATCGAGAGATACAGAGCAGATGACAGATATTGAGCGAGATGTCCACCAGGAGTGTGACTTTGTGATTATAGATGATGAGGCAGTTTGGTCCGATCCCATATCACGAGCTTTTGTCATGCCATCAGACACTGCAGAGTTACAAATTTTGGCAGACGAGAGTTCGAAGAGCACACTTTTGGCACCATGCACATTTAAGGGTGATGATCGTGGTCAGGATATCGAAGCAGAATACATTTCATGTTCTTTTGATTCAGATCCCTCGGATTCAAATATTGATCGGGATGACTTTGATGATTATTTGCCATGTCTGATTCCAATAGAGCTGGCAGCTAGGACGGAGAGTGAGCCAGCACAGATTACAGAGGCACCAGTTGGGTCACCTTCATCAGATTTTCACATGCAGTGAGAGTTCTCCCATGCAGATCTGCTAGCCTTCACTCAGACATTCCAGAAGCCAAATTTGCCAGTTCCTAGTGGGCCAGAACTGAAAGCTTTGCCGCAGTCAATGAAGTACAAATTCCTTGCAGGTGATCCTGAGATGTTCCCAGTCATTATCTCAACGGATTTGACCGAAGATCAAGAATCTCATTTGATGGAGGTTCTTGAAAGAAATCACAAGTCAATTGGCTAGAGCGTAGCTGATCTCTAGGGGATAAGTTCGGCACTGTGCTCCCACCATATTTATCTCAAAGAGGACGCCAAGCCATCGTCTATGTTCCACCGACAGCTGAACTCGAATCTTCGAGATGTGGTCATGAAGGAGATATCAAAATGGTGGAGCGCCAATTTTGTCTACCCCATCTTCGACTCCAAGTAGGTTAGTCCATTACATGTGGTGCACAAGAAGACGGGCATCACTACAGATGTGAGTGAGTCTGGAGAGGAGATGGCCTCCCGAGTACCCACTTCTTTGATGGTCTATGTGGACTACAACCAATTGAATCAGGACACCAAGAAGGATCATTTCCTGCTGCCATTTATTGATCAGATTGTCAAGAGGCTAGATGGGAAGAGACATTACTGTTTCCTTGACGGGTACTCCGACTACAACCAGGTGGCCATAGCGCCTGAAGACCAGGATATAACGACATTCATCTGTCTGTTTGGGACATATGATTTTAGACGGATGCCCTTTGGTTTATGTAATGTCCTAGCTACATTCCAAAGGTGCATTTTGTCCATCTTTTAGGACACGGTGGGTGACTATTTAGAGATCTTCATGGATGACTTTTCGGTCTACGGCAACAGGTTTGGTGCTTGTCTTGACTGCCTATATCCGGTACTTCAGCACTGCATTGAGGTCCATCTTATATTATCTTGGTAGAAGAGTCACTTCATGGTGACTCAGGGGACTGTGCTTGGCCATATCATCTCCAACAGGGGCATGGAGGTCGATCCAACCAAGGTAGATATCATCAAGAAACTCAATCCACCGTCTAACTTACGGTAGTTGCGGTTTTTTGTGGGGCATGTTAGTTTCTACTGACGATTCATTTAGGATTTTAGTCGTATTGCCCAACCACTTACTGATCTGTTGAAGAAAGACACCGACTTCAGTGTAGATGATAAGTGTCTAGCGTCGTTGGAGTCTCTCAAAGGATTAGTTATCGAGGCTCCTGTCCTTCAGCAACCTGATTGGTCTCTCCCATTTGAGATCATGATGGATGCTTC
Organism: Ottelia alismoides; assembly: GCA_037367405.1. Lineage (NCBI taxonomy): Eukaryota > Viridiplantae > Streptophyta > Magnoliopsida > Alismatales > Hydrocharitaceae > Ottelia > Ottelia alismoides. Next base: position 410,569 of record JAZKJV010010974.1, on the reverse strand, counting down.
TGATTTTATTGCGAGGGCCATGCTAGGACATAGGAGGGATGGATTACCATATGACATACACTACGCTAGCCAGACTTTGGATACCTCTCAACAGACCTATACCGTGACTGAAAAGGAGATTCTAGACATAGTCTTTGCTTTGGAAAAGTTCAGATCGTATATTCTTGGATCTAGAGTGACGATATTCACAGATCGCACCGCCATCCGATACCTCATGGCAAAGAAGGATGCCAAAGCTAGATTGACCAGATGGATCCTTCTACTCCAGGAATTTGCCATAGAGATTAAGGATAAGCTTGGAGTCAAGAGAATGTGGTGGCTGATCACCTCTCCCATTTAGTGAACCTTGAGGATTCAGATCAGATTGCACCTATTACAGAGACCTTCCCAGACGAGGCGATCCTTGCTATCACCTCGCCCCCATGGTATGCTGACATTGTGAACTATCTTATTGCCAAGAAAGTTCCACAAGGTTGGCCCAGGAAGCGACTTGAGGGTTTCCTTACGAAGTCCAAGTCGTACCATTGAGAGGAACCCATTCTTTACCATAAAGGAGGGGATAGCGTCTGGTGTCAGTGCATTCATCAGGAGGAGTACCACAACATACTCACATACTGCTACAAGCTTGAGGCAGGAGGACATCATTCTGGGAGGACATCATAGAAAGTTCTCCAATCCAGCCTATGGTGGCCTTCCCTCTTTAAGGATTCCAATGAATTCGTGAAGAGGTGTATGGACTATCAGAGGACGGGCACTTGTAGACAACATGATATGTTGCCGATGCAACCCATTCACTTCTGTGAGGTTTTTGATGCATGGGGCATCGATTTCATGGGTCCATTCCCTAAGAGTCAGGGATTTAAGAACATTCTGCTAGATGTAGACTATGTGAGTCGTTGGGTTGAGGCCATCCCAGCCCGAACTGCAGATGCTAAGATCGTTTGCAGAATTTTAAGGAAGAATATCATTTCACATTTCGGGGTACCTAGAGTGTTGATATCTGACGGGGAGCTCATTTTATTAATGACAAGGTAAAGGCCTTTATTAATGAGTTCGGCATTGACCATCGAGTTGCCACTCCATATCACCCAATGGTCTTACTGAAGTATCAAACAAGGAGATCAAGACTATATTTCAGAAGGTCGTTCGCCCAAACTGAAAGGATTGGTCACAGCTTTTGGACTCGGTATTGTAGACCTATCGGACTTCCTTCAAGACACCTTTGGGTACATCTCCCTTTCATCTCGTTTATGGCAAGCATTGCCATTTACCTGTGGAGATCAATCATAAGTCACTATGGCCAGTCACTAAGTTATTATTGGATACCAAGAGTATAGGAGATCAGATGAAAGCAGAGTTGACAACCCTTGAGGAGTTGAGAGATCCAACCTTCTCAAGTAGCCTATAATACAAAGCGAGAGTGAAGATATTGCATGATTCTCATATCAACCATAAACAGTTTGAGCCGAACCAGAGAGTGTGCTTATTCGATGCTAGGTTGAGATTATTTCCAGGGAAGTTGAAAAGCAAATGGAAGGGACCATACATGGTCTGAAATGTGCACGACAATGGATGTATTGAATATCTGCAGCGACATCTGAATCCACCTTTCTAGTAAACGGTCAGCACCTGAAGCCATATCTTGATCATGATCCACTGATCATTGAAGTTGACCCTATTCATTTTGCATGAGATGTGGTCTTTGACTCACATCATTTGCATCTCATGCCTGATTATCACTTCTCTTCTGTAGTTGTATAGATCATGTTGTCCATATCATTCATTCTTTTTGTCTAATACCTCCTTTTCATCTCATGATTATGTTATACTTAGGGAGTGCTTTACCCTAAGTATAGGGGGATATCAGACTTGTGACTATTCTTTTGATTCCTTTTACCTTTGTTTTGCTGCCTATACTTCGAGATATTTTACCCTAAGTATAGGAGAGGTAGACCATGTACACTCTAACCCTCGGTTTTCTGCTTGTGTATAGATTTCTATACTTAGGATTACTTGATCCTAAGTATAGGAGGATCACTGACCTCTATTCATTACATTCTTATATTCTTCATTATAGTATAACATGTCTTCCCACTTCCAAATATTCCTTTCATCACTTTTTGATCACTCTAAGGACATCGTTTGAGCTAAGTATAGGGGGGTGTCGTATATGTCGTATATATACTTTATCCATAAGTCGTACTTTGTGTGAGTGTGTTAATAAAATAAAATGGCTAAAAACCATAAACCTAAACATCACAAAATTTTTAAAAATTTTCTTGTACATACATGTTTGGAGTTTGTAAATAGATTTTTGTAGAAACTATTTTTGTACAAATGTTTGTAAAAATTGTTCTGAGTGTAAAGCTTTTGTAAGTACATTTATATGAATTATGTATAAAGTATAAAATTTTTGAAAAATGTTTGGAAAATAAAAGTTTGCAAAAATTTGTTTGTAAATGTTTGTAAATATTTTGCAAAACTTCTTCTTCCTTGCATTCAAAAATTTTCATAAAAATTTGCATATTTTGAAAAAATTTATAAAAAGAGTTTTGTATATATCTACTTGTATATTCTTCCGAATCATAGTTGTCATTTAAACTAGTCTGGAATAAAATTGAAAAATGGAGCTTGGTTAAGACCTTAATCCACCTAACTTCCGAGGAACCTTATAGGACTTGGGGTTAAGACTTTTCAGGTCCATAGTGTCTTAATTATTTGAGTCCACTAGGCTATGTTTATGTGTCATCTTAATGAGCCTATGTAGAACACTTAACAATGCATGAATGACTCTAAGAGATAATGGCTTGGTTTGGACACACACCTTACACGTAGCCTAACACAGATGAGGTCCCCGCGGAGGGACCTAAATGCAAATATGCAAAACCTGGGGGGCGGAGATAAATCTCTGGAAGTTGGCTGGGTCTAAGTTGCAAATGTTCTACCGGTTCACTTTGAACGGCCACGATTAGACTTCTCGCGCGCGGATCGGACGGTTACAGGTGCGTCGCGTGTCGCGCACCTGTGCGTCGGGTGTTCTTGAGCGGTTGTTGCTGCTAGCGGACGAGCCTTCTTCTCCAAATTACTCTGGCCGATCTCCGATGACTTTGGCGCTCCGACGGGGCCAGAGGGGTGGCTCCTCCACCCCTCGAGCTCGCCCACGGTAGAGAGGTGGCCGATGATGCTCCGAGCGGCAGTGAAGGCGTGTTAAAGTTGGTGGTCTCGTCCACCTGGAGCTGATGTAGTTCTGAGGTCCATCTTTGGAATCAATTCTGATGAAGATCGAAGTCCTTCCAGATCTAACTAACTGAACCGCGATGATCTTGAACCTGCAGTTAACAAGAATATATGCTCGATTCTCCAAGGAATCGGCCAATGGGTGATGAAATCGCAAGCTCAAGATGATAAAAAAACTTAAATCTCCAGCCAAACCAGATGCGTGAAAGTGACAATGAAACGAAGATCGATTTGAAATGAGTTTGAACACGAATCGAGATGGATTTTGAGATGGCGTCTTAGCTAAATAATTAGACTATCTAAAGAAGGGATTAGCCACGCTAATCGTGGCTCGCGAATCGAGATATAAAACGACTAAAGTGGAGGAAAAAGCTTGGGGAGTCTAGGTGTATTACCTGGACGAAGAAGCTCGACGGCGGCTTTTGACCGGAGCGAAACACGACGATTGGCGGCGATGCAAGGCGGCGTGGCTACCTTGGAACCTTCTCCGACGTGCCTTCTTCCTCGCGAGCTCCTCCAAGGTGCTGTCACCACCGCGAGTTGGTTGGAACAAAGCTTGGAAGGTGGGGGGGTCGGTTAGCCTGGAGCTAAAGCTCTGGGTTGTTGAAGAGTTAAGCTTTAATGGCGACTTGAGGGCTATTTATAGGTCAGTTGGCTTGAGCTCCAAGTTGAGATGGAGGGTAGCGATGGAGTAGGTAGTTGGAGGAAGGAATTGGAGGGTTCAGATGGGTCGGAAGGTTCGAGATGGCCGCGGGAAAATTAGGGGAAGATGGCCGGCTGAACAGACTCCGGCGCAACCTCTTCTTGAGGAAGACGACCCAGGTGCTGACAAGTGTCAGCACCTGGTTGGTCTAAAAGCAAAAATAACTTATAAATTAGATATAAAATAGTAAATTACATTATTTTAAATAGGTATAAATACATGAAGTGTTAATAAATTAATTTTCTAATTTATGGCATAATTACTTTTAATAAATAATTATTATTATTTAAAATATAAATATTATATTAATAAATATGTATTTATAAATAAGTTTTAGATTTTTAATTTAATAAATAAATAAGTAGAAATTAATTTTTTTATTTTCTTAATTATTATAATATTAAATAAGGTTTATATGAATTTTTATGGATTTTTATAAATTAATTTACGTATTTTAGTAAATAGGGTTAGTATCTAAATAGGTCATTTATACCTATATTTTAGGGTTTTTGATTTTATTAAAATAATAAATAGTCTCCAAAAATTATGAAATAATTTATGTAGAAACTACAAGATCATGAAATAATTTAAAAATTATAAAATTAAGAAAATAATAAATAGTCTGTGTTACATAAAATAAATAGCCCAGAAACCCCTTTGTCTTTTGGTCCCAAAACCGACTTTTTGCAAACGGACTCCGAATTCGATGAAACAGCCTTTATTAATTAGAGAATATTATTTTATGAACTTTAAAGGTGAGTAGAGTGAAATTGGAGTTCGTATGAGGAAGTTATGATGTTCGGAAGTTGAGATTTTGACAATTTGCAGGCTGGGTTTCTTGGCATATATACAGGGTAATATTTTTAACTTATTTTTATATTTTTGTATACATTTTTAGGAATAATTAGGAGAAGAGTTTGGTGAAAAATATGTTCATATGAAATAACTAAAATTATTTGAAGTTTTGTATTTATTTTATAAATAATGAAGAGTGTATATGTGTGTGTTAATTTATTTTTTTATGTTTTCTTTCCTTATCTCCCCCTACTTTTTGGTTTGTCGACCAATCCATGCTGACTTGGTCTCAGGGGTTGGGTTATAAATATATCTTACAACTATATTTATATTTAAGTCATATTGTATATATATACATATATTCAATCTACCTTTTTCTTTATTTTTCTGGTTCTTTATTTATTTACATGATTTTAGTGGTTAAAAGTGAATATTTACACATGAATGGTGTTTTGTTAAAATATGAGAATTAATTGATATTTACATGTATTTGTTAAGGGTTTTAAGACAACATGCGACAGAAAAGTTAATGAATCATGGATTCATCAGTGGTGAGGAGCCAGAATTCCTTGGCTTGGAGTAGCATGAGAGGGTAGTACTTCTAGGCAAAACCTCTCGTCTTCCTTCAGGGAGGGATGTGCACCTCAACCTAGTCTAGTAGCATTGAGGTCTAAAGACAGGAGTTTGTGGGTTGCAATAAAGCTTCAAAAGAGTGATAGTCTGCTGTCTCAAGAAGAAAAACTCCTTATGTACATGTTGCACCATGTAAATATGTTGTATATATGCACATCAAAAAAATGTGCAAAAATATGAAAAACTCCAAAAAAAGGGAACATGCCCGATTGAAAATAAAATGCCTGCCGGAGTGTATATAGTGAATAATCAAAGCTTATGTATTCCACCTTCTCATCTCATGGAAGCTTGCAGTTGGAGACTTAGCTACACTGCTTTGCTCCAAGGGATACGTGGCTACAGTGGTCACGATCCATTCTCTTCTTTACCCCCTTCTTGAGCCGGTTGAACTTGAATTTAGAAGGGAGTACCCTGCTCCTCGAGGAAAGAGCTGCTAGACTAGGGAATTAGAGTTACCTTATAAGGGAGGTTGTTTCTTTGTCATTTCTGAGCTGGGGAGCTATATATATCTTACACAGTATAAGGAAAGATGCATCATCATTAGAGTTTGCGTATGTAGACTTGTTTTGACCTGGTTTATAAAGATGTCTTGACCATAGAATAGTGGAACTTAGCGGTTGTTGAGTCTTAAACCTATTTACTAATAAGGTTCCGACAAACTAACAATCCAAAGGTCTGATTGAGCTCCATACTCAAATTTAATGAAGATAGGTTTAATATTCAACCTTGATTCTTTTTTTTATTTTCACTTCATTTTCAAATAAGTGTTTGCTAAGGTACTAACAAAGGTAAATTATGGGGGTTGATGAATCTATGATTCTCATTATTTATTCTTTTATTTTAGCTCTTGTTCTTAGCAAAATACCATGTAAATACCTGTAAATATAATAACTTAGCTTTCTACATGCTTCTGTTAATATTGCATATTTAGCATACATTTTTGGCAAAAATAAAAGAATAAAGGAAAAGAAAAAGAATGATGTATTTAGAATAAATACAAAACGATCCAAACCCCAAGAGAAGGTCAAGAATTGACATGATCAGAAAATAAAATAAGTAGAGAAAGATAGGGTCTATTGTGTATTGTATATATCACCTATACTTGTACATATCACATGTTTATTTATTTTTTATAAACCAAAATTATTTTATTCTTTTACACCCTTGTATATAGTTTTAATAATATTATAAAAATAAAATAAAAATCTGAAAAATAAAAATAAGAAAAATAAAAACCCTCAATTCATTGTATAAAATACATGTGTATATTACATTCACTATGTATTATATACTCCTAAGATTTTGTTGTAAATAAATAAAATATAAAATAAGGTTATTTGTTTAAAAATAATAAAATAAAAATACTTGTATATAACACATAGGTATATTATACCTGTATATAATACTATATACTATATATACATTATTTTATTTTTCATGAAAATAATTAAAAATCACAAAAAATACTTTAGATTTTTTTTTATTTTATACACTTTTTATTTTGAACTCAATTGCTATTTTTAGTTGAAGTTTCTTTTATTTTATATATCTTATTTTCCTATTGGTCCAGCTGGGAACGTTGACCTCGGTCAACGTCCCCTTCCAGCCCGGGTCGGGTCGGACTCCTCTCACCGGAGCCTCTTCTCCGCTTTTTCTCGCCCGACTCCGACCTCCTCTTGCCTTGATATTCAGACCCGAGAATCCTCGTACATCCGAGATTCTCGCGGATGCCTAGGATCACTCAGATCCTCTTAGGGTTGTGCACCTCTCATCGATCTTTCCAGACCCCTAGAAGACCCTAAAAAGTCTCTCTTCCGCTCTTCCAGTAGCTCAGCTCGTTCCTTACCACCCTTTAAACCCCTAGCAACCTCCAGCTGAGTGATAGTTGCCTGGAGCGACCTTCAGAGCTCAGATTGGTGCTGCATCGATGCAACTCAAGCTACATGGCTGGACCTCCGCGACATTTAGCCTCCTTGGCTAGTCATAGCCTGATTGAGGCCATCACCTCAATGCTCGCCTTCGCCTGAAGCTCAGGAGTCGATCCGAACCTTCAGGTATAGCTTTCAACCCCCTCATTTCTTGGTTTAACCCAATTTCTCTATTTTTCTCCGCCTCTGTTCGTCGGTTCTGACCCCAAGGTCTGGAGCCCTTTACCCACATCCATCCGTTCAGATCGACTCACCATATCACCCTCCATTTCCTCCTGCAGCCTATCCCCTTAAATCCTACTCATCGGAGCAGGATCAAGCTAGTCTCCATCCCCTGCGTTCACTGGAGATCCAAACCATCACCCACGTCGCTTCTTTCATTTCCAGCTACAATAATCGAGACTGGAGCTTACCCTTGAGTCCCATCTACACTTTGCAGGTCCTAACACGTGTGAGGAACCCGTTTCGAGCCTCCAGCTGCTCAGGCGGAGCAGCTCTAAGCGAGCTGTCTCCACCACGTCCATCCGACTATCATCGTATGCATCGTAGTCCACCAACAAATACATCTCACTTCCACGACCGGCCAATCTTCTCAGATGATTCATCGGGCCATCAGATTTTCTCCTACACTCGGTTGAAGTTCGCCGGGGAGGTGTTCTTGTAGATCCCCTCTCAATCGTTGGATCAGTCCGCCTCTGCTAGATTCCATCAGGGCCACCGACCGTAGCATCTTTTGGGGGCTGTTAGATCAGGCCCTCTGACGCATCTGCCTCGCATGTTCCCGACCAGATTCTGAGTCGTCAGATAGTCAGCAGCTAGGCGATCAGAGCCGTACGATAGCGCCAGCCGCACACGCGCCACGTATCCTCGCCAAGGGTATATTTTCCTTTCACCCTACATGTTTAGTTATTTCACATTAGTAAATTTGTAGTTTGTAACATTTATAGTTTAGACCTCGAAGTTTTTAATATTTGTATTTTAGTCCTTCTTAGTCTGTAGCACATGCGATACCACGTGTCTTGTAGGTTATTTGCATTTAGTATGCTGAACTTTTACGGTGTTATGCTTTGAATGCTAAGTCTTTAAGTTTATAATTATGCCCCTGTGAATTTGAATCATGTGTAGTGCACGTTTTGAGTGGGATTTTTGCAGTATTGACCCCAGACTTTTATATTGTGTTATTCTTTGGTCTGTGAACTTAACATATTTTCAAATTGGTCCCTATGAACTCTGACTAATTACATGTCTTTTATTGGACTTAAAAATAAAACATATTAATTCGAAAAATCCTCTAAAAATTACCATTAGCTCTTGTTGGTGTGTAATATTTATTGTGATTTTATTGGATTAATTATTTTGCATTTATATTTTTAAAAAGTTAAAAACCCTTAAAAAGTGTCCGATCTAAATTAAAAAAATCATAAAAAATTGAAAATTACTTTAAAATTTCTATAAAAATTCATGTATGTGAGTTTTTATGTGTTTTATTTATGATATTATTTTTGTTTAAAAATTAACTCTAAAAGCCCTAAAAATTACAAATTACCCCAAAAAATTATATAAGTCATATAAAATCTTAAAAAATATAAAAAATGCATTTTTGTTCTTGTTTATAGATTTTAATTTCTATTTTATCACAAAATTGCCATCCAAGACGTTAGAGTATTTTAAATATTTTTAACTTCCAATTTAGTCCTGGAAAGTGCATTATTTGCATTTCTGAGCACCTCTTGATTTTTATTAAATTGTAAAAACATTTGTAAAACCCTAGAAAATTACCAAAAACATTTTAAAACCTCAAAAACCCAAAAATATTTTTATCTTAATCTTCTGGGTATTTTTAGCTTTAAAGAAAAATCCAAAAAAATCGTTGTTTGTGGCTCTTATTTTTTATTTTGTTTCGTATTAAATTTTAAAAATTTGCATAATTAAAAACCATAATTTTTTTTTTGAGAAGTTTGACTACTTCGTAGTATTTTCATTCTCCGTACGTTTGACCCTGTTGGCTATACTAGGTAAATAATAATAGCAATCTGCTTACATGCTTTGATTTATTGATTTCTTCTAAATTGTTTATTCTTCTTAATTGAGCCTGTCCGATTGATTGGGGGCTTCAGACAGTCACCAACTATGGAAGAGAGGAGATTATGACATGAGTACCCACATCGTTCCATGTCTGTGTGGATTACAGACCCATGAATGTTACGACGAAAAATGATCATTTTCCCTTAGCATTTATTGATCAGATATTGGAGACATTTGCAGGGAAACAATTCTTTTGCTTTTTGGACATAAACTCAAGCACAATCATGTAGCTTCACGCTTGAGGACTAGAAGAAGACCACCTTTACATGTCCATTTGGTACTTACGCTTTTAGGTGCATGTGCTTTAGGTTATGTAATGCACCAGGGACTTTCCAGTTGTGCATGATTGTGGTATTTACTGAAATGATGGTATACTTTTTGGAAGTCTTCAAGGATGACTTCTCAGTCCATGGCGATTCATTCGAATCCAATTTATCCCATCTGGATCGAGTACTCAAGAAGTGTAGTGAGGTGTATCCGGTGCTCTCTTAAGAGAAGAGCCATTTCATGGTCCAAGAGGGGTATTGTGTTGAGGCACGTCATCTCCAAGAGAGGAATGGAGGTTGACCCAGCCAAGGTGGATGTGATCAAGAAATTCCAACCACCAACCAACATCGAGCATATGCGGTTGTTCCTCAATCATGTTGATTTTTACAAAAGATTCATAAAGGACTTTTCAAAAATTGCCCGATCGCTAACAAAGCTCTTAAGGAAAGACATGGAGTTCCTTCCAAATCACATGTGTCTCGAGGCCTTTGAGCTCCTTAAGAGGAAGACTGATGCTCCCATCCTATAGGCCTCAGATTGGTCTCTTCCCTTTGAGATCATGACGGATGCTTCTAACTTTACAGTTGGGGTCGTGTTAGATAGATGAGAGAAGGAATACCGTATGCTATCTAATGAATCCATGATTCACATCTTTTATTCTTTTATTTTAACAGAAATTCCTGTGTAGAATACATGTAAATATCTATTAAATTTAATAAATTAGAATTGTACATACTTTTGTTAATATTATATTTAACATTCTTTTTAACCAAAATAAAAGAATAAAAAAGAAAATAAAAAGTAATAAATAAAATAAGGATGTAATTATGTAATAAGTACAGACTGACCCGAACCTAGAGAGAAGGTCAAATATTGGTATGATCGACAGGGAATAAAATAGGGGGAGATGGGGTATTTTTTATTAATATTGATAAAATCCAAAAATATCTTGTAAATACTATTTATTCTACATTCATTCATTGTATATATCATCCCCTATTTATATTGTATATATATTGTATTATTTATTTATCAATAAAATAATCCCAAATTAAATTATTTCATTAATAACACTTGCACAGAAAAATGTGATGCAAATAACTAAAAAATAAAAATATTTGGAAAATTAAAAGGTGTGCAGTGTACAATTGCTATACATATATTTATATATTTATTTATCTATTTTGTGAATAAAATGTGTATATTATATTTTTAAATATTTGTAAATATTCCTAATAAAAAATAAAATTAAAATAAATTTCATAAATTACAAAATAATATACAAATAAAAGCAATGCTTCATTGTACAAGAGTCCAAGTGCATATGTTGTATATAATACTAATTTATTAACACCTTTAATTAATTTGTAAAAATTCAATAAAAATGTTTTCATACACCTTAAATATTTTATAAATAAATAAAATGTAAAATCTAATGTATTTCTATAAATACTAAAATACAAATACATGTATATAATATATACATATATTATACTTGTGCATAATATCATATATTGTATATACCATATATATAAATTATTAAAAATACTTAAAAATCATAGAAAAATCATTTGTAAAATAAATAACATTTTTATTTGTATAATATTTTATTTTAAAATCATTTTCTATCATTAATTGATTTTCTTTTATTTTGTAGATACTTTTTTATAGGTCAACCCGGTCTATTGACCCAGGTCAACCCTACCTCTCCCAGGTTCGACCAGGGTAGAGCATCGCCAGACCTCTTTTCTCCACGTTTTCCAGCCTAGGTTTGATCAACGTCTTCATTGAATCACGTGCCCGATTATTCACCTTGGATTCATGATTTTCACAGATCCTTAGGATGTATCAGATCTTCCTCGATTCACATGATTCTTCTCAATTCTTCTAGGGGCCTCGAAGCTCCTATAAGTACTCTCCACCTCCGTCGAGACCAAGCTCATTCCGCACACCTCCTTTCTTCCACTAGCACCTATAGGATAGTGACAACATCCTGTTGGGTCCTTTCGGAGCTTGGATTGGTGCCGAGTTGAACGCAGCTTAATCATGGACGGAGCAATCCATCGCGACCATCGTCTTCTATTCCACAGAAGAATCGTGGCCACGACCCCGCCATTCACCTCGTCGTCCTTGGCACACCCATCTCTGATCATCAAGTAGCTTTCACCTTCTGCATTTGCACCATTTCATTTTGATTTTGTCATCATCGCCATCGACCACTTGGCTGCTCCAACCATCGGTCTGGAACCCCATTTTCCATATCCATCCATTCAGATTGACTCCCCACTCACCATCCATCTCTTGACGTGGCATGATCACCCTTATAACCGATCTTAAGATCGGATTTAAGGCTAGACTTCCCTCCTTCATTTCCGTTGGAAGTCAAACATCATCCACCCCGCTCCTCTTGTTTCTTCTGCTCCATAACCCGAACCGGAGTTGTTTCTCCGAGCAACGAATACATTGCATTAGTAGATGCATGCGAGAAATTTGAAACAAGCACCAACAGAGTGGTAGAGGGATCCAAGTGACCCATCTCCCAAATCCCTATCGATCACTCCGATCAGCCATCCGATCATCTCTGTCGACGTGAACCTCTCCTAGCGATCTGCTAGACCTTGTGGCGAGCCGATCTGAGCCATGGAGCGTCATATATATATTTGATGAAGCTCTCCCAGTTCTGCATTCTTCATGTTTGTCCAACCATCTTCATAGCCATTAGATCGAGAGCCTGAGCACTAGATTTGATCACGGCCGCACGATCACGCTTTTGCTAGAGACATCAGCTCTTTTCTTCAACCCATCTGACATGCACGTCCCGCCCTTTTCAGAGCCGTCTGATTCAGATAACGGTTCATCAGAATCGAACATCAGAGCACGCATCTTGCACGCACATGTAGGTATACTTCACTTTTTACATTGCATTTCTCTTATTTTGTTTTAGTACAATAGATGCAATAGTAAGTTAAAAATTATTTGCAAGTAGAACCTCATGTTTTTATTAACTGCATTTTAGTCTAGCCGAGCCGCACTCACGTGCGCGTTCACGTGTTATCTTTAGGTTATTTGCAGTTGTTTCCCCTGTGTTTTTAGTTGGTTAATGAAATAGAATATGCTTTCAGTATTTGCAGTTATACCCCTGTGAGCTTGTGTCACGAGTGTCGTGCGTTTTATTCTGTACTTTTTTTATTTAGGCCCATGAGCTTTCATTACATGTTATCATTTGGCCTTAAGATTTTGAATAATTGCATTTAGGTCCTCATTTTCTAACATTTTGTTTTGTCTCTCTTTAAGTGCAATAAATAGCAAACTTCATCTGTAAAATACATAAAAATTAGGATAAGCACCTGCTAGCATTCTATTTTAGCAATAATTTTTGTATGTTGTTTTTATTTTATTTATTATTATTAGAAATTCAAAAACAACAGATAAACCCATTATTTGTCTTAGGAAATTCATAAAAATTTGAAAAAGTCATCAAAAATTCAAAAAAAAACTAGGCTAGCTTTATTTTTGTGTGTTTGAATTTCTTTCCAATTTTCATCTTATTTGCTTATATAAAACTTAAAAATTTGCAAAACCCTAAAAACACCATAAAAAATATATAAAATATTTGAGAAATAGTTTCTGTTTGTCAATATTTTATTATAGCTTTTATTAAAATTGTTTCAGGATTTTTGAGCATATTTGATATTTTTTATTTGAAAAATACCCCTTGTTGTTCATTGTTTGATCATTTCTTAGTTTTTGATTTTTACAAATTCCATTAAATTTTCAAAAATTACCCAAAAATTAATAAAAATTATAAAAAAATCCATAAACATAAAAATATTTTTGTTTGGGATTTTTTAGTGTTTTTACCATATTTAAAAAAATCCAAAAAGATTGCTTGTGTGCCTTGTCTACATTTTGTTTAGTGTCTTTGTTTAAAAATTTAAAATTATAAAATATGCAAAAAGAAAATTCATTAAAAATATGAAAATCAGTAAAACATAAAAATATGTATTAAAAATCTATAAAAAATTTAAAAAGATTCAGAAAGCCAAATGTAGTGTGTCTTTATTGCTTCTTTCTTGTATTTGATTTTTCGTTGACTTGATTAACTCTCGTATAAACAGTTGCCTCCTTTTGTCCAACCCTGTTCACTATACCGGGTTAATAAAAGTAGCTCAGACCACTTGTTTTACTTGCTTGATTTGTTTTGTGATTGAATAAAGATTTTCTCGATTTTCATCTAGTTGGCTTAGGTCAAAATGACACATTAATAAACTCTTTAACCAGAACTAGCTTACGTGAAAGAGGAATGGTGTCATTGCTGGGGAGGAATGGTGAGGGTAGTTAGGTTGTATTTGCATGCTATTCTTGATCTTGTATACATTTCTGTCTCATTTCCATTTTTGTATATATATTGATGTGGTATGGCAATTGTTAAGGAGTGAGCACTCGGATTGAGTACCACACGCCGAGAGAGTCCTCCATATACCACTTGTAGGACCAACTATGGTGGGCACCGAGGAGGCTCCAAGATCAGACCATGGTTATTCATCCGAGATTATTATCTCTTGCTCTTCTCATTCAGCTTCTTGTCCACATTAGTATCTCACAACATTGCTTGTTTATTTTCTTCTTTACTTTCTTTTATTTTATTTATTTATATTTCTCATACGGTTATCTGATGCATCTTTTGTTTCACCTTTGTTGCGTTGGCCCGCAGATCTAGGGAGGTTATCTTAGGAGAGCCGACATACTTGAGTGAGGCAGAGGCTGGGCATTCAACACCGGCCAGTAGGAGAGAGCAACCTAGGGGGGAGCAGATGGAGCAAAAGACCGTCTTTATTTTTCCAATCATTCCATTTTTGTAACTAATTTGTAACTATTATTGGCACTTGCCCTTTTTCTATTTTCTAGGCCATTATATACCTTGGATTGTGGGGTCTATTTTGCCAAGTGTTGGTGCACATGGGGGTCCTCACCGGAGTTTTGGTTTTCATCAGTTTATTTTTATTTGTTTTCTCGCAGTTTTCATGTGCTTGAACCTCTATACTTAGGTTTTTATTTGGTTGAGCTAGGTAGAGATTAGGTCCAAATCCCTAATAGAATATATGTTCCTATAGAATTCGATTGGACTTAGTCAAAATAAATTTGTTCTTCCCGTAATAGAAGCTTCTATTTAGGACGGTTCTCGCCTTTGCATGCTTATAGCTTAGTATTAATTTATGCATGGATCATATTGCATGTAGACTGTTGGAGCAAGGTACGCCTTCTATCTCGTGCATGCATTCATAGTTTCTCATGCATCGGCTTTTCTGTCTTCCTCCCCCTGTTTTCTTGGACTTAGAAATAAAAGGAAATCGAAAAATTCATTAGACGTATTTTTATTTAAAAACATATATCAAAAAAAGTAATAACCCAATAAAATCGAGATTGCTAAAGAAACACGACCATAAAATAAACGTAAGGACTATCATTCTTTAGGAGAGAGTAACACTCTCATTGTTTGCAGGTACTTACCTACAGACAGAGTGTGTGAGGACGTAGCCGCTAAGGATTAGAGCCCAAATCCCTAGATTTATGCCTTATGATCCTGTACATTACTCATTTATGTATGGTTGAGATGCAAGCACTTGCCTTAGACCGTTAATGAAAGTAGTCTTGTCCAAGTTGGGTGTGCACCGCTGGCTTGGTTAGGTTCTACCCTAGGTGACCTCACCCGTGAGTTTGATTAAGTAATTGTATTCTCACTAAACTCTAAAATAGAAAAGATTAACGACCAAGTTTTCACAGTCATCATTGCATTGAGTTGGTGAACTTTGGGGTTTGTTTTCTAATCATTGTTTTCAGTCCAGATCTACTCTTCACTACTCCCCACATCACGATGATGGCAGGCGGTCTATTAGGCTACCTATGGTGGAACCGCTTCATAGCACACATGTCCATTCACCTAGGTTGGTTCGTGAGAGCTCAGACCCTCTCTCGGAACCCAAGTATTCCACCTCCTTCTTTGACCTTCCCAACCCATCACATGAGGTACAAAAACATCAATCAGAGCAGATTTTTGTTGACTTGGTGACACATGAGGTCTGCTCTTTTTCCTTTTTCAGAGTTTGATGAGATGCCCAAGAGCAAAGAGAGGATGAGCGGCCAGATATTCACTACGTGTTTGATCCTGACATCCCTAGAGGTGATGTAGAGAATATTAGGGACCAGGGGTCGCTCATGATAGAGGTGAGGCAGGAGTTGACACAAAAGCGAGATGGGGAGTAGATGGCAGAGTTGGCAGACCCTGTGGTGGAGGAGAGATCCCTAGACCTGAGGACCGAGAAGATGCGAGACCATTGTGAACCATGAGGGCGTTGCACAACCCTAGTGCGACTCTCACTCGTAGATGGATTCAGCTGCCTGCCATTCTCGGAGATTTTGATCTCCATCTACAAATGATTCAGTTGTTGCCCAAGTTCCATGGGCACGCTACCGAGGAGCCCCATCTACATCTTCAAGAGTTTGAGATGATCTGTAGCACCATCCACGATAGGTTGGTGGACGAGAATACTAACAAGTTGATAGACTTCCCATTGTCCTTGGTTAACAGAGCCGCTTATTGACTGAAGCACTTGGGGAAGGTTGTCACTACTTGGGAGTAGTTGAGGACCGAGTACCTCACCAAGTATTATCCACTCGATGGGACCAATGCAGCGTGAGCCATGATCAACAACTTCACCAGGATCCTAAATGAGCAGTTCTCTGAGGCTTGAGATCAATTTAGAGAGCTCATAGATAGGTGTCAACATCATGATATCATCGAGCCAAACTTGGTTTAGAGCTTCTTTTGTGGGCTGACATCTGAGCTGCAAGGGCTTGTCAATGCCTCTTGTTGAGGACCCTATTTTTCCAAGGATGAGGATCAGGTCTGGGCCATCTATGAGGGGATGACTGAGAACTACACAGTGATGATGTAGACCCATGTTTACACTCAAGGGAAAGCCTCCCACTAGGCATTGTCTTAACACAAAGTAGCACTTATTGAGGCTGGTTCATCTTCATCTTCTACAACAACAACACTAGAGTCATTAGCTGCAAACATGGGCATTATTAGCTAGAAGGTGGACCACATGGAGATCACAGAGAAGAAGATGTGTCAAGGCCTAGATAAGCTCAACAGGATTGATGAGCTTGCCCGTAATTTGAGTGACCTTAAGACACAGATCATGTGCCTTCAAGAGGCACAAACGACTTCTTTGTCACAGTCTAGGTCACATGCTAATTAGGGGAGCAGATATTCATAGCCATCCGCCTCATACAGATAGGTTCACCATATTTAGGTGGATCATACGTAGCACCAACAGCCCCAGTACTCCCAGCACACCATTCCTCGACCCCAGTACCAGGTCAGCAGTGGAGGCAATAGCAACCTCACTCCCACTTTCAGTAGCCTCCCCGTCACTCATACCCACAACAACAATAACATGGCCAACCTCAGCACTTTCAGAGAGGCAACCCATCAGGTTCCCATACACCCTCGTATGAGAACCCAGCTTTAGAGTATCTCTCATGTATGCCACCAGAGCAGCATACCACTTTCAAGCGAGAGATGGATGAGTTAAGGAAGGAGATGAGATAGATCATCAAGGGCAAGGCTTCCATACCTTTACAGATCGAGCCAAATCCGAACAATCTAAAGAGGAATCTGAGCATGTACCATCCACAAAGTCTAACACTCCTAATGAGGTACTTGATAATATGCTTTTTTTATTTGATGCTGATTTTGTGACACTTAGGAGCGGTAGGAAGCCAGCAGGCGATGCCTCATCTAGGTGACAGCAGGATGCCCATTCAGGAGCTAGATGAGCAAGAGAGCAGTGTTGATGCCGCTGATGTTGATGTTGATGGTGGTGATGATGCCACTCACTTTGAGGATGATATAGATGACGGTACGGATGCCGTCAACTCTCAGATGCTACAGATGGTGGTGTTGATGTCACCAAGTTTTCATATGATAGGCTAGACCATGGTACTGATGCTGCTTCTTCAGATGTTGTCAGTGGTACTGATGCCACCAAGAGTCCATGTACATATACTCCAATTGTTTTGACTACTATTCTTAGAAAAATACAAAAAATGGAAAATTTTTTAAAAATAGAAAGATGAATAAAGGAAAGGTTTATGTTTCTTCTTTTGATCCATCTGATGTGATACATGATGATGCTTGTATGGATTACAACCATTCACATGTTCAGAGACCTTTTCCTACTCTAGACCCTTTAGTTCTAGATGAAGGTGCATCCATCCCCTTCCCTCAAGCACTCCTCTTAGGGAAGGGCCCAAAAATAGAAAATCCCAAAAAAGGCAGCAGTTAGAGTTAGACGAGTAGATGATAGATCGATTCCATATCGAGCTGACTCTCCAGGAGGCATTAAAGCACATCCCTCTCTTCCAGAAGAACCTTAGAGAGAAGACCACCGTACGTAGGAAGAAGAGGCACAACCACATTGCAGAGATCCATGTACTCACCCATGCCACATGCTTTGCCATCCAGAAATGATTGACATCCAAGAGATCAGATGCAGGGGCTCCATATTTCAGATGCCACATTCACAAGAAGTTGTTCGATCGTACTCTATTAGGCAATGGGTCTTCGATTAATCTTCTTCTGGCTGCCTTACTTGACCACTTCGAGTTTGGCCCTCTTAGACAAAGCAGGACAGTCTTCAGTTGCATATAGATTTGTCAAGAGGCCAAAGGGTTTATTAAAAGATGTTTTTGTCACCATTTAGGGCTTGAAATTCCCTGTGGATTTCTTTGTGTTGGACATGGAGATCCTTGAATACGTGACTGATTCGCCGATCATGACCTTTCTTGGCAACAACAAAGGCTGTCTCTAACCATGATAGCGAGAAGGTATACTTTCACGTCGAGGGAAATAGTATACCAATAGAGATGATTGAGGAGTTGAGAGCCAGAGATTCATCCAGCCTAGAGTAGGCGACAGATTTAGAGCCAGACATCCACCATGAGTGTGACTTTGTGATTACAGACGATGAGGCAGTTTGGGCAGATGAGGACTCATGAGCTCTAGTCACATCTTTAGAGGTAGCAAACTTACAGTTGACAGTTGACGAGAGTTCGGAGAGCGAACTTTTGGAGCATGATACCATAGAGGCTGATGATATCGATTTGGTTAGCGAGGCTGATTTTGTTTCTTGTATGTATGATCCCTCCGATTCAGACACGGACTTTGATTGGTAGGTGTTTGATCAGTACCTTCCATGTTTGATTTTTGTAGAGATGATAGCCATGAAGGAGATAGTGCCAGTGCAGTTGATAGAGACACTAGTAGGGCCATCTTCATCTACTTCAGATACATAGTGAGAGTTCTCACATTCAGATCTAGTAACCTTCACTCAGACATTTCAGAGACATGATTTACCAACTCCTACATGCCTAGAATTGAATACCTTACGCAGATCATGAAGTACAGATTCCTTGCGGGCAAGCTTGACATGTTTGCAGTCATTATCTCAACGGATTTGACTAATGACCAAGAATCTAGTTTGATGGAGGTTCTTGAGAGGAACCACAAGGCAATCGGTTGGTCTATAGTAGATCTCCAGGGGATAAGTCTATCACTGTGCTCCCATCACATCTATCTCGAGGATGACGTCAAAATTTCTCGTGAGTTTCAACGTAGGATGAACCTGAATCTTCGATATGTGTTTATGAAGGAAATATCCACGTGGTGGAGAGTTGATTTCATATACCCCATCTCTAACTCCAAGTGGGTTAGTCCATTATATGTGGTACCCAAGAAGATAAGTATCACTATCAATTGTGAATGATTCTGGAAAGTGGATTGTTAACCCTGAACCCACTTCTTCGAGGGTCTATGTGGACTACAAATGATTGAATCAGGCCATCAAGAGGGATCACTTCCCGCTTCCATTCATTGGTTAGATTATTAAGAGATTAGATGGGAAGAGTCATTACTGTTTTCTTGACGGGTACTCGAGGTATAATCAAGTGGCCATTACGCCTGAAGACCACTATAAGATGACATTCACATGTTTGCTTGGGACGTATGCTTTTAGACGGATTTCCTTTGGATTATGTAATGCCCCGCCTACATTCCAAAGGTGCATGCTTTCCATCTTTTCGGACATGGTGGGTGAATGTTTAGAGATCTTCATGGATGATTTTTTGGTCTACGATGACGGGTTTGATGCTTGTCTTACTTTCTTAGATAGTGTGCTTCAGTGGTGCATTGAGGTCAACCTTGTTTTATCTTTAGGATAAGAGTCATTTTATGATGACTAAAGGGATGGTCCTTGGTCACATCATCTCCAACATGGGCATAGAGGTCGATCTAGCCAAGGTGGATATCATCAAGAAGCTCACTCTATCGTCCAATCTGAGGTAGTTACGGTCTTTTCTAGGGCATGTCGGTTTCTACTGACGATTCATTCAGGAATTCAGTCATATTGCCCAACCGCTTATTGATCTTATCACGAAATACACTGAGTTTGTTGTTGATGATAAGTGTCTTTCGTCATTTGAGACTCCTAAGAATTTGGTTGTGCAGGCTCCTGTCCTTCAGCCACCCGATTGGTCTCTCCCTTTCGAGATCAATGGATGCTTCTGATTTTGCTATAGGGGCTATGCTAGGATAGAGGAGGGGTGGATTGCCTTTTGCCATTCACTACGCTAGCCGTACTTTGGATGCTGACCAATGGAATTATACTGTCACGGAGAAGGAAACGCTAATGGTAGTATTTGCTTTAGATAAGTTCAGATCTTATTTTCTCGGATCTAGATTGACTATTTACACTAATCACACTGCCATACAGTACTTAATGCCTAAGAAGGATGCCAAGGCATGCTTGACTAGATGGATCCTTCTACTCTAGGAGTTTGATATTGAGATTAAGGATAAACCCAGAGTCAAGAATGTGGTGTCAGATCACCTCTCCCGATTAGAGCATCTTGAGGATTCTGAGACAACCACACATATTACTGAGACTTTCTCTCTCCCTTGGTATGTTGAAAATGTGAACTATCTTGTTGCCCAGAAATTTCCACAAGGTTGGACCATGCAATGACTTGAGACTTTCCTCACGAAGGCCAAGTCATCCCATTGGTAGGATCCCACCTGTTACCACGAAGGGGGGGATAGTGTATGGCGTCGGTGTATTCCTCAGGAGGAGTACCATAGCATCCTCACCTATTGCCACAAGTTTGAGGCAGGAGGACATCACTCTGGGAGACGAAACACAAAAGGATCTCCAATCCGGCCTTTGGTGGCCAACAGTCTTCAAGGTTTAGATGAATTCATGAAGAGGTGTAATGACTATCAGAGGATGGGTAGTTGTGGTCATATAGATGACGGGTCAGATATTGCTCTTTTTAAAATGTAATATTATTGTTTATGAAAAAATAATTTGTCGTTTCGTTGTAGGTGGCAATCGAAATCGATCAAGAAAATAACCACAATTATTTAGTCAATTTCTAATCGTGTGGTTTTATGTTTATTTTACTAGGGCAAGTCCCAAGGTCGAATACAATGAGGCAAAGGAACAACCTAGAATTTAGTCTATCAAAGTTCGTGCACGGTTTTTTAGGCAGTCTTTTTTTTAATTTTTATTGCAATAAAGGATGCAAAATGCGATTTTGGCCTATTTTAGGGACTAAAATGTAAAAGTCGATCAAATGTTGTCCGAAAAATACGAAACTTGGCCAAGATGATATTATAATGAAATGAATGCACTGTAAGTTTTTTGGAATTTTTGGATGCAAGATGAATTTTTTTATGAATTTTTAAATGCAAACAAAGTGAATTTCAATATTTAGTTATAATAAATATTAAAACTAATTATTTTCAAGGAATAAAATTATCTAAGATCTATCACTCGGTGATTTATCTCAGAAAAATCCTAAACCTCGAAAATGTGAGATTTAATACCTATTAAAATTCAAATATTGAATTATGAAAAATGATTTTTATAGGGCAAACTATGCCTGCAAATGCTATTCTTTTTTGTAACAACGTTAATCACAATTAATTCTACAATATGTGATTTTTCGAAGGTCGGAGTCGTTGTCGTTGAAGATCGTTGATGACGTTATCGGCTCGACGGTGAAGCGGACATGGAGCAGTACGCCTGAAGCATTGTGACGAGGGTGCAGATGGCCCTCGGATCTCGTCGACGGGGAAGCGTCGGGTTGTCACCATCGGGCTTCGCCTGGAGCAATCGACAGATGAAGGCGCTTGTCGGGGGTGCGGTGCTTAAATAGGGATGGTGTCGGTGTTGTTTGATCATGACGAGAATCGGGGACGGCGAAATGCGGGGCTGTCAGATCATGAAGAGGATCGGGGATTGGAGTTGACGAGATTTGGAGATCGAAGAAGATACGCAGGCAGCGTAGTTTGCGAGATGGGCGGAGAAATCACGGGGTGCAGTCGATCGGGAGAGTGCGGATTAAGGAGATGAGCCCTGGTCATCCGATCGGCTGAGATCGGGCAGCCAGAAGGGTTCCACATGGCGAGCTGGGGGGTAAAGGGGGCAGTGCACGTGCGTGGCACGTGCCTGGGAGGCACGTGCGACACACGTGAGGGGATAATGTTTTTTTATAAAAACCTATAAATAAATAATAAAAAATTCGAAAAGTAGCTGACACGTGGCAGCTCTAGGAGCTGCCACGTGTCAGCACCACAAAAATCGAAACATAAATACTTTGAAAAATCTAATAGAAATAGCAAACGACCTCAGATCGAAAAAGTTTCTTTATGAATTACTCGTATCGATGAGATCTACAACTTTCATGAAGAGACCAAAACCAAAATCGATAAATTGTACAAAGTGATATTTTTGGGGTAACCCATGTACATAGAATACCTTGATTTTTGGGTTTTATAATTTTTATGTCATTTCTAAACCAGATAAAAATCAGGAAAAATATGGTAAAATCAAAGGTAAATATAGACACATTAATCTATTTTTTGGATTTTTAATAATTAAGGAAAAGAAGAAATAAAATAAACAATGAAAAAGATCAATTTTGTAAAGACAGTTAGTGAAGATTTGGACTCAATTTGTTTCTTTGATTTCAAGCTCAGAAGACAAATGAAAAAGAAATAAACTAAAATAGGTTAAATATGTACATAAAATACTAGGTCAAAATTAGCTAAAATACAAAATGTACAAAAGACACCCAAAACTCAACTTTCACATACGAGCTCCGATTCACTTGAACTTGGTCTTGTTTTGAAGTTAATTGAATGTATATTAGTTCAAAAGTGAGTAGGATCAAATCGGACACTGGATGGGGGAGATATGAGGGTTTTAGAATGGAAATCTTAGAACTAGGGTTTGGGTTTTTGGTCCACTTGTTTGGGTTAGTGATTTTTTTGTATTTTTCATTTATTCTTGTTAGTGATATGTACACAGTGGAGGTGGTTTTGTATCATTCGGTGTTTCGATGAATGAGTTAAAAATCATGGAAGTTAGGTTATTTACATGTCAATTTTGGCTAGGATTTTTGGCTTCTTATTTTGAGCACAAATAATGGATAAAATGCAATTCTTATCAAAACATGCATGAATGCTAATTATGATGAATAAATGAAGAAATGCTGATGATTTTGAGGGATCTGAGCTTAATTAATGAGATTTAGAGTGATGAATCTGATATTCATCATCCTCCTATACTTAAACCATGCTCGTCCCTGAGCATCAAAAAGAAATGCCAAGAGTTGAAATGAGATTGGGTTCCATACCAAGACCATGAGCTGAAGATGAAAATGAAACTAGACTCGACCTTTGGATTAATAGTTTAGCGGAACTTCTGTGAGACTTAGAATTTTAAAATCAATAACCTCCAAGTTCTACACATCATTGTCACAGTTTTGGCTCAGAAGTCATCTTAGATCAATCCTCTTCCCAAAGCATACCCTATGAACATTGAACAATCAACTCATGTGTATGAAAGGTTTTAGCTCTTCCCATCCGGAATGTCGGACTTCCATGCAAACCTCCTCTTCAGTAACTCGTCCTCGGGGACTCAAGTATTTCGCTCTAAGGTCTGTCGCACTATGTTCACAATCGAATTGGGGGAAGAAGTTAGAAGAAGGAGAAAAGAACTGGAGGGTGGCCAGTGTAGTCACCTCTCCTTGTGAAGATGGCCAGTGTAGCCGAGACTCCACCAAGATCTGCAGGTTTTCTTGAAGCTTCGACCCTTTTGGTCAGATATTTATTTCGTACAATGCTTCTTTGTATTTGGAATTTTTGGTGTTTCTGCTTGGATCTTGTTGTGCCCCTACAGATATAGAATCGTTTTGTTTCCGTATATTTTTTGGTGTCTTAGAAAAAATTGTGCCCGACCGTCCATCCCTTTTTTGAAGCTTTATTTCAACCCATACTCCGATCTTTAGATTTCTACACTACCAGAAAAGAAACTCACACAATCTTCCAACATCCCGTCTGAGTTGAGCTAAGTGCATAGTGCGAGAGTACAAATTAATTCCTATTTCCATAGTTGTACCTAGAATGAAGAGACCAGGTTAGACACTAAGAGTCAAACGCCACACATTGTCATGTGGAACTCAAAGAATTAAATCAAAGACCTGAAGCTTCTAAAATCCTATTTCTCGGTGAAGTTCCTCTGAAAGTTAGGTGGATTAACATCAAGTCCAGCTCACTCTCGGTTTCTGTTCATAACTCGGTTCAGAACCTAAAGACTTTTTACAGATGCAAATGAATGCAATGTTGGATGAAGTGCATGTGTGTGGAAATGCAGACACATTTTTTTATTTTTTTATGAAAGGGATTTTTTTGTTTCTTTTTGGTTTTTTTGTTTTTGTTTTTTGTTTTTTATGCAAAAATGAATAAGAAGCCATTTTTTTCAAAAATTTTGGGTTGAACACAGTCAATGTTAGTAGCAAAACTCTTTATCTTTTTGTGTTTGTGTTTATTTCTGATTCTTGTTTTTTTTTATTTTTTTAAATTAATTACCTACCCTCTAAATACATATAGACTTATGCGGAAGTACGAGATATGGGTAAAATATATACAAGGTATATATACATACCCCCCTATACTTAGCGAGTGTTGTGTCTTCAGAGCACAAAAAGCGTAAAGAAGACATAGCTCGGGCTAAGCGTAAGAGAGTGAAAAAGAAAAAGATGTATCGGAACTCCCCCCTATACTTAGGCTGTGAACAGTCTAAGTATAGAAGAAGAGCGAAAAAATGAGATGGTCGGGATATGTAGATGAAGAGAGTATATACAGATGGGCATCGGTTCCCCCTAAACCTAGGCTCTGGTCAGCCTAAGTATGGAAGAAGGGTGGAAATGAGGTGATCGTGAGATGGGAAAAATGGTACATACAGATATCATCGGTCCCCCCCATACTTAGGCCTTGGCCTAAGTAGAGGAAGAAGTTGTACAAGGAGACCGATGTGGTCGGGAGGGAGGGTGGGTAGCCGATAATTAAGGCAATTTTCGACTGATCTTTTTGTGAGCCTGTAGTGGGAGATCGTAATGATGAGGCGGAGATGAAGCATATGATTCCCAACTATTATTAGAGTTATCCTCAGAAAAATCATGATGGATAGTAGATGAAGCGTTTGAGTCAGATGAAAGGTATCCATCATCTGAGTTATCCTCGGAGGAATATTATTTGAAAGTGGACACACTCCAAATATTCTGGTCTTTTTATTTCTTCAGTTGTTTTCTCAGAATTCGTTCCTTCTTGGGATCAAGCGATTTGTCCTCGGATGAATACTCGGAAGCACCGGTCTCAGTCAACTCATAAGAAATAATTCCAGTGTACTTGATAAGGGCAGGAGCATCAGCTTTTGATGAATAATAGTGAGGAACAGGAGTCGTCCATTGCGAGTCGAATTTTGGATCCTTATGAAGATATGGTTTTAGAGGTGTCGGTCCACTTGAGTATCCAGATGAATAACCATTGGAATTCTTCTCCTTGGTCGGTGTTCGTCTTGTGTGTTTGTTCTTAGTCTTCTGAATGTTGGTGCACTCTCGATTTGGGATGATTTGGTCAAGATATTCATAGTAGGTTGCCCCAGGGTGCGACCATGCATATGTCTCAGGATCGTAGAAGAAACATTTGTCTATTTTGAGAGTTGCGGGAATTGAAATACTGGGGAGAGTCTCTGCATGTTCATTTTCAATTGATTTGACATTGGAGCATTCTTGTGTCGTATTGATGTGGTCAAGGTAGTCAGAATTGGTTGACCCAGGGTGTGACCATTCATAAGTCTCCAGATCATATGATTCATATACTTGGTTCTCCATGGTGAGAGCAGCTGGGAATGGAGCAGGAGGGAGAGTCTCTAAACCAATAGTCTCATCAACAAATGCTATCTCAGGTGTCGCATCGGGGTAGGGATCTTCTATCGCTTCATGGTTACGGCTGTCGGGGACTTCGTGGGTTGCCTCAGAAAATCATGGTTCCTCAAAGATTAGGTGAGATCGAAGTGCTTCCAATGCTGTAAAATTGATTTCCCAAGTCTCACACTCAATAATTGCCTTAGCCAATTCCAAGAATGGCTTTCCGATAATAATTGGAGATTGGGTGAATTCTCCTTGATGCTCAATACCAATGATCGTGAAGTCCACTTTGAGCGGAGCACCATGGAATGTCATGATGACAGAATGATTCCTCTCGGCCGCTTTATCGATCGGTCTGCCAATTTAACAATCTCTCGTATCTTCCTGATCGGTCCGAGTTTGAGTTCGTGAAATACAGAGATCAGAAGGATATTGATTGGTGAATCGTCATCAACTCGAGCATGGGTAAAAATTGTGTCCTTGATTATACAGTCAAATCTGGGAAACCGCTTCACTATGCGGCTCTTGGTTTTTCTCCTCAACACCAAGGAGGAGGCCATTGACAAGATATGTCTTTCAGTCTTTGTTCTTATCCTTCCCAACTTTTTCGTCATTAATTTGTCCATTACAAATCCTTTGAGGTCGTGGAAGTGTTCAATGGCCTGTATAAAGGGAAGTTCAAACATCAATCTTTTTTCCATTGCTTCCCATACAACAGGATCCAAATTCTTCAAATCTTCTCCAGTTTTAATTTTTATGTAATTTTTTGAATTTTCAATCTTTTGGGTGTTTTTGAATATTCCAACTTTTTTGGTATTTTCTGTGTGGTATGGTGATGTGTGTCTTCTGTAGATGAGAATGGGCTTTGCTGTTTAGAGTAAGAGTCAGAGGCATAGTCATTTCTAGGGGAATAATATGCAGAAGTGCTGTTGTCAGAATTATCCCTAGGTTCCTGAATATCCTCAATATTTTCAAATTAGATCCAATCTTTTCCTCATTCATTTTTATGTCTGAGCTACCGGAGATTGAGTTTAATCGATCGGCAAACTTTCAAAATCTATCCTCCATTAAATAAAATTTCTTATGTATCCTCGAAATATTATCCTCCAAAATCTTTTCATGACCAATCATGGGTGCAGTCGGGGTGTGTTTTTGTATTTGAGATTCAATAATTTCATCTTCTATTTTCCTATATGTGCTTGGAAAAGAGTCTCTTGAAATATCCAATATATGATCGTTATTTTCTGAAAATTTCTCCTCAAAAATTATGGAAGGAAGCTGCTCATATAATCCATGTAGGTGGAGTTGCTCTGAGTAGAGTTCAATCCTTTGGTTATGGTTGGTCGGACTTTGATATTGTGGAGTCAACATACAGGGGTTATGTGTTTCTATGATGTCAGTCCAGTCCTCTGTACGAGTGTCATGTCTGAAGAGGGGGTTGTCATGGTCAATCAAAGATATGGTTGTTCATTGGTGTTCAAAGGTGGGGTTAATGGAAGATGTGAAGAAGTGTTAAATTCGATCATGTGGTTATAATCTCCCATGAATGATGGATTGACATTTACCGAATACGAAGGATGAATTGTATGATCGGAATAGAGAGGATTGACATATGAAGAAGTGGAGACCTCAGTCTCTTGTTGGTTTATATGATCCGAATACAAGGGGTTGCCATTCATGAAGCAGATCAGATTTGTAGAGAATGTTGGTGGTTGAGAGTCTCTTGTGGAAGTTGGAGGAGGTGTTGAAGTTTTGGGTCTAACCGATATAAATTCATTTTCATAGTATAGTTCTGATGGATTCTCGGATAAATGTTCCACCATTTTTAAAAGAGCTGAAAGAAATGACGGTTTGGGTCTATTCGAGACGAATTGGTTTTCATGATCTGGATCTAAAGAGTTCTTGGACAAAATTTCCATGATTTTCGAATGAGGTCAAATCAAGAAAGGGGAGAGATAGCACAATTATGCGGCTTTTTGATTTTCGAAATGGTTGATCTTGATGCGGTTGTACGGGATAGTCAAAAGAAATTTTATCAAACGTGTGACTTTGATCTTCGAAATCGGTTCACGCACACCAATGCAAATACAAATCAAACCACGGGTTCACCAACTCACATAATGAAGCCGTAAGAGTTCGGCAATTATATTTTCAATTTTAATTGGTGATAAAACAACCTTGGAAAGAATTTAGCGAGCTATCAGGTGCCGGAAATTTCCTAATAACTGGCCCGAATTCTTACGACTAGTTGCACCTACTTTCAGCCAGTATGGGAGTAAGTACGGACCATTGAGCGGCTACCCATTACTTGAGGACGAAGCCTTGCGCAGTGTCCTCTAAACCACCCACTCTGCTAAGGAAATGTGGACCGTTTACTGACTACCCGTAGATCCTCACTGAGAAGTAGCTAATCATTTTTGGTAGAATTAGTAGTCAATATGAAAATCCGGGTTCAGGCTCTAGCCTTAAGTGTCATCTCTCGCTCACTCAGAAAAATACAAGAATCCAAGGTCGGGGTTGCTCTCCTGCAAAAATTCTTTATTTTATGGGTTAATTTAAAATCAGATATATTTAGCAGTCCCAATTTTAATTAGGTTTTCCCTAAAGAATTAAATGAGCACAAATACACGTCTACCGTCCAGTCCCAATTTATTTTAAAATTATGTGACAAAACAAGAGGGAGAAATTCGGGAAAAGACGATGCATGTGAAAAACTATGATGTATGCTCAGTTAGAAGACTTACAGTGATTCCTCGCAATCTCCATGTGGGGTGCAATACAACAATTGAAAAATTATTCTAGATGAATGCAAGCTGATGAAAAACCGCACCTAGCAAAAAGTTCTATTAGCGGGAAAGAATTGAGTTGAGTTTGGCTAAATTGAACGATCTAATGTGCATCTCAATTAAAGTGAAGTGTGGCCCTAGGTCCTACGAGCACAATCAAAAATTTAAACACTCTAAGAGCCGTATGTGTAGGTCTATCCTCATCGCCACTCAAGTCGGGCCCCACCCTCACCGGAGAGTGAAACATGCCACGACACACCACAGAAAAAGTTTAAGGTCTTTTACACATGCGAGAGTCCAAACGGATACCTCTATAAATGAGCAATTACTTACAGAAATTAAAAATTACAGAAAATAAAATCCTAGACTCTACGCTTTCTCACGACTCGACTCGATCTTAAATTGATTACGGCTTTTCGGAAGTCTGTGAAGATGCGTTGGCCTCCAAAAACCGCTTCACGTACGCCGGGTATCTCGCAAGAAAAATAAGAGAGAGAATGTAAGAGAGTGACTAAAAAATAAGAAAAATAAATGCTGAAAAAATGTAGAAAAAAATGGAATTTACAATGAAAAATTCGGGGGTCAGACTACCCGAATGCAGAAAACCGAACAAAAATTTTTAAGACAAAAAAACTAAGTCGTTTTCCTTCCCGACAACGACGCCATCTAACGAGTCCGATATTGTTTTTTTTAAATATAATATTATTGTTTGTGAAAAGAATAATTTGTCGTTTCGTTGTAGGCGGCAATCGGAATCGGTCAAGAAAATAACCACAATTACTTAGTCAATTTTTAATCGTGTGCTTTTATGTTTAGTTTTACTTGGACAAGTCCCAAGGTCGAATACAAGGAGGCAAAGGAACAAACTAGAATTATGTTTATCAAAGTTCGTGCACGATTTTCGAGGCGGTCTTTTTTGTAATTTTTAATGCAATAAAGCATGAAAAATGTGATTTTGACCTATTTTAGGGACTAAAATGTAAAAGTCGATCAAACGATGTCCGAAAAATACGAAGCTTTGCCAAGATGATAATTATAATGAAATAAATGCACTGTAATGTTTTTGGATTTTTTGGGTGCAAGATGAATTTTTTATGATTTCTTAAATGCAAACAAAGTGAATTTCAATATTTAATTATAATAAATATTAAACCTAATTTTTTTCAAGGAAAAAAATTATCTAAGATCTATCACTAAGTGATTGATCTCAGAAAACTCCTCAACCGTGAAAATGCGAGATTTAATACCTATTAAAAATTAAATATCGAATTATGCAAAAATGATTTTTACAAGGCAAATTATGCATGCAAATGCAGTTCTTTTTGGGCACAACGTTAATCACAATTAATTCTGCAATACGTGATTTTTCGAGAATTTTTAGAGCAACAGTTAATCAATCACAAATTTCAGAGCACAATTTGGGAAAAATATGCAATTTTCCACAGAACAATTAATTCTTTATTAACCAATGATCACAAAAATATCCCCAATATGTCAAGACATAGAGAATTAGTCAACAAACATCATGTTATTCTTTTGATAATAAAAATAAGTAATGTAGTAGTTCAAAATAAAAGGAGAACATGGGGGTACAAATGCAATATTCTAATTAAAATAATGTAAAGTGGGGATAACTTTGTAATTACCAGAAAGATGGGGGGAGTTTCAGCAATTTTGCTAGAGTGGCACGTGCGTGACACGTGCCCTCTGGTCGGTTGGTTGTTCTGTAAATAAGAGGACCTCCAGGTCCTACTTCGCAATTTGCCCAGTGTGACACGTGCGAAACACGTGACCCCTGGTGAAGATTGCTGACGTCCCCCCAACGCACGTGCCTCGCACGTGCGTGGGGGTCTCGGAACTGGAGCCTAGCGCTGGCGCTTACGGTGGAGAAGCAGAGCCAATGGCGAAGGGGGGCGGTGGTTGCGTCACGAGTGAAGGGTTGCGGTAACCGGAGATGTCAGAGAAGAGGGCGAAGCTTTAGGTGGTGGAGCGGCGTCGAAGATCGAAGCTTCTGGTGATTGCTCCTTCTGGCTGAGGGCTCTGGTGGGCGTGTGAAGTTGGAGCGAACGAGATTGCTGCAGAGGCGGAGGGCCATCGATGAAGTAGTTGGTTGAAGATGGTCGTTGATGCGTTGTCGGGGACATTGAAGGTCGGAGTCGTTGTCGTTGAAGATTGTTGTTGACGTTATCGGCTCGATGGTGAAGCGGAGCAGGAGCAGTACTCTTAGAGCGTTGCGACGAGGGTGTAGATGGCCCTCAGATCTCGTCGACGGCGAAGCGCCGGGCTGTCACCACCGGGCTTCACCTGGAGCAATAGGCGGATGATGGTGCTGGTCGGGGGTGCGATGCTTAAATAGGGACGGTGTCAGGGATGTCTAATCATGATGAGGATCGGGGACGGCGAAATCGCGGGGCTATCAGATCTTGAAAAGGATCGGGGTGCGATTGGAGTTGACAAGATTTGGAGATCGGAGAAGATACGCGAGCGACGGAGTTTGCGAGATGGGCGGCGAAATCGCGGGGTGCGGCCGATCGGAAAAGTGTGGATGAAGGAGATGAGCCTTGGTCGTCCGATCGGCCGAGATCGGGTGTCCAGAAGGGTTCCACGTCGCGAGCTGGGGGGTAAATGGGGTCGGGCACGCGCATGGTGCGTGCTAGGGAGGCACGTGCGACACATGTGCAGGGATAATTTTTTTAATAAAACATATAAATAAATAAATAAAAATTCGAAAAATGGTTGACACGTGGCGGCTCCAGGATCGGCCACGTGTCAGCACCACAAAAATCGAAACATAAATACTTTAAAAAATCTAAAAGAAATAGCAAACGGCCTCGGATCGAAAATGTTTCTTCATGAAAATTGCTCTCTCGATGAGATCTACCACTTTCATGAAGACATCAAAATTAAAATCGATCAATTGCACAAAATGATATTTTTGGGGTATCCCATGTACATAGACTACCTTGATTTTTTGGTTTTATAATTTTTATGTCATTTTGAAACCAGATAAAAATCAGGAAAAAAATATGGTAAAATAAAAGGTAAATATAGACACATTAATCTTTATTTTTTATTTTTATTAATTGAGAAAAATAAGAAATAAAATAAACCATGAAAAAGACCAATTTTGTACAGACAGTTAGTGAAGACTTGGACTCAATTTGTTTCTTTGATTTCAAGCTCAATTTGGATTTGGATTTTTGCGTATTTTAATAAAACTTTTATCAAAGAAGACAAATGAAAAAGAAATAAACTAAAATAGGTTAAATATGTACATAAAATACTAGGTCAAAATCATCTAAAATACAAAATGTACAAAAGAGGCCCAAAACTCAACTTTCACATACGAGCTCCGATTCATTTGAACTTGGTGTTGTTTTGAAGGTAATTGAATGTATATTAGTTCAAAAGTGAATAGTATCAAATCGGACACTAGATAGGGGAGATATGACGGTTTTAGTCCGGAAATCCTAGAACTAGGTTTTGGGTTTTTGGTCCACTTATTTGTGTTAGTGATTTTTTTTTGTATTTTTCATTTATTCTTGTTAGTGATATGTACACAGTCGAGGTGGTTTTGTGTCATTCGGAATTAGCATGAATGAGTTAAAAATCAGGGAAGTTAGGCTATTTACAGGTCAATTTTGGATGGGATTTTTGGCTTCTTATTTTGTGCACAAATAATGGATAAAACACAATTCTTATCAAAACATGCATGAATGCAAATTATAATGAATAAATGAAGAAATGTTGACGATTTTGAGGGATCTGAGCTTAATTCATGAATTTAAAGTGATGAATCTGAGATTTATCAATAGACATGATGTCGATGCAGCTCATTCACTTCTGTGAGGTTTTTGATGCATGGAGAATCGATTTTATGGGTCCATTCCCTAAGAGTCAGTCATTCGAGTGCATTTTACTAGCTGCAGATTATGTGAGTCGTTGGGTTGAGGCCATCCCCTTCCGAGCCACTGATGCGAGGACTCTTTCTAGATTTTTGAGGAAGAATATAATATCACAGATCGAGATACCTAGAGTCCTGATTTTTGATAGGGGTACTCATTTTATCAACAACAAGGTAAGGGCCCTTGCTAAAGAGTTCAATATAGACCATAGAGTTGCCACTCCATATCATCCACAGAAGAATGGTCTTGCTGAGGTTTCAAACCGGGAGATCAAGTTGACATTGCACAAGGTTGTCCGCCTAGACCAAAAGGATTGGTCACAACTTTTAGACTCGGCCTTGTGGGCCTATAGGACATCCTTCAAGACTCCTTAGGGTACATCTCCATTTTGACTCCTTTATGGCAAACCATGCCACTTACTTGTGGAGATATAGCAGAAGTCACTTTGGGCAGTCACATAGATATTATTGGATCCAGAGAGTGTTGGAGATCAGAGGAGAGCAGAGTTGTCAGCCCTGGAGGAGCTTAGAGATACAAACTTTTTGAGTAGCCTATAGTATAAAGACCGAGTGAAGATATGGCATGATTCACACATAAACCATAAGCAGTTTGAGTCGAATCAGATAGTGTGGCTATTTGATGAACGATTGAGATTATTTCCAGGGAGATTATAGAGTAAGTGGAAAGGTCCCTATCTAGTAAGAAAGGTGCACGACAAAGGCAACATTGATATATCTGAATTGTCTTCTAAGTCCACCTTTCGGGTCAACGGTCAGCGCCTGAAGTCTTTCCTTGACCCATTGACCGTTGATATTGCCCCGATCCATTTTGTATGAGATGAGTTCTTTGATTCTCATTTTTTGCATCTCATATCTGAGTTACACTTTTGTCCGCATCTTTATATATCCATGTTTTCGATTTTATTCTTTCATTCTTCCATTTTGTTTAACACACCAGGTCTTACTTAGGATTCTTGTTATACTTAGGATATGCTTATCCTATGTATAGGGGGTTGTTGAACCTGTGTTGTTCATATTTTTAATCAATTACCTCCGTTTTTTCCTATACATAGGGGCATCTGACCCTATGTATAGGGAAGGTAATATCTATTTTTCATTTCTTCGATTCTTCCCTCACGTGTCCCTCAACTATTGATATTCTTTTCTATACTTAGAGATTTCTTATCCTAAGTATAGGGGGGGACAAGTCGAGTCGTTGATTTCATGTACCATTCTCTTCCTCGATCTTCCCCTTTGGTATTGTTTTCTATAATTAGGATTATTTGATTCCAAGTATAAGGGGGATCGCCGACTTCTATTCAATTTATTCCTTCATTCTTTGAGTCATTGTAATATAGGATTCTTTTCACTTTTCTATACTTAGCACGAGTTATGTCTTCCTTTGTCGCTCACTTGATCACTATGAGGACATAGTTCGAGCTAAGTATAGGGGGTGTCGTATATATTATATATATACATTATCCATAACTCGTACATTGGAGTTAATAACATGGCTATTATTTATAAAACTAGAATACAAATGTTTAGAAAAATGTTTGCAAAATGTGTGTATATTTTTTGTAATAAGTTTTGCAAAACTTTTTTGTTAAAATATCTTGTTTGTAATTGTTTTGTAAATTATTTTATATCAAAATTATGTATATGGTACAAATGTTTGTAAAATATGTGAAAATAAAATGTTTGCAAAAAACTTTTTGAAAAATTATTTGTAAAGTGATTTGTACAATTGTTTATAAAATTAGTTTTGAAAAAGGTTTTGAAAATGTTTTGAAATTTTTTTGTAAAAATGTTTGTAAAAATTTTGTAAAATATTTTGTCACATGGGTTATTAATTATGGGTATATAACTTATTTTTATATATGTGTTAAAACCTATAATTATTTGTAAACTTTGTATATAAATTTTTTTTATATAAAATCATTTAATTTGTAGATAAAATCCACTTGTAAAAATTGTATTTAAAACTTGTAAATAAAACCCTTGTAAATTTGTACAAAATTTTGCAAATGTTAGTAAAATCTTTCTTCGTTTCTTTCTTATTGAAAATATCTAAAAATATGAAAAACTAAAAATTCCATAAAATTTTGCAAAAAATATTTAAAAACTTTTCAAAAAGATTTTGTCTCTTATTTTCTTTTCTTTTCAAAAGTTTTTGTACATACCTTTATTTACACGTGTATTTGCATTTATCAGAATAATATCTACATTAAAACTAGTCTGGATAAAATTGAATAATGGAGCTTGGTTAAGACCTTAATCCGCTTAACTCAGAGGAACTATATAGGATGTGGAGTTTAGATTTTTCAGATCCTAGCGACTTAATTCTTTGAGTCCACAAGACTATGTTCACATGTTATCTTGATTTGTCAAAGTAGAACACTTAACAACGCATGCATGATTCTTCTAGATAATGGCTTAACTTTGGCAAGCATTCTACACGTAGCTCTTCATGGATGAGGTGGTGAGCGGGCAGAATCCTTTGGTTTGGGGTAGCACACGGGTGTGTTACAACTAGTAAATAAACCCATCCTCCTCTAGGAAGGGTAGTGCATCTCAACCTAGTCTAGTAGCATTGAGGTCTAACGACAGGATGATGTGGGTTGCAATAATGCTTCAAAAGAGGGATAATCTACTGGCTCAAGAAGAAAAATGCCTTATGTACATGCTTCACATGTTGTATATATGTCAAAAAATGCGAACACTCCAAAAAAAGGGGACAAGCCTGATTGAAAATAAAATGCATGTCGGAGTGTATAAAGTTGAATAAGAAAAGCTTATGTGATTCATTGTCTCATCTCATGTAAGCTTGCAGCTGGAGACTAGGCTACACTGGTCAAGCTCCAAGGGATATGTGGCTACATTGGCCACGATCCATGCTCTTCTTTCCCCCTCTTCTTAAGCCGGTTGCACTTGAACTTAGAAGGGAATACCCCACTCCTTGAGGAAAGAGTTGCTAGATCAGGGGACTAGAGTTACAATGTTCAGGGAGGATGTTTCTTTTCCACTTTTGAGGTGGGGGGTTATATTTCACTTACACTGTACAAGTAAAGATTTATAGTCATAAGAATTTGCATATGTAGACTTGTTCTGACCGGACTGTTGAGGTGACCTGAATAGGAGTCTTGTGGAACTTAGAGTCTGTTAGGTTTTAAATCCATTTCCCAATAAGGTTCCTCCAATCAAATAATACAAAGGTCTGACCGAGCTCCGTACTACAATTTTATGAAGATAAGTTTAATAATCAATATTGTTATAAGTTTTTTTTCCTTTTCTTTATTTATTCTTCACTTCTTTTTAAAATAAGTGTTTGCTAAGGGACTAGTAAAGGTAAAGTATAGGGGAATAATGAAAGCATGACTCACATACTTTATTCTTTTATTTTAGCAGAAATCCCTTTGTAAAATACATGTAAATCTATTAATTTCAATAAATTAGCATTGTGCATTCTTTTGTTAATATTGTATGGTTGACATTCTTTTTAACGAAAATAAAGAATAAAGAAGAAAAGAAAAAGAAAGAAAATACAATAAGGATGCAATTATGTAATAAGTACATACTGTCCGAACCCCGAGAGAGGGTGAAATATTGGCCTGATCGATATGGAATAAAGTAAGGAGAGATAGGGTCTTTATTTTCTAATAATAAAAAAATCCAAAAAAATATCTTGTAAATACTATTTTTTTGCATTCATTCACTATATATATCATCCGATATTTCTTTAGTTTATATATTGTGTTATTTTGTTTATCAATAAAATAATCCTAAATTAAATTATTTCATTAATAACACTTGTACATAAAAATTTGATGTAAATAAAAAATAAATAATTAAAAATATTTACAAAATTAAATGGTGTGTAATGTACAATATCTATACCTATATTTATGTATTTAGTTATCTATTTTGAAGATAAACTGTCTATATTGTATTTTTAAAAATTTATAAATATTCCTAGTAATTAAAATAAATTTCACAAATTACAAAATAAAATCAATGCTTCATTGTACAATAGCATCAAGTATATATGTTGTATATAATACTAATTTATTAAACCTTTACTTAATTTTTAGAAATTCAATAAAAATGTTTTCATAAACCTTAAATTTTTTGTAAATAACAAAAATAATGTATTTTTGTAAAAATAATAAAATAAAAATATATGTATGTAATATATAGGTATATTATACTTGTGCATAATATCCTATACTGTATATACCATATATTATACTAAAATAATTAAAAATACCATAAAAACGTTTGTAAACTAAATAACATTTTTTATTTTTATAAATTTTTATTTTAAAATCATTAGCTATTTTTAATTGATTTTTCTTTTTTTTGTAAATACTTTTTTTAATTGGTCAACCTAGGTCTGTTGACCCAGGTCAACCCTCCCTCTCACAGATCCGACCCGGGCAGAGCTTCGCTGGACCTCTTTCCCCCACATTTTCCTGCCAGGATCTGATCAACTTTCTCCTTGAATCATGCGCCCAATTATTTATGTTGGATTCGTGACCTTTGCAGATCCCTATGTTTTGTCGGATCTTCCTCGATTCACGTGATTCTTCTAGGGACATGGGAGCTCCTATAAATACTCTCCTTGACCACCTCCATGACTTAGCTTGCTCCCCGTGTCTCCTTTCTTCCACTAGCACCTATAGGATAGTGACAACATCCTGCTGGGTCCTTTCATAGCTCGGATTGGTGCCAAGTTGAGCATAGCTCGATTGTGGCCGAAGCACTCCACCGCGACCAACCTCTTCTACCTTCCACAACAGAACCAAGGCCACAACCCTGCCATTCACCTCGTCGTCCTTGGCACACCCATCTCTGATCATCAAGTAGCTTTCATCTTCTGCGTTTTCACAATTTCATTTCGATTTTTGTCATCATCATCGCCGTCCACTTAGCTGCTCCGACCATCGGTCTAGAACCCCATCTTCCATGTCTATCCGTTCAGATCAACTCCCTCCCCTACTCACCATCCATCTCCCGACGTGACATGATCACCCTTAGAACCAATCCTAGGATCGAAGTTAAGGCCAGACTTCCCTCCTTCATTTCTGTCGGAAGTCAAACATCATCCCCCCTACTTCTCTTGTTTCCTCTGCTCCAAAACCCGAGTCGGATCTATTTCTCCAAGCTACTAATGCCCTTACAGGTGTAGATGCTTGTGGGAAGTCCTAAACAAGCACCAGCAGAGGTGGTCAAGGGATCCAGGTGACCCATCTCCCAGATCTCTATCGAGCACTCTGATCAACCATCCGATCATCTCAGTCAGTGCAGACCTCTCCTAGCAAGATGTTGGACCTTGTGGTCATCTGATCCCAGTAGTGGAGCATCAGATATACATGATTGAATCTCACCAAGCTCCAACTTGTTCATGTTCGTCCATCCATCTTCATAGCCATCGGCTCGGGAGCCTGAGCACTAGATTTAATCACGGTCGCACGATCACACTTTTTCCAGAGATGTTAGATCTTTTCTTCAGCACATCTAACACGCACGTCCTGCCCTTTTCAGAGCCGTAAGATTTAGATAACAGTTCATCAGAATTGTACGTCAAAGCATGCGTCCCGTACGGTCTGTGGGTATACTTCACTTTATACCATGTATTTCCTTTTATTTCATTTTAGTACAACAAATGTAATAGTTAGTTAAAAACTATTTGCGAGTAGAACCTCATGTTTTTATTAATTGCATTTTAGTACAACCGAGACACATTTACGTATTGTCTTTGGGTTATTTGCAGGTGTTTAATGAAATAGAAGATGTTTTCAGTATTTGCAGTTATACACCTGTGAGGTTGTGTCACGTGTCGTGTATTTTATTCTGAACTTTTTGTATTTAGGACCCTGAGTTTTCATTACGTGTTATTATTTGGCCCTAAGACTTGAAATAATTGCATTTAGATCCTCATTTTCTAGCATTTTATTTTGCCTCTCTTTAATTGCAATAAGTAGCAAACTTATTCCAAAAATCACATAAAAATTAGGATAAGCACCTGCTAGCATTTTATTTAAGCACTAATTTTCGTGTGTTGTTTTTCTTTTATTTATTATTATTAGAAATTCAATAATAGCACAATAACCCCCTGTTTGCCTTAGGAAATTTCATAAAAAAAATTAAAAAAGTCTTAACAAATTCCAAAAAATAGAGTAGCTTTATTTTTAGGTGTTTGATTTTTTTTCCAATTTTCATTATATTTGCATTTATAAAACTCTAAAAATTTACAAATCCCTAAAACACCATAAAATTTTTATAAAATCTTTGAAAAATCAAAAAATTATGATTTCAGTTTTTATTTGTAGATATTTTCTTATAGTTTTTATAAAAAAAATTATTTTCAGGAGTTCTGAGCAAATTTGTTATTTTTATTGTGAAAAATACCCCTGGTTGTTCACTGTTTGCTCATTTCTTAGTTTTTTATTTTTACAAATTCCATAAAAATTTCAAAAAATTACACAAAAATCGATAAAAACAACATAAAATCCATAAAACATAAATTTTTTTAGGATGTTTGAGTGTTTTTACCATATTTAAAAAAATCTAAAAGAGATTGCTTGTGTGCCTTGTCTACATTTTGTTTAGTGTCTTTGTTTGAAAAATTAAAAATATAAAAATTTGCTAAAAGAAAATTCATTGAAAATTTGAAAATCAGTAAAATATAAAAAATAAAAATCTATAAAAAAATTAAAATATTCAAAAAGCCAAGAGTAGTGTGCCTTGATTGATTCTTTCTTGTATTTGATTTTTGATTGACTTAATTGACTCTCATATAAACAGTTGCCTCCTTGTGTCCGACCTGGTCGCTATACCAAGTTAATAAAAGTAGCTCATATCAATTGTTTTACTTGCTTGATTTGTTTCGTGGGTGAATAAAGATTTTCTCGATTTTCACCTAGTTGTCTTGGGTCACAACGACACATTAATTAAATCGTTAACCCGAGCAGGCATACCTGAAAGCACTATCCACTAAGCAAGCAAAGTCCTAGATCAGACTGAAAGAAATTATAATGTCATAGAGAATGAAATGCTTTTCGTAGTGTTTGCCTTGGAAAAATTTAGGTCGCATCTTTTAGGATCCAAGGTCATCGTGTTCACAAATCACACAACCATCAAGTACCTCATGGAAAAGAAGGGTGCAAAGGCACACCTTCTTAGTTGGATTCTATTACTCCAGGAGTTTGATTGGAAGATCAAGGATAATCTTGGAGTGAAAAATATGATGGCTAATCACCTCTCCTACATCGAGTCACAGAGTTCTCCTGAGACCGACCTTATCAAGGACTCCTTCATCGATGAGTATATCTGTTATGTCGACTATCTTCCATGGTATGCCAACATGGTGAACTTCTCGTTGTCTAGGATGGCTCCCCATGATTAGTCCAAGAGTAACATTGACTAACTTAAGTTGGAATCTAAGAAATACCAATGTCTGGTAGAGGTGTATTTCCTCAGGAGGAATACATGAGTGTCCTTACATACTTCCATTCCTTAGAGGTAGGAGGACATTACTCCGGGAAGAGGACCACCTGAAAAGTGCTCCAGTGTGGCTTGTACTGACCGACGATGTTTTTTGATGCATATGCATTTATTCGATCGTGTCTTGTGTGTCAAAGAATGGAAGGGATTGTCGGTCCTAAAGATGATGCCCATGCAACCTATGATCATGGTTGATGTTTTTAATGTATGGGGCATAGATTTCATGGGCGCATTCCCTAACAGCGACAGTTTCAAGTACATTCTATTACCGGTGGACTATCTATCTAGTTGGTTGGAGGCTATCCTTGCCCAAGCTGTAGACAACAAGATTGTCTGCAAGTTCTTGAATGGTCATATCATTTCACGGTTCATGGTCCCCAATGTCATCATATCTGACAGGGGTAGACATTTTTGTTAACAGGGAAGTGAAGAGGTTAACAAAGAACTACGGCATAGAGCACCATGTCGCTAGTCCATACCACATACAGTTGAATGGAATGGTAGAGATGTTGAATAGGGAGGTGAAGGGCATTTTACAGAAGCTAGTCTGCCCTGACAAGAAGAACCGGTCCTAACTCTTGGACCAAGTTCTATGTGCATACCGAACTGCTTACAAGACCCTTCTCGGAACCTCCCCATTCAGGATGGTATATGGAAACATGTGTCATCGTCCCACAGAGTTAATTCATAAATCCAAATGGGCATTGAAGAAAGTGAACTGGAATACACATGAAGGACATCAGAATAGATAAATGGATTTGAATGAGATTCTAGAAATCCGAAACAAGCCATATATAACAATATGATCTACAAGGACAGAATCAAGCATTAAATGACCAGCATATCGGGCGCAAGAATTTTGTCCAAGGGTAGAAGGTGTAGTTATTCAATGCCAAGTTGAAGATTTTCCAAGGCAAGTTGAAGTCCAAGTGGATGGGACCCTTCATCATTAGAAAAATGCACACAAATGACATCGCAGAGATTTCCAATCTAACAGATGGTGCACGACCATTCCTCGTGACTGAGCAACTGCTTAAGCATTTCATAGGATCAGATGAGCAGTTGGATCATGTAGAAGTAATCTCCTTCATGTGTATTCCAGAATCCGATTATCTACCCACATGGAACACATTAATCCTCACTAACTCCAAACATCTCCAAGCATCTTCTTGTTAGCCCCATTTCTTTGTATATTACCCAACCTTATTAGTCCTCACAATTTCTTTTTTATACTTAGGCTGACTACAACCTTGGTATGGGGGGGCCTATGTCCACCCTTTATGTTCATCCATTCATTCTCCTTTTGACCTCGACTACCTGATTTTTCTCTTCTTATACACTTAGGTTGACCAGAGCCTAAGTATAGGGAGGCATGTCGACTTCTATACTTCTATTCTTTTCACTTTCTTATGTTTAGCACAAGCTATGTCTCTTCCTCACTTTTTTTGCTCTGAGGACATAACACACACTATGTATAGTGTGTGTGTATTACATATATACTTTACCCATAGCTCGTACTTTTACATATTTCATGCATATAATAGTCAATAAATACATGATATGTGTAACCACGAATAATTTGCAAAAAAAATTGCAAATTATGTTCAATATGTAAAATTCATGTACATTTGTATAATGTGTATATTGAATATATTGAATACATGATGTATAATTTATACAGTCTTGTGTAAATAGTACTCTTTTTATAAAATTATTGTAGAACATTTTTAAATATCACTTGTGTTGTAAATTTGTTGTAAAATTAGGTGTATAACATTAATTTTGAATGAGATTAGCTTCTCATCCATTCATTCAAAAAAACTAAAGAAATTGTGCATTCATTCATATGCATTTCACTATCATATCATGCATATACAAAAGTAGAAAGTCATCACGTTCTGAATCGAGTCGTGAGTAAAAATTAAGAGTGTACTTGAGTTTGCCTTAATCCACTTAAAAGTTCAGAGGAGATGCACATAGAAGTAGGATTTTAGGAACTTAAGGCCATGGACTTAATTCTCCAAGCTTCATAAGACAATGACTAGACTTCGACTCTTATTGTCTAACCTGATTGCCTCATTCTGAGTAGACTTTTGGGTAGGGAACTAATCTCTACTCTACACCGTGCACTTAGCTCAACTTAGATGAGGTTTTGAAAGAATGTTTGTCTTTTCTTTGGTAGCATAGACATCTAAAGATGGGAGTAAAAGGGTTGAAATAAAGCTTCGGATGAGGAATGGATTGCTAGCAGAAGTTTTCCTAAGACCTAAAACATGGATGGAACAAAAGATTCTATATGTGTCTGGGCACAAAAGATCAATGCATAGCAACCACAGTTCATACCAAAAAGAAACCAATCCTAAAGTACATCATTGACCACAATGGTCCAAGCTCATGATAACCTACAGATCTTAGTGGAGACTTGGCTTAACTGGCCAAGGTTCATAGGAGATGTGACTAAACTGGTCACACTCCAATTCTTTTACCCTTCTTCTAAGCCTCTCCCCCATATTCGTTGTGAACAAGAATGTACCTGAACTTAGAAGGAAATAACTGACTCCCTGAGGATGAGTTACTAGAGGAGGAGATTGCATGGTAGTTCGACATCTTGGATGGGGAGATCTAGCATCCCTCACACAGAAGATAAAATTATTTAATGTTCATGTGGGATGCTTTAGGAGGGGTTGATCTAAGATGACTTCTTAGTCAGACCTATATGATGATGTGTACATCTTAGATATTGTTGTTTTATAATCGTAATTATCATAAGGAGTTCCACACCATTATTAATTCAAAGGTCGAGTCGAGCTCCATTTTCACCTTTTGTTCATGACCTTGGTATGGAACTCAATCTCATTTCACTTATGCATTCATTTTTGTTTCTTAAGGATGAGCAATGTTTAAGGATAGGGGGTTGATGAATATGTGATTCATCACATTAAAAGCTGAGAATATAGCTCTATTCTCAAGTATTTAATTGTATTTAACCATTTATATTGCATTATTATCATCCATGCATATGTAAATAATGCCCATGTTTTATCATTCATAATTGCATAAATAAGATGACAGAAACTTGTATGTATACTATCAGTTGTATACTAACACAGCTTCCCCTCTTTTTCTTTATATTTCACTAACTCCAAATCCAATAAAATCAACTCAATTGTGTACATACTACTACCATTAATAAATGAAAAATACCAGAAAATAATAACTTGTATATATGACAAATAAAACCAAACCTATTTTTGAGATAAAAAGCAGCAAAGCAAAATATATCTCAGATACAGTCTCCTACGAACCCCTACTCACTTATGAATTAATGCAAATTCAATTATCTATAAAACAAGACCAAATTCAAAAGAATCGGAGTTCATATGGTAAACTTGGGTTTTGGATCCTCATTGTATATTGTATATATTGATATGTACAAAATTAACTATACTATTTTATATCGATCTTTCTTCCAACCAAACTAAGAATCCAAAGTCTGACTGCGCTCCAAACTTTGATTTTACAAAGACAAGTTTGAAAGTTAAAATCAATCCAAGTTCTTTCTTTTTCCTTTCTTTATATTTTTCTTTACTTATAGGCATAAGTGTTTGCTAAGTATTGGACATGTGATCCCATGCCAAGCCATTATGCAATAAATGTTATTGTGAATATCATTCCCTTGTCTGAAATGAAGAATAATTAATTTGCATAATAGGTCCATTAGTACAATTAGGGTTATGTAACATAGCTATCTTGATGATCATACATATGTTGATTCAATTATTGAATCATAGAGGCTGGTGCTTGGATGAATATCTAAAGAGTTAGATTGAGGACTCATCAAGAACCGTCAAATGATTATTAAGAGAGGATATCCAGCCTGACTAGGACATGACAATTATTTCCCTAAAGGTTGATATCCTACCGATCTTAAGATGTAGGTCCTCTGCATAGGAATAGAGATTAGGAGGTGTTAGATAAGTTAGGCCAAAGAGTTGACTTAACGAGATTGAGATAACCAAAGACCTATTTGGTATGCTGTCACGATATAGACACACATCCTCTGATCGGAGACAGATGTGTTACTATATGTTCGAGTATGTACATGTAGCAGACCGATAGGTTGATGGCCTAATTAAGGTCTATACACCGACGTGCTGGTGTGCATATAAGGGCATATGAGTAATACGATCTCTCATAGGGATTATACAAGTTCATCTACTGAACCAGAAGACATGAGCTCACTCATGATATATTGGGAATCATGAGATATGTATGATATATGCTTTTAGAAAGTATATGATCATGAGATATGTATG
The DNA here is from genome assembly GCA_037367405.1 of Ottelia alismoides. Lineage (NCBI taxonomy): Eukaryota > Viridiplantae > Streptophyta > Magnoliopsida > Alismatales > Hydrocharitaceae > Ottelia > Ottelia alismoides. The sequence goes on along the minus strand of JAZKJV010010974.1, from coordinate 366,071 downwards.
ATATATTGGGATTATACAAATTCTGTGTACGTTTGTCTCATGAGATATTAGAAGCTTAACTGAATTTGTAGGTTTGATATGTACTTTTGTAATGTATATGATCAAATACCTATGTATGATATATGCTTTTAGAAAGTATATGATCAATACTGACTCCCAATGATCGAATGAGAAACTTAATGATAAAACCATGAGGAGGCAATCTAAATAGATCTAAAACTTCGGGTTTAATATAGATCTTCCAATATGCAGGATGTACAGGTACTAGGAATACCTGAGGGTTATGTGATCATAAACGATTGTATAACAATGACGCTTCCATTCCTAGGGAGTGATGAAACGAGATTTGATTTTAGTGACTCCTCTAAATAGAGAAGTGATCTGATCTTGGTCCAAATGTTGGACAATGATCTGAATGTGATTTAGATTCAATGAAAAGATTAGATTTACGATTTTGAATTTATCAAACATCTATGGGAGGTCCGTAAGATCTAGATTTGAGATTTGATCTTAATATCCAAGTCCCTATACGTGGAACGTACAATCTCCATGTCCTTATCTCCAAGTATTCATGGAGAAAGCACATTATCATTGAAAGAATTCAAGTATAAATTCATTGTTGATGTATGTATCCAGGCATGGAGAATGGATAATTAAATATGATTTAATTATCATGAATAATATGGATTTGATTTATATTATAAGGAGAGCTATCTTAGATAATTAAATGTGATTTAGTTATCAAAGATGACAATAATGTGAATGTGATTCATGTTATTTGGGCACATTAGAATAAGAGATCCAAGATGATTAAATATGATTTAATTATCAAGGATATGAATAATGTGGATAACACTATCCATATTATTTGTATATATTATAAATGGGATTTATAATATATTAGAGAGAGCTTGTTGTAAATAGTATCTTCAACTTAGTTGTTGATGTGAATTGGATTCACATTAGAAATTAATTGGAAATGCAATCTACATTTTATTTTGGTTGCAATATTAACAAAATTAATTTGGAATTATTTTAAGTAAATTAATTTACAACAAAAGTTGTTGTAAATTAATATGAAGGATTAAAGGAGCCAACACCATCCCTTTAATGGATGGTGTACGGCCACCCTTTGACTTGGTCATAAGGGTGGTCATCCCCCAACCCCCTTTTAGGAGGGTGGGTGACTTTCCTCATTATCCTTCTATGTTATATAATTTAGTTCAAAATTAAATTATGTTAATTATTAGATATATTTAATTTAAACTAACTTATTTGTTTTTGTATTTTTTACAATAAAATCATGGTCATTGAATAGAAACAGAAATCAATCTCAACCATTGATTTTGTGTGTCATAATAATTGCAATCCATGGACTCCCAAAATACTATTAAAGAAGATGCAATCCTAGCTCTTCCGATATACAGCATAATATGCTCTCTCCTTCTCTCTCTTTACACGCAAGTCTCTCTCTCTCATTGTGATCGTCCACCATGGAGCCCTAGAGAGAGTCTCCATCACCGTTGCATCGTTGTTATGCTACCAAATCATTTGCTTGTGATCTCCTTCTCCTTCGATGCATCTCACTCATGAAGAAGAAGTCGGATCTCGTATGACGAGATCAGGAGATTCAACTCTTGGATCATCAACATTGATTGCGAGGAGAACGCGTTTCATCAACGTGCTCACAAGCGTCTCCTCCATTGGATTGGACTTGAGATAGGAGGTCTCTTCATTTAGAGACCAGATCGTAACCACGTTTCAAGAGTTAAACCTAATACTTGTTTGTGGTTTAGATGAAACAATCCGAGAAGTATTCTTGGATTATGTGGTTTCATCGTTTGAAAATTATTATATCCTTCTTCCCCAAGCAACTAGTACGACCAGTCACTCCAGATCGCATACGATGTGATCCTCATGCTTTCGAGATGTGCTTAAGGATTTTTCCCATGTTCTTCAAGTGGTATTAGAGCCATGTTGGAGGTTTTGGATATGATCCACAAACCTAAGATGACATGGGCACTTTAGGATTTGTGATTTTTTTCATCGCATTTTGTTCACGTATCCCCATTTTGTGTGATTTTTTTGCCATGTTTAAAAGTGTTTAAAAACTAAATTATAACTTCATAATGTCCCCCATTAAAAATGAAAATTGTAGGATTTGAGTTTGTGTGATTTGGAATCTGATTGCTCAAGTTATGATAATTTTAATGAACCTGTATCCACTGTTTCGGGATAACGAATCTTGAAGTAATTAAAGAGTTAATTACTATTTTAAAATACCATAGAAATGCATGCAAATCACTTGGTATCTGTTGTAAATAAAATCGGCAAACTATAGAAAGTTATTTTTCTTGATTGTGTTTAAATTAATTGAGATATGCTAACTTTAGTAGGTGAGGGTCACTGTTGAAAATTACTTGCTTAATCAAGAACCTTGTGATTGTCAATTTATCAATCAGTGGAAATTAATGGTTAATTTCCTAAAAAACTTGTTGATAAATATTTTTTGAAATATTTAAAGATGTTTATTTTCTTAAATGACATTACCTTAACCAAAACTGATTAGATATAATCTAGATCACAATTGGTTACATGAACCTTCCAACAAACATAGTTGCTTGAATATGGATTGGGGATTTATTTAAAAAATCTCCTTAGAATATTAATGAAAATAGTTTTGATAAATATTATATGATATAACTTCGGTTGGAAGACTGATTATCATCTAAAATACAAAATGATCAATTCGCATTATCCAGACCTGAGGCGGATATGGTGTCTAGTCGGGAGCATTGAGGTAGCAGGTTGCTCCGTGAGCGGTCTGTCCCACACCCGTAGATACTGGCCATGATAATAGGTAAGGAAAGGATAATACTTGACGCGACCATGATGTATTTTTTTAATTATTAAATTTAAATAATACATATTTTCAGATTATACCATCCTTCAAGTAAAAATTAAAAATTGTTTGTTGGTTTAATTGATTGGACTAATAATTGATTTAATATGATTAAATCAATAATATCCAATTAAATACTTTATTATGAATATAGTAGTATTTTCCTTGGAAGAATTAATTGTGTGAATATGAATCATAATAACTAATTAGAATTTGAACATGATACAAAGGATCACATAAGTGACATCCATGGTCTTCCGTCAAGGAGAAGGGTTCCGTCACCAAGGATTGTATGTAGGAGACGTATGTTTGAAGTATCATGCATATAAGTGCATCTGGATCAGCCTCTTTGCATCTCAAAAGAGTAAGGTCGTATGCGTAGTGACCCCAATATTAGGCCCTCATATTATTAGGGCGATATTGGATTGTACGTAGCGAGTGCTATTCCTATTGACGATTGGTTCAATTAACAACACGTCAACATCATCTTAGGGGTGGTGGGCTCGGGTGTTAACGATTAAATTGGGAATGCAATTTGGGCTTGCAAGGCGGAATGTGTTCACTCTTCTCTTTATCCGAGTTGCAGGTTCTCATATTATTGGGATGTAACAAATATAAGAAAGGAGATCCCATATCTTGCTTGAGATATAATGGTAAGTATATCTCTTATATTTAAAGTGATTAAGAGAATGAACTTTCAGTGTTGACAAGCCATGACAACTTTGATATAAAAAATCCTAATTCAAAGTAAAATATATATTTATATATATTTATGCAAATTATCTTATTTTAGATAATCCTCATTAAACTCACTCAATATTATACTCAATAATAACCAGTAAATTCTCATGAATTGGATTCAAGATCAAGATATTATACTTGCAGTTAGACATATAATATATGTGGCTGCAATGTGCAAGTTTTCCTTATAATAATGTGGAATGACAATTAAATAGACAATAAGACTACAACCCTATGGTTTGTATGTCTCTGTATTCTTGATCAATCACGAGTGTGCTTTGGAAGTATCATGTCGATGATGACCTAAATTGTCAAATAATCCTTATAAAATCTAAGAAGATGTTTTAGCATGCATATGTGCTCTCAACATTTCATCATGAATGACATGGTTCACTGCATTATGCAGAATGGTGGCTCGATAAGAGATGATGTACTCAAAATGTTTGAGTACATACCTGAACCAGAAGTCTTTAAGAGTTGAGATGGATGTGGGTGTGATAAGTGTCATCATAGTATTGTCTATACTCAAGTCATTCATGAAGCTTTTATAATATTCATATAGTATGAATTAAATAAAGCATGTATAAATGTGGAAATAATCTTTTGAAATCTTTTGAATTCAACATAAGAGATTCTTTGTTTTAAGCAATGTTGTTTATAGATGAAGGAAGCGCAATGGAAGCATGTGTCAGACCCAAGTTAGAACTTAGAAGGAAGGTCAAAGAGTTGCTTGTACTTCTATAGTTTCCATAAATACGACATCCAAAGAGTTTGATGAATGCCAATACTGTAACAAGTTGATGTGTAGATAGTATGACTATCAAGTCTATCTTGAATCCTTAGAAAGACTCGAATAGTGCATCGGAATAATCAACATCTACATAACACCATTGAAATTGACTTACTTATTAGATAAGATCAAAGTCTGGTAATTGTATCTCATTATTCTAATAACATCAAAGTCTGGTAATTATTCTGATAAAATCTTGATGAACCGTGTGAAGCTTAGTGAAAGTGCTATTGTGTTCATCGTGCTAAATGTAGATGATATTCTAATCATTTGGAATTATATATGGATAATAATAAGTGATTTAAAATATGGCTATTCCATACCTTGAGATGTGATCTCAAGAATACCTCTTAGATCTTAGTTCTGAAGTTGTTCAAAAGCAAAGAGAAGAGGGTATTGGGACCGTCACATTTGTGGTATACCTTGGACATATTCCATTTTTTGGGAAAACTCCCAGCAAGTCTTCTTTCCCTTAAGATATGGTACTGACCTATTGATAACTAGGGTTTTGCCAAGGTCTTGTCGATCCACAAGGCAAACCAACAGTCGTCGAGGCGACCTCTGATGGAAACCCTAATTAAACAACAATTAACCCACAATACGTATAAAGCAAAGAAAAACAAAAATGTGGATTTAAAATTTATTATAGCTCTAAAACAAAATGTGCATAGGTGTAAGCATGTGTAGTGGTCGAACTCAGGAAGCAAACAGTAGAAAGGGGGCAAATGAATGTGCACAAAAATATGTCTTTTATCTCTTATCCATTTTTATTATTTTTGTGGGCTTTTAGTTTTATATTTTTTCTTTTATATTTTTTGTTCTATATTTTTGTATTTGTTTTTAATTTTATAATTTTCTTTTTTTTATATATTTTTAGATGTTTAGATTTCTTTTTCTTTTAAATCTATATAGGATATATAAGGCTATATATATATATGAATAGAGTAACATATTTATAAATACTAATAAATATATATCAAATACAAAATAAAGATTGTTTTGGGGGTTATAAATTTTTCTAATGTTTTTTTTCTAATTTTTCTAGAGTTCTTGTTAATTTTTATATATTTTTAAAATAAAAATTATCCCAAATAAGTGATCAAATAAATAAATCGAAATTTATTTAAATATTAAAAATAGTAAATGGGTTCCAAAATTATCCAAATTAATTTTAATATAAAAATATTTACACAAAGAAAATTATAAAATAGAAAAACATATTTTTAGGTTTTTTAATTATTTTTTAGATTTTTATGAGATATTTAGGGGGTTTTCAATTTTTGAGCATTTCGTTTCCATTTTTAGTGATTTTGTTTTGTAATTAAAATATGATAAAATATGATATATTTATTTTTTGAGATTTTTAGACACATTTTATATATTTGTGGTATTTTCTAAGCTAAACAGTACAAAATTAGGCTCCTTTTGATTTTTAATAAATACACAAGTGCACAAAAATGCAAAATAAATATGGAGTATGAAAATACATGGCAACATGCATTTATCCCTATTTTTGCAAATATGTTGGAGTGCATTAGCTATTTTTAATAAATAGATAAAAAAACACAAAAGTATATGTCCTAGCAAGGGTATATTTGTAATAAAAATAAACCTCAGAGGGCTCAGTGTAATTTTGCCAGAAATATACAATGTACTGCAAAATTTATTGGACTTTTCAACAATTACAAAAATGTTAGGGGTATACATGCAATTTGCCCTGCTCACGTGGGACGACACATAAGCTAAGATGGAATGGACCAAAGTGTAAATATAAGAACTATGGAGGTCTTTTTTATAAAATATCCAATTTATTTACATTTTATATACCATTTACATGATTGAATATTAAATAAATAAAAATGGGGGAAAGGCTTGCAATTGACCCATACACACGTGTCATCCTAGTGGTTGGTACTACTTTGTCGATCAGCGACTAAGATTAGATTGCGGGGTGCGATCTGACGTTCGAGAATGGGCTGGATCGAACAGCTCCTACTACATCTGGCACGTGGTGCTTCATCGAACGACGATGGAGGGGTCTGGAAGAACACTATGAACTTGCCTGGGGTGAGTTTGGATTTTACCTCGAGAGCTCCTCTGACCTCCAATCTCTTCGTCGAGGGCTTCTGTTTGTTCCTGGGAGTCCTCCGCGCGAGATGGTATCTTCAAATGCAGCCTAGGTGCTCCAAGATGATCTGGTGATGGAGCTCGACCTGGGTCCTCTTTCAAGCTGTCAATGCTCCTCTGATGGAGCCTTCCAGACCTACAAAACAATGCAAAAGCATCGCATGGAAAAGGTGAGGGGTTCAGGCTTTCAATGGTCGAAGATCGGGGTGAGATGCGATGGAAACGTTCTTCTTTAGCGAACGATGGTGGAAGGAGACGGTCGGGCCAAATTAAGGGTTGATCTGGGTGAAGGACTGGTGGATCAAGGTAGACAAGCATCAGGGAACAAAGTGGGATGGTTTGTGCATCGGTCAACGGGCGGGAGCACGATGGAAGCATTCGCCGAAGCGGAGCTCCGGGGAAATACAAACGTTTGATTCGAGGCTAAAACATTGCACTAATTACTAAATGCAGGAATGAAAAGCTACCTAAAATAAAGAAAGGACGCAACTCTTACCTGGCTAAGGGTAAAGGAGTAGAGGTGGTCGGAGTTGGGCCGCTTGGGTGCACCTCCTCCTACACGAGCTTCCAGCATCTCAGGGGACCTCCATCTGTCACCTGGATGCATGCTTGGTCGAGATGTAGGAGCTCAGAGACTTGGGGATGAACGAAATAGGAAGGAGAAGGAGGTGGGGTTATTTATCAACATAACGGTGCATCCTTATTGACCGGCCGAATTTAAGAATTTTAAGATATATACAATGGATCTAATGGTTAGGCGTGGGATCATGATAGATCAAGAATCAAAGCATGTAAAGGAATCAAAGACAATATATGGATGGATCATGCAAGAAAAATGGCAGAAAATGTGTGAGGTTATAGTCCTGATATTGGTCAGAGGTTGAGGGGACAGTTGACTCGGGGACAACAGTCCCTGGCCTCTGATTGGCCCAGATCAGTCACTAAAAGACAAAATAGGTTGAATTATTATAAAATAATTAATTAAAAATAGTAATCAATTTTATTATTTTTTTATTATAAAAATGTTTATTTCTTAATGTAGTATTTTATAATATATTTATTTTTTTGATGATATTTATTACAACTTAAGTTTTTGAGTGTGTATTTATAGGTATATTTATCTATGTTTTGGCTTATTTTTTATTTTGTATATTTTATATTCTTATTTTATTATTTTATTTTATATATTTACAACTTTTTTTAGGTACATAAATATATTTTTATTATATTTCTATGATATTATTTGTATACTTAAATAAATAGGCATAGAAATTATATCAGCATACTTATAGGTATTTTATCTATGATTTATATACATTTTTTATTTTAATGTTTTTATTGGGTTTTATTTTGGTTTTATAATTTTAATAAAAATATAAATAAATTTTACAAGATTATAAAAATATTAAAGAATAAGAAAATGAAAGAATAATTCCCCTTTTTTAATGTACATGTATTATTATAGGTATTTTGCTTACATATTTATATAGACTTATTTTATTTTATGCTTTCCTTGTGATTTTATTTTAGTTTTAATATGTACATGTGTTATAAATAATATTAACAAAATTATAAAAATACAAATTTGTGAATAGAATTAGGAATCGATAAAATGAATATTTTTGTTTGGGTCTACTATACAATGAGGGTCTAAAACCTAACTTTCACATCTTATCTCCAAAAATATAAAACCACCTTCATTAAATAGCTTATGAACGTTATATACAGTTAGAGGTGATTTTGATACATTTTGAGTTTTTATTTGAGAGATATGGTTCTATGAAGTTTCGATTTTGGATTTTATTTTGTGTATAAAGTGTACACTGTGTATTATTTTTGCAAACTAAATTTTGTATTTTTATTTACATTATTATCTGCAACTTTCATGTACAAAGTTTCTTTATTTGATGAATTAAAAATAAAGAATAAAATATGTGTTAAAAATGAATAATTGAATGAATAAAATAAATCGGGTTTTATTGTATTTTTGGCCCTTATCTCCCCCTACTTTATTCCTTGTCGACCAATTCAATTATTGACTTGGTCTCGGGGTTTAAGATCATAAAATATCTTCAATATTTTGTTCTTTTTCTTTTCTTCTCTTTATTCTATAATTTTAGCATTAAAAACAATATTATTTAATAAATACAATAAATGATGAATGCTATTTTGTACAAATTGATGCTATTTACATGCATTAGCTAGGGTTTTTTAGGCCAAAATGGCAGAATAAAGGTGATGAAATGGAAATTCATCAACCCCCTATACTTGCCTTTGCTAGTCCCTAGAAAACACTTATGCAATAAGTACAAAAAGAATAAAGAAGAAAAGAAAAAGAAATAATAAATGGAATTGATTTTAATTATTAAACTTGTCTTTATAAAATCAAAGTTTGGAGCTCAGGTTAGACCTTCATGTGAGAATGTGTGTGGAGCATGGTCGGGAACCAGATTTAAAACACAACAGCGTTCGAGCATCACAGAAATCAGTTCGAACCACCTCAATAGCTAGGTTAGAACTCGCCTACATCATACGCAAACCCTTATGACTATGAAGTTGACTTGTATAGTATAAGTTATAGTGGCTCTTCCCAACTGAAATGACAAAAGAACCGACTTCTTTAGAGTGACAACCCAATGATTCCCCAATCCAGCAACTCTTTCCTCGAGGAGTAGGGTATTCCCTTGTAAGTTCAAGTGGCATCCGACTCAAGAGGACGGGGTGAAGAGAAGAAAGGACGGTAACCAGTGTAGCTACCTATTGACGGATCGTAGATTGCCCCGGTTAAAAGTATGCCGTGGTGGATTGCTTTGGATTATCGTTCGCTTAAAAAGATGTGTCGTTTCGTTGTAGGCGGACAATCGGAATCGGTCAAGAAATAACCACAAGTACTTAGTCAATTTTTAACCGCGTGGTGTTATGTTTATTTTACTTGGGCAAGTCCCAAGGTCGAACACAAGGAGGAAAAGGAACAACCTAGAATTTTGTCTATCAAAGTTCGTGCACGGTTTTTGAGGTGGTCTTTTTTTGTAATTTTTTATGCAATTAGGGATGTAAATGTAACTTTGACCTATTTTAGGGACTAAAATGCAAAGATCAATCAAACAATGTACGAAAAATATGAAACTTGACCACGGTGATAATGACGATGAAATGAATACACTGTAATTTTTTTGGAATTTTGGATGCAAGAAGAATTTTTTATGAATTTTTAAATACAAACAAAGTTAATTTCAATATTTAATTATAATAAAATTTAAACCTAATTATTTTCAAGGGATAAAATTATCCAAGATCTACCACTAGGTGATGGATCTCAGAAAAATCCTAAACCTCAAAAATACAAGATTCAATCCCTATTAAAAATTAGATATTGAAATATGCAAAATGAATTTTATAGGACAAACGATGCATGAAAATGCAATTCTTTTTGGGCATAATGTAACATATAATTAATTCTACAAAATGTGAATTTTTGGCAATTTTAGAGCAACAATTAATTAGTTATGAAATTCAGAGCACAAAATGGGTAAAGTATGCAACTTTCCACAAAACAATTAATTATTAATTAACCATAAGTCACAAACATGTTAGACATATGCCATAATGAAGAGAATTAATTGTAGAACAAAATGCCTATTTTTGAAAAATAAAAATATGCAATGTAGCTATCCAAAATAAAGGGGGAATACAAGGGTATTTATGCAATATAAATATAAAAATAAAATGCAAAAGGACTAATGTGTAATTACCGGAAGCTCTGGGGGTGTTTGCAAAATTTTGAAGAGGTCATGTGCCTAGCATGTGACCCTTGGTCGGCGGGGACTTCTGTGTAAATTAGGAAAGAGCTGTGGGCTTCGTTGCAATTTACGCACGCGGTCACGTGTCCCGCATGTGACCTATGGGGATGATGATGTTCCCCCATGAGAGCACGTGCCTTACACTTGTGCGGGGGGGCTCGGGTCCATCGCCCGGTCGAAATGGGTGGCTCGGAGGAGCGACGCTGGTGGGGGGATTCTTGCTGAGCATGCAGAGACGAAGGCATGGTGCGGAGGAGCGACAAGAAGGTGCTTTCCTACTGATGGCGATCGTCAAAGGATCCTGAGCAGCAGGTGAGGTAGTGAAGACGAAGGCACGAGCTCCTGCTGGTGAAGGGTGTCCCTGTGGAAGATGTGGCGGTGGAGCCTCTCGTGGGAGTCGGAGAAGACGAGGTTCGCGGTGGAGCATTATCGATGACAAAAATCGTAGGCTTAACGATCGATTAAAAGAGGGTCTGGAGCTAGTAGGATAGGCGATGGTCACTGCTGCAACGAGGGGGGGGGATCCCTCGGCTCACGTCGGAGAAGAAGGATCGGGCTATCACCCCGGCGATCAAGCAGATCGTCGGATGAGTTGTCGGGGGGGGGGGGGGGCGTCAGAGGTTTTAAATAGGGAGATGGTGATGCCGGAGAAGTAAGGTGGGTTGTAGGGATTCACGCGAGGTTAGCGGAGGAGACGAGAGCGAGGATTGGAGATGCGATTAGGGAGATGTGATTTCCTGGAGGTGATGCAAGATTCGCTACGAGGCGGCGGCGGTGAATCATGATGAGATTGGCGAGGCAAAAGTCGCGGCGGGGCATGGGATTGGGCGGCGGCGGCGGAGATTTCGGAACGATGAGCAACGGCCATCCGATCGGCCGAGATCGGACGGCCAAACTTGCAACACGTGGCGGCTAGTGGGGGTGGCGCAGGCGGAGCACGTGCTGTGCATGTGCCAAGGCAGCACGTGCTATGCACGTGCGGCTTTTTAGTTTTTAATTAGTTTTTTTAAAGAAAAAAATAAATCGAAAAATGGGTGAGACGTGGCAGCTTGAAAAATAAATACAAAGAAAATAAGAAAAGAAATAACAAATGACCTCGGATCGAAAAAGTTTCTTCACGAAAATTGCTTGTCTCGATGAGATCTACAAATTTCATGAAGATATCAAAACCAAAAGTTATCAATTGCACAAAGTGATATTTTTTGGGGTATCCCATGTACATAGAATACCTTGATTTTTTGGGTTTTATATTTTTTTGTTATTTTTAAACCAGATAAAAATCCAGAAAAAATATTTTAAAATCAAAGATAAATATTTAGACATTAATCTATTTTTTTGGATTTTTATTAATTTTGAAAAAGAAGAAATAAAATAAAACACAAAAAGACCCATTTTGTACAAACAGTTAAAGAAGACTCGGACTCAGTTAGTTTCTTTGATTTCAAGCTCAGTTTGAATTTGGATCTTTTCACATTTTAATAAAACTTTTATCAAAGAAGACAAATGAAAAAGAAATAAAATAAATTAGGTTACTTATTTACATAAAATAATAGGTCAAAAACTGCTAAAATACAAAATGTACAAAAGAGGCCCAAAACCCAACTTATACATATGAACTCCGATTCACTTGAACTTGGTCTTGTTTTGAAGGTAATTGAATGTAAATTAGTTCAAAAGTGAGTAGATCAAAAGGACACAGGATGAGGAAGATATGAGGGTTTTAGTCTGAAAATCGTAGAACTAGGGTTTGGGTTTTTGGTCCACTTATTTGGGTAAGTGATTTTTTTGTGTTTTTTTATTCTTGTTAGTGATATGTACACAGTGGAGTGGTTTTGGGTAATTCGGAGTTAGCATGAATTAGATAAAAATCAGGGAAGTTAGGCTATTTAGAGGTCAATTTTGGCTGGGATTTTTGGCTTCTTATTATGTGCAAAAATAAGTGATAAAATGTAATTCTTATCCAAATATGTATGAATGCTAATTATGCATAATAGATGAAGAAATACCAATGATTTTGAGGGATTTTAGCTTAATTAATGACTTTTAGAGTGATGAATCTGAGATTCATCATCCCCCTATACTTAAACCATGCTCGTCCTTGAGCATCAAAAGAAATGCCATGAGGTGAAATGAGATTGGGTTCCATACCAAGACCATGAGATAAAGGTGAAAATGAAACTAGACTCAACCTTTGGAATATTAGTTTGGCGGAACTTCTGTGAGACTTAGAATTTAAAAACAGCCTGCAAGTTCTACACATCATTGTTACAGTTTCGGCTCAGAAGTAATCTTAGATCGATCCTCCTCCCAAAGCATGCCCTATGAACATTGAAAAATCGACTCATGTATGTGAAAGTTTTAGCTTTTCCCATCCAGAATGTCAGACTACCATGCCAACCTCCTCTCCAGTAACTCGTCCTCTGGGAGTCAGGTATTTCCTTCCAAGATCTATCGCAGTGTATTCACAATCAAAATGGGGGAGAAGTTAGAAGAAGGAGAAAAGAACTGGAGGGTGGCCAGTGTAGTCACCTCTCCTTGTGAAGCTGGCCAGTGTAGCTGAGTCTTCACCAAGATCTATAGGTTTTCTTGATGCTTGGACCTTTTTGGTTAGATATTTATATGGTAGTGGCTTCTTTGTATTTGGATTTTTGGTGGTTCGGCTTGGGTCTTGTTATGCCCCTACAGATATAGAATTTTTTTTTCATACATGTTTTGGGGTCTTAGAAAAGTATTGTGCCCAGCCGTCCATCCCTTTTCTGAAGATTTATTTCAACCCGTACTCCGATCTTTCGATTTCCACGCTACCAGAAAAAAACTCACACAGTCTTCCAACATCCCGTCAGAGTTGAGCTAAGTGTATAGTGCGAGAGTAAAAATTAATTCCTTATTCCAGAGTTGTACCCAGAATGAAGAGACCAAGTTAGACACTAAGAGTCAAATGCTACACATTGTCATGTTGAACTCGAAGAATTAAATCAAAGACCTGAAGCTTCTAAAATCCTATTTCTTGGTGAAGTTCCTCTAAAAATTAGGTGGATTAAGGTCAAGTCTAGACCACTCTTGGTTTTTGCTCATAACTCGGTTAAGAACCCAAAGACTTTTAGAAGATGCAAATGAATGTTATGTTGGATGAAGTGGAGGTGTGTGAAATGCAAACACATAAATTTTTGTGATTTTTTATGCAAGGGATTTTTTATGTAAAATTGAATAAGAAGCCTTTTTTTCAAAAATTTTGGGTTGGACACAATTAGTGTTAGTAGCAAAACTCTTTTTTTGTTTTTTTTGTTTTTTTTTCAAATTAATTACCCACCCTGTAAATACATATAGACTTACATGAAAGTATGAGATATGGGTAAAATATATACACAGTATAATACAAACCCCCTATACTTGGCAAGTGTTGTGTCCTCAGAGCACAAGAAGCGTAAAGAAGACATAGCTCGGGCTAAGCGTAAGAGAGTGAAAAAGAAAAAGAAAAAGAAAAAGACAGATTGGTCCGCCCCCTATACATAGATTGTGATCAGTCTAATATAGAGGAAAAGTGAAAGGAGAAAATCAGGATATGTAAATGAGGAGAGTATATACAGATGGGCATCGGTTCCCCCTATACTTAGGCTCTGGTCAGCCTAAGTACGGAAGAAGGGTGGAGATGGAATTTGAGATGGGGAGAGTGGTATGTACAGATGGCATTGGTCCCCCCTATACTTAGGCCTTGGCCTAAGTAGAGGAAGAAGATGTACAATGAGACCGATGTGGTCGGGAGGGAGGGTAGGTAGCCAATGATTAAGGCAGTTTGTGGCTGATCTTTTGTGAGCCTGTGGTGGGAGATCGTATTGATGAGACATAGATGAAGCATATAATTCCCAACTATTATCGGTTTTATCCTCGGAGAAATCATGTTGGATATTAGATGAAGTATATGAGTCAGATGAAAGGTAGCCATCATCAGAGTTATCCTCAGAGGAATAGTATTTGAAAGTGGACACACTCCAGATATTCATATCTTTTTGTTTCTTCGTTGTTTTCTCAGAATTCGTTCCTTCTTGAGATAAAGTGAATTGTCCTCGGATGAATGCTCTGAAGCACCAGTCTCGGTCAGCTCATAAGAAATAATTCCAGTATATTTTATGAGAGCAGGAGCATTGGCTTTGGATGAATAATAGTGAGGAAAGAGAGTCGTCCAATGGGAATCAAAGTTTGGATCCTTGCGGAGATATGGTTTTAGAACTGCCGAGCAGACATCACTCATGTAGATTACCTTTTCTGGACCTGATGAGGGATCATCAGCTGATTCCTCTTCTGGAATGTCAAAAGTAACTTTCTTTTTCGACGAAGGAATAGCCATTTTATTTCATGAAGGTGTTGGTCCACTTGAGTCTCCAGATGAATAACCATTGGAATTCTTATCCTTGGTCGGTGTTCGTCATGCATGTTTGTTCTTAGTATTCTTAATGTTGGTGCACTCCTGATTTGCGATGATTTGGTCAAGGTATTCAGAGTAGGTTGACCCAGGGTGCGACCATGCATATGTCTCAGGCTCATACATTCTTCTATTGTGAGATCGGCGTGGATTGAAATAGTGGGGAGAGTCTCTGCATGTTCGTTCTCAACTGATTTGACATTGGAGCATTCCTGTGTCGAGTTGATGTGATCAAGGTAGTCAGAATAGGTTGACCCAGGGTGCGACCATGCATAAGTCTCCGGATCATATGATTCATATATTTGATTTTCCATGGTTAGAGCAGCTGGGAATGGAGCAGGGGGGAGAGTCTATGAACTAATAGTCTCATCAACAACTGTTGTCTCAGGTGTAGCAACAGGGTAGGGCTCTTCTACCGCTTGATGGTTACAGCTGTCAAGGACTTCATGGGTTGCCTCAGAAAATTGTGGCTCCTTAAAGACTTGTTGAGATCGAAGTGCTTCCAATGTTGTAAAATTGATTTCCCGAGTCTCACACTCAATAATTGCCTTAGACAATGCTAAGAATGGCTTTCCAAGAATAATCGAAGACTGGGTGAATTCTCCTTGATGCTTAATATCAATGATCATGAATTCCACTTTGAGCGGAGAATCTTGGAATGTAATAATGACTGAAATGGTTCCTCTCGGCCGCTTTATCGATCGATTGGCCAATTGAACGATCTCTCGTATCTTCCTAATAGGTCCGTGTTTGAGTTTGTGAAATACATAGGTCGGGAGGATATTGATTGGTGAGTCGTCATCAATTCGAGCATGGGTAAATATCGTATCTTTGATTCCACAGTCAAATCTTGGCAACCGCTTCACTATGCGGCTCTTGGTTTTTCTCCTCATCACCAAGTAGGAGGTCATTGACAAGATATGTCTTTTAGTCTTTGTTCTTATCCATCCTGACTTTGTCATCATTAATTTATCCACTACAAATCCTTTAAGGTCGAGGAAGTGTTCATTGGCCTGTATAAAGGGAAGTTCAAAAATCAATCTTTCTCCAGTACTTCCCGTAAAGTAGGATCCAAATTCTTCAGATCTTCTTCAGTTTCAATTTTATGTATTTTTCAAGATTTTCGATTTTTTGGGTGTTTTTGAATATTCCATTTTTTTTGTATTTTTAGTGCGGTGTGGTGATGTGATGTCTTCCGTAGATGAGAAGGGGCTTTGATGTTCCGAGTAAGAGTCAGACGCATAGTCATTTCTAGGGGAGTAATATGCAGAAGTGCCGCTATCAGAATCGTCCCAAGGTTTTTGAATATCCTCAAAATTGTCAACATGAGATCCAATCTTTTCCTCATCCATTTTTATGTCATAGCTACCAGGGAGTGAAATTAATCGGTCGGCAAACTTTCGAAATCTATAGTCCATTAAATCGAATCTCTTATTTATCTTCGAAATATCATCCTCAAAATTATGTTCATGATCAATCATGGGAGCAATCGGTATGTGTTTTTGCATTTGAGATTCGATAATTTCATCTTCCATTTTCATGTATGTGTTGAGAGGAGAGTTTCATGGAATTTTCGATATACGATCATTATTTTCTGAAAATTTCTCCTCAAAAATTATGGAAGGAGGCTGCTCAGTGGAAGGATTTTGCGGGAATGTGTAGGTCTCATACTCAACATGCCGTAACTCAGGCATGTAATGCTGGTTTGAGTAGAGTCTACTTCCATGATCATGATTGATTGTATCCTCAAATAATGGACTCATACCGGGTCCATATGTATCGATATCATCCATTTGGTCCTTTGTATGTGTAGGTTGGTCGAAGGAGTGGTATTCAGGTTGGTCAATAAGGATCTGATCATCATGGTCAATCCAACGCTGATGATCATTAAGTGCAGGTCTCTCCATATGAGTTTGGTTTCTCGGCCAGTCATGAGCCTCAAAAAGTGATTTGATCTTGCAATGGTTCATTAGCGAGAAACTGAGAATAAGATGGTTCGGTCCAAGTTGATAAGTGGTCATGTGTGGTCAGATGATCCGAGTAGAATGGTTTGGAATTCAACAAGGGGATCAAATTTATTTGAGAGTGAAAATCTCCCTTAAATGTTGGAGGATTATTGAAAGAAGAGGGTTTGGTTGATTTGGGCCTGACCGAAACAAATTCATTTTCATAATATAGGTCAGATGGGTACTCAGACCATTATCCTATTTTTGTCAAAGGAGGTTGATGATGAATCGACATGGTTGATCTCAATGCAAGTGCACAGGATATTAACAAGAAGTTTTAATCAAGAAGATTGATGGCACATGTTTATGGCTTTTGGTCTTCGAAAGTTGTTTACGTACACTAATGTAAACACAAATCAAACCCCACGTTCACCAACTCACACAATGAAGCCGCAAGTGTTCGGCTTTTATCTTTTCAATTTTAGTTGGTAATAAGACAATCTTGGAAAATATTTAGGGAGTTGTTAGGTGCCAAAGATTTTCTTAAAGATTGTCCTGAATTCCTATGACAGTTGCACCTACTTTCAGCCAGTATGGGTGTAAGTACGGACTGTAAAACGGCTACCCATGTTACTTAAGGATGGAGCCTTACACAGTGTCCTTTAAACCACCCACTCTACTAAGGAAATCCAGACCGTTTATCGGCTACACGTAGATCATCATTGAGAAGTAGATAATCATTTTTAGAATCAGTAGTCTAAACAAAAATTTCAGAGTTGGGCTCTAACCTTAAGTGTCGTCTCTCTCTCACTCAGAAAAATAAATGCATCCAAGGATGGGGTTGCTTTCCCGCAAAAATTCTTAATTTTATGGGTTAATTAAAGTCAGCTATATTTAGCAGTCCAAATTTTAATTAGGTGATCCCTGAAAATTTTTAGGTGAGCACAAAAGCACGTCTACCATCCAGTCCCAATTTCCTTTTAATATTATATGACAAAATGAGAGGGAGAAATTCGAGAAAAGTCGATGCACGTGAAAAACTATGATGTATGCTCAGTTAGAAGGCTTACAGTGATTCCTCGCAATCTCCATGTGGGATGCAATACAAGAATTGAAAGATTATTCTAAATGAATACAAGCCGATGAAAAACCGCACCTAGTAGAAAGTTATATTAGCGGGAAAGAATTGAGTTGAATTTGACTAAATTGAACGATCTATATGTGTATCAATTAAAGTGATGTGTGGCCTTAGGTCCTACGAGCACAATCAAAAAAATTAAACGCTCTAAGAGCCGTATGTGCATGTCTATCCTAAGCGCCACGCAAGTCGGACCCCACCCTCACCGGAGAGTGAAACATGCCATGACACACCACAAAAATAGTTCAAAGTCTTTTTACATATGCGAGAGTCCAAACGGACACCGCTATAAATGAGCAATTAATTACAGAAATTAAAAATTGTAGAAAATAAAATCCTAGACTCTATGCTCTCTCACGACTAGACTCGATCTTAAATTAATTACGGCTTTTCGGAAGTCGTTGAAGATACGTCGGTTCTTGAAAAACCGCTCCACGTATGCCGGGTACCTTGCAAGAAAAATAAGAGAGATGGTGTAAGAGAGTGACTCAAAAAATAAAAACAAGAAAATAAATGTTGAAAATAAAATAAAAATAAATGTAGAAAAAATGGAATTTACAGTGAGAATTTGGGGATATGACTACCCGAATGCGATAAACCGAATAAAATTTTTAGAAAAAAAACTAAGCCGTTTGCCTCCCCAACAATGGCGCCATCTGACGGATCGTGGATTGCCTAGGTTAAAAGTATGTCGTCGTGGATTGATTTGGATTATCGTTCGCTTAAAATGATGTGTCATTTCATTGTAGGCAGGCAATCAGAATCGATCAAGAAATAACCACAAGTATTTAGTCAATTTTTAATCACGTGGTGTTATGTTTATTTTACATGGGCAAGTCCCAAGGTCGAACACAAGGAGGTAAAGAAACAATCTAAATTTTGCCTATCAAAGTTCGTGCCCAGTTTTCGAGGTAGTCTTTTTTTTATTTTTATGCAATTAGGGATGTAAAATGTAACTTTGGCCTATTTTAGGGACTAAATTGCAAAGATCAATCAAACAATGTCTGAAAAATACGAATGACAACGGTGATAATTACGATGAAATAAATACACTATAATTTTGTTTTGGAATTTTCGGAAGCAAGATGAATTTTTTTATGAATTTTTAATTGCAAACAAAGTGAATTTCAATATTTAATTATAATAAATATTTAACCTAATTATTTTCAAGGTATAAAATTATCCAAGATCTACCACTAGGTAATGGATCTTAAAAAAATCCTAAATCTCAAAAATACAAGATCCAATCCCTATTAAAAATTAAATATTGAAATTTTGCAAAATGAATTTTAGACGACAAAGATGTATGCAAATGCAATTCTTTTTGTATACAATGTAATATACAATTAATTCTACAATCTATGATTTTTTGGTAAGTTTTAGAGCAACGGATAAATTTTTATGAAATTCAAAGCATAAAATGGGCAAAGTATGCAACTTTCTAAAAAACAAATAATTATTAATTAACCATAAGTCATAAAAATGTCATACATATGCCATAATGTAGAGAATTAATTGTAGAAAAAAATGCCTATTTTTGAATAATAAAAATATGCAATGTAGCTGTTTAAAACAAAGGGGGAATACAAGGGTATTTATGCAATATATAAATATAAAAATAAAATGTAAAAGGACTAATGTGTAATTACCAGAAGCACAAGGGGGTGTTTACAAAATTTTCAAGAGGTTGCATGCTAAGCACGTGACCCTTGGTCAGCAGGGACTTCTACGCAAATTGGGAAAGAGCCGGGGGCTTCATTGCAATTTACCCACGCAGTCACGTGTCCCGCACATGACCCATGGGGATGATGACGTTCCCCTCGGAGCGCACGTGCCTTGCACTTGCACGGGGGGCCTCAGCTCCACCGACCAACCAACAAGGGTGAATGGGTGGCTTGGAGGAGTGACGCTGGTGGGGGGGCTTTTGGTTGAGCAAGCCGAGTTGAAGGCATGGCGCGGGGGAGCGACAAGAAGGTGCTTGCTCCTGATGGTGACCGGCGGAGGATCTTGAGCAGCAGGTGAGGCAGTGAAGACAAAGGCACGGGTTCCTGCTGGTGAAGGCCGTCCCTGTGGAAGATGTGGCGATGGAGGCACTCGCGGGAGTCGGAGAAGACGAGGTTCGCGGTGGAGCGTTGTCGATGACGAAAATCATAAGCTTGATGGTCGATCAAAGGAGGGCTGGAGCTAGGCAGGATAGGCGATGGTTGCCTCTGCAACGAGAGGGGGATCCCTCGGATCACGCCGGAGAAGAAGGACCGGGCTGTCTCCCCAACGATCAAGCAGATCGGTGGATGAGTTGTCGAGGGGGCGACGGCGAAGCTTTTAAATAGGGAGATGGGGACGCCGGAGAAGGAAGGTGGGTCGTCGAGGATTCGCGCGAGGTTAGCGGAGGAGATGAGATCGGAGATTGGAGATGCGACTGGGAAGATGTGATTTAATGGAGGCGATCCAAGATTCGCTGCGAGGTGGGGGTGACGAATCATGATGAGATCAGTGAGGCGAAAGTCACGGCGGGGTGCGGGATTGGGGGGTAGAGGTGAAGATTTCGGAACGATGAGCAGCGGCCATACGATCGGCCGAGATCGGACGACCAAACTTGCAACACGTGGCGGCTAGTGGGGGTGGTACAAGCGGAGCACGTGCCATGCACGTGCCTAGGTGGCACGTGCTATGTACATGCGGCTTTTTAGTTTTTAAATGAAAAAAAATAAATCGAAAAATGGGTGACATGTGGCAGCTCCAGGAGCTGCCACGTGTCAGCCCCACAAAATTCGAAAAATAAATACAAAGAAAAATAGAAAATAAATAGCAAAGTACCTCCGATCGAAAACATTTCTTCACAAAAATTGCTCATCTCGATGAGATCTATAACTTTTATGGAGACATCAAATCCAAAATCGATCAATTGCATAAAGTGATATTTTTGGGGTATTCCATGTATATAGAATACCTTGATTTTTTGAGTTTTATAATTTTGTTGTTATTTTTAAATCAGATAAAAATCCGAAAAAAATATGTTAAAATCAAAGATAAATATTTACATATTATTCTATTTTTTTAGATTTTTATAATAAGAAAAATAAGAAATAAAATAAAATACGAAAAAGACCCATTTTGTACAGACAGTTAGTGAAGACTCGGACTCAGTTAGTTTCTTTGATTTAAAGCTCAGTTTAGATTTGGATCTTTGCTCATTTTAATAAAAGTTTTATCAAATAAGACAAATTAAGAAGAAATAAAATAAAATAGGTTAATTATGTACATTAAATAGCAGGTCAAAAACCGCTAAAATACAAAATGTACAAAAGAGGCCCAAAACCCAACTTTCACATATGAACTCCGATTCACTTGAACTTGCTCTTGTTTTGAAGATAATTGAATGTACATTAGTTCAAAAGTGAGTAGGATCAAAATGGACACTGGATGAGGAAGATATGAGGGTTTTACTCCGAAGATCCTAGAACTAGGCTTTGGGTTTTTGGTCCACTTATTTGGGTTTTTTGTATTTTTTATTTATTCTTGTTAGTGATATGTACACAATGGAGGTGGTTTTGGGTCATTCGGAGTTAGCATGAATTAGTTAAAATCAGGGAAGTTAGGCTATTTACAGGTCATTTTTGGCTGGGATTTTTGGTTTCTTATTTTGTGCAAAAATAAGTGGTAAAATGTAATTCTTATCAAAACATGCATGAATGCTAATTATGCAAAATAGATGAAGAAATGCCAATGACTTTGAGGGATTTGAGTTAATTAATGACTTTTAGAGTGATGAATCCGAGATTCATCACCTATCCTTGGATGCATGACTAGTGTAGTCAAGTCATCCAGCCGCAGGCTCACATGGCATAACTTTGATGCTCAAGCTTGCTTATTGACTATACAACATATATACGTACTCCTGCAAGCATTTTATTTTTAATCAGGCCTGTCCACTTTTTTGGAGTTTTTTAATACTATTTATAGCACCATTTACATAAGGAGTTTTTCCTCTTGAGCTAGAAGACTATCCCTCTTTTGAAGTATTATTGCGACCCACACTCTCCTATATTTAGACCTGATGTCTATTGGATCGGGTTGGGGTGCACTTCCTTCCATAGACGAGGATGAATGTTTCCACTCATGTGTGTCTCAAACTGGAAAATCCATTCCCCTCACCACTCCAACTGAGTTGAGCCAAGTCAAAGGTGCAAGTGTCCAAGTTAGGTCACAACCTACAAGAGCCATGCGTGTGTTTCGAAAAGTTCTAATTAGTCAGTTGAGGTGACTTGAACATAGCCCTGAGTCTCAAAGAATTAAGTCCCTATGGACCTGAAGTACCTTAAATATAGTTCCCAAAAGGTTCCAGTGAAGTTAGGTGCAGTAAGATCCAACCAAGCTGCAATCTTTGACTTTATTTGGACTAGTTCAATCATCAAGCTCAATCCAAAAGAATGTGAATGCTACGCAAATGCTATGTATAATGATGAAAAGAATGATGCAATTTTTCAAAAATAATTTTGGCACAAGAATAAAATATGTACAACTATTTACATGGACGTGCCTCTTTTATTTAGTTACAAGGATTAGGAATTTAAAGAATTTACACGTTTAAAATGTTGTCTTATTTTTGTAGGTATATATATACAATTGGTAAAGAATTTTATATATATTTATATATTAATTTTAATGATGCATTTATTCCTCAACTCTATTTTCAAATAATTTTGAAAACTATAGTAAAAATTATTTTCTGCAAAAATTTACAAACATTTGAAAGCCATTTTGCGAAGTATATATAGACTTTTTTCAAAATATTTTTACAGACATTTTCAAAATCATTTGCAAATAGGTTTTGAAAACTTTTATTTCACACAACGGAAAGAATTTTTACAAATCAAAATATTTTACAAAGGTTGAAAATATTTCACAAAAAGTTTTCCAAATGGATCAAACCATTTTTCAAATCATTGTGCAAAAGTATTTTAACCTGACTTATTAATCAGTATGTACACAAAGAATTTGAGGAATAAAGATGCATTTTGTTATTAATTTTCGAATTGTATAAGTATATATAGTATTTCAGCAATATTTATTATTAATAATACGAAAATATGAGTTATGGCTAAAGTATATACAGAGTATTTATGCCCCTCCTATACTTAGCTTGAGTTATGTCCTCATAGATCAAAAAGAAAAGGAGAAGACAAAACTCGTATGAGTATAGAAAAGCCTATACTAAAATGATTATATAGGAGATGAAAGAATGAAGAGATAAATGAATCAGAAGTTGACCTTCTCCTCTATACTTAAGATCAAATAATCTCAATTATAGGAGCAAGTACACAAAGTAGGGAAGGTCAAGGTGGGAATAAATAGATCACATCTCGGTCTGTCTCCCCCTATACTTGGGTGAGATATCCTTAAGTATAGTAGAGCAAATCAACAAGAGAGGAGACATCGGAGGGGATCAAAGAATTAAAGAATCAGGGGTGCACCCCTATACTCACGACAAAGTACGTCCTAAGTCTAGAAACTCATAGAAAGGGACGACACCTCTCTGGTAGAAAAAAGAAAAATGAAAGGAAAAGAAGAAAAGAAGAAAAAGCATATGAAGATAGATGAAAAAGATTGTAGAGAATGTACGCATCGCTCTCTTTTACTTAGGGAAAAGATCCCTAAGTAAAGCAACAACAAGAGCAATGAAACACAACAGAGAAAGAACAACACAGGGTGTACCCCCTGCACTTAGGACAAGGTGCGTCCTAAGTATAGACAAACAGATATGATAACGGATCTAGGGTACACATACAGGAGAAAGAAGGAATGTTCAACAAAACATATATAAACAACAAGGAAAGAATGGCGAAGTACAGGACAGTATCTAGTAAGCGAATACCGTACCCTTGTCATCGTCTCCCTAGGAGAAAGTGAAAACACACCCGGGTACATAGTGAAGTGGGTGTCATCTATGAAAAGCTTCGCACCACCCTTGTTATTTCGATTAAATTAATGGTCAAACTAATAATAATGTTCATTGCATTCAGATAATGAGAGTGATTCAAAAATCACTTTTAATTAAACAAGTTAATCTCGAGCAGCAGATTTTTTTTACTTGGGCAAGCCCAAGGTCGAACTCACAGAGGCAGCTGTCTCCTTAGGTAAATTATTAACAGAGTCCAAAGTTTGATTTTCGGGGAATAATTTTTTGGTCTTTTTCGGTTTTTTAATGCAAGACACATGCAAGATCTAACCAGTTCACAAGTTAATTCAGAAAGATGGTCAAAACCAGTCTAAAAATTACGAAACTTGGCCAGATTATGAAATAGGATGAAATTAGACTACCCTAATATTTTTTTTGGAATTTTCTGACACTAAATTAAATTACTATAAATTAATATGAATGCAAGGTGATTTTAACTAATTTAATTTTAATAAATATCAAATCACAATATTTTGGGAATAAAAATTATCCTAGATAAATCTGAAGGTGAGGAATCTAGGAAAATGATCAAACCCTTAATTTTGATTGAAATGAACCTATTAAAAATCAATTTAGAAATTCACCAAATGAATTATTTAGGCCTCGGGATGCGTGCAATGGAGATGAATTTTGTATGCAAGGTGAAGTTAATTATCCTAGATCTAATGTGATTTTTATGGTATTTTTGGAGTCATAAAAAAATTGCTAATAATTAAGAGGTGAAACTGGGCAAAATATAAAAAAAATGACCAATTATTTAATAGAAAATTCTACTGATATTACAAAAATATGCCACGCATCACATAATGAGGAGGACAATGTATTCTACACAATGCAATTTTCCAAATACAAAAATGAATTAATATGAATGCCTAAATATGCATGCAAAGATAGGGTAAAAATGCAATACATGAATTAAAATTTCTGAAATTAAAACGTGCAGACAAGGACTATTATGCAATTACCTATAATGTAGGGGGGTGGATGTAATTTCTCCACGGGACACGTGCTCCTCATGTGGGGTCGCTTGGCAGGGACTGAAATGTAATATTGAAAACCTTCAGGGGCCTCGATGCAATTTTCCTAGGCTTGGAGGACTTCGGAGGCTAGGAGCGAGGCTCGGCCAGCTTTGGAGGTTTGACTTTGGCTCAGAGAAGCTTCGGGTGATTCAAGCCTAGCGGTCGAGGGAAAGGCTCGGATCAGGCTACGTGGACGGATCTGGACCGTGGGCTTGAGTGATGATCCAACGGTCTGTGAACCTCGATGAAGAGGGCGACGTGGACGACTGAGCACGCTGGATCAGGATGAATCCAACGGCCCTCAGATGCGCTGGTTGTTGGCAACGTGGCTAGCTCCTGGCCATAGGATCGAGGATGATCCAACGGAAGCGGAAAAGGGTGACGTGGATGGCTCCTGGCCGTTCGATCATGAGGATCGAACGGCTACTGGTTGTCTTCCCCCAATGACCCTCCGCCTCCTACGGTGGAGGAGGCTGTGCTCCAGCGGAGGGTCTCGAGCTCCGCCTCTTCCTTGTGTCGTCGATGAAGCTTGCCTGAGGTTGCTAAGAAGCTGGAGAAGGTCGTGGGACCGTCAGGGAGAGGCCGGAGGTCTCAACTGAGGTAGGAGTAAACTGGAGATCGGGAGCGGTGAAGCTCAAAGTGAACTCCGATGAAGTTCCTGCCAGTGACCGCGAAGGTACCTGCAGGGGGTTATATCGATAGCCGAGTCGTGCGGCGTGGACGTAGAGTGAGCGTGAATGAGGTGCGAGGCCTGAGCGGCGATACGAGTGGTCCAGTGATCGAGCTCCGCCAAGGTGGCGGAGCCGTCGGCGGTGGAGAATGGAAAGTATCGTCGGCGTGAATAGAGTGTAGCTCGAAGATGCCTACTCCGAGGCGGAGCTCGGAGGATGGTCGGAAGGTGGTGAAGATACGAGGCGGAGTCGAATAAATTAGGAGAAAAATGAAGAGGACATAGAAGAAGATCGGAGAGACGATGGAGGATGCTACCTGGGGAATGGAGCTCGGATCTGGGCTCCAGGTCGTCGCTCGAAGGTCGGTAGAGGGCATGAGCTCACACAACTCGTCGGAGGAGTTGCAACATGGTATGGCGACATTGTGGATCTCTCCGGAGGTGAAGGCCTGCCTTCGCTCAGATGTACACTCAATTGTTGTCACCAATAGGTCGCTCTGAGCTCGAGGATACGTCTCGTAATGGCGGATGGGGGTGAGAGTGGCCGGAGGTGGCTGATTTATAGGACGAGGGTGACGGCAGGGACGGCTGGGAGGTGATGTTCGTGGACGTCGTGGAGCGACTCTGGGGGAAGTCGTGAAGATCGAGGGAGCTAGCGAGGATGAGGGATGAGTGAGCTCCATCATGTTGGCGTTAGTGGTCGAAGAAGGTGGTTGTCGTGGAGTCGAAAATAGAAAGGGGCGAGTACTGCACGAAATTGAGAACGTGGGAGAGAGACGGTCTGGAGATAGGAGATGAGGTCTTGACCGTTGAATCTTGCGATCCAATGGCTGATAAGATAGCGCTAAGAAGCGACTATGATATGATCCAAGGCGATGTGATCAGATGGTCGTGGAGGACGCCACGTGTCGTGATGAGGACACAACATCAGCGAGCGGTGAGGATGACATTGCTAGAGGCGATCGGTGGGTTGAGAGCATCGAGTGAATGGAGCGGTTAGGATTGAAGCTCTCAGGTGAAATCGAATGTTAATTAGCATGCCATGTGGCAGAAGGGGATAAAGGTGAGAACGTGCAGCGTAGATGAAGTCCAGGGATTAATCTGGCGGTGGTGAGTTAAGGCGTACATGGAGACTCTCAAGATGTTTGATTTTGATGAGGATCCAACGGCTGGCGGTGAGGGCGGATGAGTCGAAGGGAGCGGGCCGCGTGGCGCAATCAGAGGGCGCAACGTGGCCAGCTGTGAGTAGCTGGAATGAGAAATGAAATTAGAGAGAGAAGGAAGCCGAATTTGAAAAAACTCGAAACATAAAAGTTGTAGATCTCGATGAGATGTACAAGTTTCATGTTGACCAAAAACAGAGATGAGGTCAAATGTGATACAAAAATACAAGAATACAAATATACATATAGTATACAAAAAGGCCCAAAAACCCAACTTTTGCCTACAAGCTCCGAATTGAAACTAGTCTCATTTTAAAGGTCTCAGGATGTGTATTATTATGAAGGTGAGTAGACCTAATTCGGAGTTGGTAGGAGAGAGATATGTGCATTCTAAGGTCTAGGAGTTTAGGGCTTTATTGGGTATTTTACAAAAGAGGGGTTCTAGTCTTCTTCCCTATATTATTAACTAATGGTGTACACATTATAGGGAAGGTGTTATTTTATTTTGGAGGGGAATAAAATACAAGAGAATAGGTGGATATTTTATAGGTGGATTTTATACAAGGATTGGCTTCTTAGTTAAATGCAAGGATGAATGCTAAAATGCATATTTTGTGAATTGATGCATGAATGATATTTATGCAAGATAATAGGAATATGTTACTAAATACCCGGGTACAAAGCTCTATTTGCAACTTTAAGAGTGATGAATCACAGATTCATCAACCCTCTATACTTAAACCTTGCTCGTCCCCGAGCAACTAAAATGAAATGCAAGGGTGAAATGATTTTGGGTTCCACACCAAGGTTATGAACAAAAGTTGAAAATGGAGCTTGACTCAACCTTTGGATTAATTGTGTGGTGGAACCTTATTGGGATCTGAATTTAAGACCTAACAGACTTCAAGTTCCACAAGTCTTCTATTCAAGACTCCTCAATAGTCAGGTCAGAACAAATCCTCAAACGCAAATTTCTTATGACTATGATTCTTACTTGTATTGTGTAAGTGAAATGTAACTCTCCACATCAGAAATGGTTTAGAAATAGCCTCCTCTAACAAGGTAACTCAAATAACCCGATCCAGCAACTCTTTCCTCGAGTAGCGGGATATTCCCTTCTAAGTTCAAGTGCGATCAGCTCAAGAGGAGGGGGTAGAGAAAAGAATGGACGGTAGCAAGTGGAGCTACCTATCCCAAGATTCCTGACCAGTGTAGCCAAGTCATCTAGCTGCATTTCCTTTGCTATTATACATACTCCGACAGGTATTTTATTTTCACTTGGACCTGTCTGATTTTTTTGGTGTTTTTGCATTTTTTTTCTTTTTTTTAACTATATACAAGGTGCAGCATGTACATCAGGAGTTTTTTCCTCTTGATCCAGTAGACTATCACTCTTTTGAAGCATTATTGCAACCTACAACATCCCATCCTTAGATGTCAACACCACCAAACTAGGTTGAGATGCACTGCCCTACCTAAAGGAGGACGGATGTTTCCACCCGTGTGCTACTCCAAGCTAAAGGATTCTACCTCCTCACCACCTCATCAGTAAAGAGCTACATGCATGGTGCTTGTACAAGTTAGGTCATTATCTAAAAGAATCATGCGTGTGCACGAGATATCTACTTGGACTAATCAATATGACATGTGAACATAGACTTGCGGACTCAAAGAATTAAGTCAATTGACCTGAGAAATCTTAACTCCAGTCCCTATAAGGTTCCTCTGAAATTAGGTGGATTAAGGTCAAATCAGGTCCATCCTCAATATCTACTAATAACTTGGTTCAGAACCCACTAGCTTTTCACTTTGCATATGCAAGATATGCAGATGAGATGTAGATGACATGCTATGTAAATGCAAGACTCTTTTTCTTTTTTTTTCTTTTTTCTTTTTTTTGAATGCAAGGATGATATGCAAGAGTAAATAAGAAGCCTATTTTCTTTTGTTTTTTCTTTTTTGTGTTTTTGTGTTTTTTTTGTGTTGTTTTTCAAAACTTTGGTATACCTACTATGTTACAACAATTTACAAGAGTTTATAAGTATTATACAAATTATACAAGTGTTATACAATATACAAGTATACATGTATTTTACAAGCTTTTTTTTAATTTTTTTACCCACCCATAATTATTATGTAATATATACAAAGATACATGAAAGTACGAGCTATGGGTAAAGTATATATGTAATATATACACGCCCCCTATACATAGCGTGTGCTATGTCCTCAGAGCACGAAAAGCGAGGAAAAATACATAGCTCGTGCTAAGCGTAAGAGAGCCAAAGAGAACGAAAAATGTAAAGAAGTCGTCCTGCCCCTATACTTAGGCTCTGATAGCCTAAGTGTAAAAGAAGGTAAAAAATGGGGTGGACGAGGTCAAGAGGAGAAATGGATGAATATACAATGCGGGCATCGGTCCCCGCTATACTTAGGCTCAGGTCAACCTCAGTATAGGACGGAGGTGAGTATGAGGAGCAATGTGATCTGGGGGATATACAGAGAACGGACTCCGGTGGCTTCTCCCCCCTATACTTAGGATCTAGTCATCCTAAGTATAGTCCAAGATAGTGATCAATGAGGCGGGGATGGGTTACTAGAGTCGCGGGGAAGAAGGATAGAATGCACAGTAATGATGGCATATACAAGTGAGTCGGTCTGAATCTTTCAAGATGCTGCTGATGGCTAGAGCTCACTGCTACAAGGTCTCATACGCAGCTCGAGGTGTATCTGTTGAATTTGTCTCGTGCATGAAGAGGAGTAACTGCTCATTGGATTCGACGTAGTGTTTCAACAGTTGTTCGTTCACTTGGAATGTTGGTGCGTTATCTACGAGATCTAAGATCTCGACACATCCACTATCATGCACTGTACGGACGACAAATGGGCCCGTCCACTTGGACTTCAACTTGCCTTGGAAGATCTCCAGCCTAGCATTAAACAACCATACCTTCTTTCCAGGAACAAATGTCTTTCGTATGATATATCTATCGTGCCAACGCTTAACCTTGTCCTTGTACATCAAACTATTGTCATATGTGTGGTTTCTGACTTCCACAAGCTCATTCAGATCCATATCTCTCTGCTTCTGCCCAAGGTGCGTGTTCCAATTGACCTTCTTGATTGCCCATTCTGATTTGTGCACTAGTTCTACGGGCAAATGACACGGCTTTTCGAATACCATTCAGAATGGGGAGGTTCCTAACGGTGTCTTGTAAGCTGTCCTATAAGCCCATAGGACTTGATCCAAGATCTGAGACCAGTCCTTCCTGTCTGGGTGGACAAGCTTTTGCAATATAGTCTTCACCTCCCGATTCAACACCCCAGCCATACCATTGGTCTGTGGGTGGTAAGGGATGGCGACACGGTGTTCGATGCCATAGTCCTTCAGGAGATTCTTCACCTCCTGGTTTACAAGGTGGCTACCCCCATCTGATATCATCATTTTGGGGATCCCGAACCTAGAGATGATGTGCTCTCTGATGAATTTACAGATAGTCCTACTGTCTGTGGCTCGGGTCGGGATAGCCTCCACCCACCTGGACAAGTAATCTATCGCAAGAAGGATGTACTCGAATCCGTGGTTAACATGGAATGGGCCCACCATGAAATCGATGCCCCAGGCGTCAAAGACATCACAAATGATGATAGGCTGCATCGACATCTCATCCTTGGAACCAACGGTTCCTCCCATTCTCTGGCATACTGGACATGACTTCGCAAACGTGATGGCATCGTGAAACAGAGTCGGCAAGTAAAAGCCACACTGAAGTACCTTCCATGCGGTCCTCTTCCCGGAGTGGTGTCCTCCTGCCTCTAAGTTGTGGCATAAAGAAAGGATACTCTGGTATTCCTACTGAGGAATACACCGTCTCCAGACACAATACGGTCCTTCAAAGAAAGGATCGGATCCTCCCAATGGTAGTGTCTCGCATCCGACTTCAGTCGGTCAATGAGGCTCTTGGGTCAACCTTCGGAAACCTTCTTTGATACAAGATAGTTCGCGATGTTGGCATACCATTGGAGTGAGTCAACAACAAAAATCGACTCGTCAGGGAAGGAGTCTCGAATAGGTGAATCCTCGGAAGTATTGAGATATTCGAGAGGAGAGAGATGATCGGCTACTACATTCTTCTTTCCAGGTTTATCACAAATGTCCAAATCAAACTCCTGGATAAGTAAAATCCACCAAAGAAGATGTGCCTTCGTGTCCTTCTTTTCCATCAAGTATCATAGCGTTGTATGGTCAGTGAATACGACTACCTTGGATCCATTTAAATGAGATCTGAACTTGTCCAAGGCAAACACTACCGCAAGCATCTCCTTTTCCGTAACTGTATAGTTACGCTGGGCGGTATCAAGCACTTTGCTTGCATAGTGAATTGCAAACGGGATGCCATCTCTCCTCTGTCCTAAGACAGCCCTAACAGCAAAATCGGATGCGTCCGTCATGATCTCAAAAGGTAGAGACCAATCTAGGGATTGTAGTATAGGGGCGTCCATAATCATTCCTTGTAATAGCTTAAAGGCCTCAAGACATTTGTGATCAACAATAAATTCCATGTCTTTGCCTAAAAGCTCAGTTAACGGTCGGGCAATCTTAGAAAATTCCTTGATGAATCCCCGATAAAATCCGACATGCCCGAGGAACGACCGCAACTGCTTGATGTTGGTTGGTGGCTGGAGTCGTCTGATCACATCCACCTTGGCAGGGTCAACCTCCATTCCTCTCTTGGAGATGACGTGCCCCAACACAATGCCCACTGTCACCATGAAATGACTTTTCTCCCAGGAGAGCATCAGATTGACCTCACAACAGCGTTTGAGGACTCGGTCCAGATTCCTAAGGCGGGAATCGAAGGAATCATCGTGGACCGAGAAGTCGTCCATGAAGACTTCCAAGAATTCGCCGACCATTTCGGCAAATACAGCAATCATACACCTTTGGAAAGTACCCGGAGCATTGCATAACCCAAAGGGCATGCGCCTGAAAGCATAGGTACCAAAGGGGCATGTGAACGTGGTCTTTTCCTGGTCCTTCGGAGCTATGGATACTTGATTGTAGCCGAGAACCCATCTAAGAAACAGAAGAACTCTTTCCCCGCTAGTCTCTCTAGGATCTGATCAATGAATGGTAGGGGGAAATGATCCTTCTTCGTCGCGGCATTCAACCGTCTATAATCCACATAGACATGCCATGACATGGGCACTCGCATCATGATCTCCTCTCCGTCCTCGTTGGTGGTCGTCTGAATTCCCGACTTTTTCAGGACCATAGGGATCGGGGCCACCCATTTAGAGTCGGAGATGGGATAAGTCAAACCCGCATTGCACCATTTCACTATCTCCTTCACTACCTCTCGTAAAGTTGGATTCAAACAACGTTGGAATTCACGAGAGGGTTTGGCTTCATTCTCCAAGTAGATATGGTGTGAACACAGAGCGGGATTTATCCCGTGGAGATTAGAAATGCTCCAGCCTATCGCCTTGCGGTTTTTCTCTAGGATCTCTAGCAAGCGAGATTCCTGCTCCTCGGTTAAACACGAACTGATGATGATCGGAAATTTCTTGTCCTGACCCGCAAGGAAGGCGTATTTCAGTGTTGTGGGTAAAGGCTTGAGCTCAGGTATG
This sequence comes from Ottelia alismoides, assembly GCA_037367405.1. Classification (NCBI taxonomy): domain Eukaryota; kingdom Viridiplantae; phylum Streptophyta; class Magnoliopsida; order Alismatales; family Hydrocharitaceae; genus Ottelia; species Ottelia alismoides. Next base: position 333,765 of record JAZKJV010010974.1, on the reverse strand, counting down.
GTGTGATCGTCTAGGAAATCTGGCTCAATCGAATCCGGTTCGGTGTTGGAAGTGGCTGGATCTTTCTCTGTATTTACTGCCACCAAGTTATTCGGCTCTGGAGTCGGATCGTCAAAGGTCTCCATGCAATCGGCAAAAGCCGCGTCCGACTCGTCATCCTCATCTTCCGATTATTCTAAAGAGGGAAGGACTGACGGGCCCAGCTAGGCCTCTAAGTCATCGAAGATGTAGGGCGATGCAAGTTCTGAGCTGTACTCATCTCTGAGGACCTCGCAAACTGACTCATGTACGGGATCATCTCCGGAGGGGAGGGACTCATTGGTGCTGGCCGGGTTCTGTCTCCATGGCCCAACTGTGTCTACATCATCGCAGTCTGCTTTAGTTGAAGAGTACTCGGTGCTGGATTCGGAATCCGATCTCTGCCATCTGGTCTGCTTCATCTCAAGATCCTCATCTCCGCCTGGAGTTTGGAACTGGATCTTCCCGATCTTATAATCAAACAAGGCCCACGCTGTTCTGAGGAAGGGCCTGCCTAAGATGATCTGGGAATCTCTCCAATTATGAGGGGTTTCCATATCTAGGACAGTGATGTCCACCATGTATTCCTGCCCCTCGACTTTGATCACAACATTCCTCAATTCTCCGTGAGACCTCTTGGTTGATTTATCAACAAACTGCAGGAGGGCTCTAGATTTCCTAAGAGGTCCGAGATTAAGCCGCTCATAGAGGGTTGTAGGCATTAAGTTAATTGAGGATCCGTTGTCTAGGAGAGTGCGTGCAAACGCGATGTCATCAACATGACTCACCACATAGTGTGCACCCATGTCTCTTCGTTTCGTTGGAAACGAGTTCTTTATTGCACAAGTCGTGGCTACTGACAGAACATGTTTCTCAACACAGCTTTTGGTTTTCTTGCTAACCCTAGAAGGTGTGCATCTCACCTTAAGGTACTTCTGAAATGCAAGAGTCATTTCTACGTACTTGTCAAAGGAGATTGTGAACTTAATGTATTTGTTGCAGAACTCTGCCATCTCAGGGTCATCTTTTTGGATTTTTTTCATTTTCGTCTTTCCACCCTTAATGGCTCGGGAGAAAGGGATTATTGACTCTAACTCATGTTCTGAAACTAAAATGTTTTCATTCAAAGCTGGAACTGAGTTCTGTACAAGACTCGGACTTTTAAACAGACTTGGACTCTGACTCTGACTAAAAGAAAAATGTTGTGGCGAAACCGGTGATGCATCTTCCGCGACTTCTGGACGATCCTCCTTAGATGGAGGTGCGGGATCTTCATCGGTTTCGTTGGACTCTCTGCTTTTGCGTGTTTGCTGCTTCGAGGACCCAGACGTCCTCTTCTTCTACCGGTGGTGGTATCTTGTCCTCTAGTCCTGGGTATGAAACATGGTCTATGTTAGAGGACAAATCAAGGAAGGGATTCTTACCGAGGCGATGATCTTCCTCGATAAGCTCAGAGGAGAGGAAAGGGTAGGATTGAGAGTAACCACCCTGAGTGTGAGGGGACCAGAACTCAAGAGGGTCATGAGTCCTGGGTGGTCCAAGGTGCGCTTGGGGCGGTAAAGAGGAGTTTCGAGGGGGGCTCAAAGAGAGATTGGCGAATAAAGAGTCGATATCCCCCCAGTCACTCATCTTGATTTAGAGAGAAGAATTGGGAGTTCTAAGTGAAGATAGAATTTGATTCCTACCTGAAGCAAACAATTCAATCCAAGACCCTGGGTTCACACTCAACACAGTGAAGGACCCGAAACCGAGTCCAATTAATCTTGTTAATTTTAAGTGTGATTTTTCAAGCAAGATAGCAAGGATTACGTGACCTAGAGGGAAGTCGGCTCAGAGCCGGATGCATCTTCCCTATTTAACATGTCGCTTAAGATACCGCAGGTCCTTCCTTTCTTTGCTCCTATCCCAAGTTGATGGATTCAAAGACCTGTCCCTATCTACCTGCAAGCAGGCAGAGGCTGACAAGGTCGGAACTTCACCCCGGGGGGTTACTGGCAACTTGTCGCGAAGTACCGCAATTTCGCCCCTATCTACCTGAGACAGGCGGAGGCTACTTGGTACTAGTCAGTGAACCTTAAAAATTCAACTTGTGATATTTGCTAGGATTAGTCGGAATGTCATATGGAAGGCGGGGATTTGGGCTCTGCCTTAAGGTGTTCACACACAATAAAGTACCCTCACTCAGCTTGAAAATAAGGTCGGGAATCAGTCTCCCGCAAATAGTTTTTCCAATTTTATTGATTTTTTTGGTCAATAATGTTAGCAGTTCTGGTTTTAAGTTAAGTTATCACTTTGTTAGTCCAACCACACAGCACGCCTATCGTCCAGTCCCAATTTCCGTTTAATTTAAGTTTGAAAAATAAAGGGGGAAATCGAGAAAAGCCGATGCACGAAAAACGATGATGCGTATGCTGAGTAGAGAATACTTACAGTGATCCCTTCGCTTTTTATACAAGATGCAAAACAGAATTGAGAACTTTTTACACATATGCAAATGCAAGCGACAAAATCCGCTCCTAGACAAGCAGTTCTATTAGCGAGTGAAGTACAAGTTGATTTGACTAGTTCTGCAGTCTAGGTGCGTCTTTTAAGTGTAACGTGTGGTCCTAAAAATTTACGAGCACAAGCAAATCCTAGAGTGGCTCGAGGAGCCGCTAGTGCAAGCTTAATTTACAATTCAATCCACACAGCACACGGGGACACGGTTCCACTATATTTACACATGCGAGAACCCAAATGGGAACCCCTGGAAATGATGCGAAAAAATAAAGAAATAAAATAAAAATACAAATTCTCTCAAATCACTCAAAAAATTAATATATCGATTCCTCGAAGCGTCTTCGACTCCTCACGTTCCTCGCACAGAAATACTTGAGGTCAGAGAATGACAAGAAAATACAAAAATTAAAAGACAGAAAATATTCACAAGAAAAGCGAGGGTCAGACTACCGGGGATAGAAAATCAAACAGTCAGAAATTACTGCAAATTAACCTAAGCCGTGCCTCCCCGACAATGACGCCATTTTGAAAAGCTTCCCACCACACTTGTTAATTCGATCAAATTAATGGTCAAACTAATTAATAATGTTCGTTGCAGTCGGATAATGAGAGCGATTCAAAAACCACTTTTAATTAAACAAGTTAATCTCGAGCGGCAAATTTTTTTTACTAGGGAAAGCCTAAGGTCGAACTTAGGGAGGCAGATGTCTCCTTAGGAAAATTATTAACAGAGTCCAAAGTTTGATTTTCGGGGAATAATTTTTTTGGTCTTTTTCGGTTTTTCTATGCAAGACACATGCAAGATCTAGCCACTTCACAAGTTAATTCAGAAAGATGGTCAAAACAAGTCCAAAAATTACGAAACTTGGCCAGATGATGAAATAGGATGAAATTAGACTACCCTAATTTTTTTGGAATTTTCTGACACTGAATTAAATTACCGGAAATTAAATATGAATGCAAGGTGATTTTATCCTAGATAAATCTGAAGGTGAGGAATCCAGGAAAATTATCAAACCTTAATTTTGATGTGAAATGAACCTATTAAAAATCAATTAAGAATTCACCAAATGAATTATTTAGGCCTTGAGATGCGTGCAATGGAGATGAAATTTTTATGTAAGGTGAAGTTAATTATCCTAGATCTAATGTGATTTTAGTGGTATTTTTGGAGTCACAGAAAAATTACTATTAATTAAGAGGTGAAATTGGGCAAAATATAGCAAAAATGGACCAATTTGCCACGCGTCACAAAATAAGGACAATGTAAGCTACACAATGCAATTTTCCTTACTAAAAAATGAATTAATATGAATGCCTAAATATGCGTGCAAAGACAGGGGTATAAATGCAATACAGGAATTAAAATTTCTGAAATTAAAACGTGCAGACAAGGACTATTATGCAATTACCGATAATGAAGGGGGTGGATGCAATTTCTCCATGGTACACGTGCTCCTCACGTGGGGTCGCCTGGCAGGGACTGAAATGTAATATTGAAAACCTTCAGGGGCCTCGATGTAATTTTCCTAGGCCCCACGTGCGGATCACGTGGGGGGTCCTAGGCTCGGAGGACTTCGGAGGCTCGGAGCGAGGCTCGGGCTGCTCTGGAGGTTCGGCTTTGCTCAGAGAAGCTTCTGGTGATCCGAGCCTAGCGGTCGGGGGAGAGGCTCGGATCAAGCTACGTGGATGGATCTGGACCGTGGGCTCGAGTGATGATCCAACGGTCCGTGAAGATCGATGAAGAGGGCGACGTGGACGACCGAGCACCGCTGATCAGGATGAATCCAACGGCCCTCAGATGCGCTGGCTATTGGCGACGTGGCTGGCTCCTGGTCGTAGGATCGAGGATGATCCAACGGAAGCGGAAAAGGGCGACGTGGATGGCTCCTGGCCGTTCGATCAGGAGGATCGAACGGTCGCTGGTTGTCTTCCCCCAATGGCCCTCCGCCTCCTGCGGCAGAGGAGGTTGTGCTCCAGCGGAGGGTCTCGAGCTCCGCCTCTTCCTTGGGTCATCGATGAAGCTCGCCTGAGGTTGCTAAGAAGCTGGAGATGGTCATCGATGAAGCTTGCCTTCTCCGACGAGTTGCGTGAGCTCGTCGGAGGAGTTGCAACACGGTGTGGCGACGTCGTGGATCTCGTCGGAGGTGAAGGCCTGTCTTCGCTCGGATGTACACTCAATTGTTGTCACCAATAGGTCGCTCTGAGCTCGAGGATACCTCTCGTAATGGTGGATGGAGGTGAGAGTGGCCGTAGGTGGCTGATTTATAGGACGAGGGTGATGGCAGGGACGGCTGGGAGGTGATGTTCGTGGACGTCGTGGAGCGACTCTAGGGGAAGTCGTGAAGATCGAGGGAGCTGGCGAGGATGACGGACGAGTGAGCTCCATCGTGGTGGCGTTAGTGGTCGGAGAAGGTGGTCGTCGTGGAGTCGAAAATAGAAAGGGGGCGACTGCTGCATGAAATTGAGAACGTGGGAGAGAGACGGTCTGGAGGTAGGAGATGAGGTCTCGACCGTTGGATCTTGCGATCCAACGGCTGAGAAGATAGCGCTAAGGAGCGGCTATGATATGATCCAAGGCGATGTGATCGGATGGTCGTGGAGGATGCCACGTGTCATGATGAGGACGCAGCATCAGCGGGCGGTGAGGATGACTTTGCTAGAGGCGATCGGAGGGTTTAGAGCATCGAGTGAATTGAGCGGTTAGGATTGAATCTCTCAGGCGAAATCAAATGGTAATTAACGTGCCATGTGGTGGAAGGGGATAAAGGTGAGAACGTGCGGCGTAGATGAAGTCCAGGGATTGATCTGGCGGCGGTGACTTAAGGCATACGTGGAGACTCTCAAGCCGTTAGATTTTGATGAGGATCCAACAGCTGGCGGTGAGGGCGGATGAGTTAAAGAGAGCGGGCCGCATGGCGCAATCAGAGGGTGCCACATGGCCAGCTGTGAGTGGCTGAAATGAGAAATGAAATTAGAGAAAAAAGGACGCCGAATTTGGAAAAACTCAAAACATGAAAGTTGTAGATCTCAATGAAATCTACAAGTTTCATGTTGATAAAAACGGAGATGAGGTCAAATGTGATACAAAAATACAAATATACATATAGTATACAAAGAGGTCCAAAAACCCAACTTTTGCCTACAAGCTCCGAATTGAATGAAATTAGTCTCATTTTAAAGGTCTCAGGATGTGTATTATTATGAAGGTGAGTAGACCTAATTCGGAGTTGGTAGGAGAGAGATATGTGCATTCTAAGCTCCAGGAGTTTAGGGCTTTATTGGGTATTTTACAAAAGAGGGGCTCTGGTCTTCTTCCCTATATTATTAACTAATGGTGTACACACTATAGGGAAGGTGTTATTTTATTTTGGAGGGGATAAAATACAATAGAATAGGTGGATTTTATACACGGATTGGCTTCTTAGTTAAATGCAAGGATGAATGCTAAAATGCATATTTTGTGAATTAATGCATGAATGATATTTATGCATGATAAAGGGAAATATGTTACTAAATACCCGGGGACAAAGCTCTGTTTGCAACTTTAAGAGTGATGAATCACAGATTCATCAATCTACCGGGACAATAGATAGATTACTAAGCCAAGGACCAGTAGAATGAAGTAGATCATCGGCTCATGAGGAAGGAACGATAGATCCGAGACGATATTGTAAGACATGGAAGGGGAATGAGCAGTATAGTATCCTTCAAGTTAATCATGGTCTTAGAAAGCTATACAAAGTGAAGAATATGAGACTCTCCTAGTGTAGCGTGAGATCCAGTGATCGAAAGATTAGAAAATTGCAAGAACACACAAAACATCACAAGACATGGCTCAACCCTTCGAGGGTCCTCAAGGTGAGCAGATTCAATTGAGTCTAAGATCTTAGAATAATCAGAAGACTCAGCTCCTTGCTCCAACAGATCGGAGACACCACCAGAGAGGATTCCGAGTAAACTAGTCAGAAGACTCGACTTCGTGCTCCACTAGATCAGAGACACCAAAAGTGAAACTGAGTACCCACAAAATGATGTACCCTCCCGCATAAATCCTCTACATGCTACAGGTGGATGAAAGAGTCAGGAGATCGAGGATGGATCAGTTAGGGAGATGAGTGAAGTCATGTGGGTTCCTCCGCACCATCACTCTAAAGTACAAATCAAGATAGTCAATCAAACCTCTAAATCAATACGGGAGGAACCGTGGAAAAGACCATCTAATCATAGTTCATGAAATCATCATCAAATCATCAAAATACCTGACATCTCCAATCCGGTGTGCTTGATCAAAATCCTCAAATAAGCATCACACCTAGTAATTGTGCAATAATCAAAATCCTCAATAATATCCATACACAGATCTAGATTCATATCCATTGAAAGTAGCACAGCAATCTCAACATCCTCAAAATGGGCCTGGAATGTAAGTCATAAACCTCGATGCGAGCCCTAAGTCCAGAAGTCTAGAGATGAGATACAAAAGTCTGGTCTCAGAAGTGCATCAGTGCCCATCATAGCGGATACTGCAAGCACTGTATAGCACTTCTCTCGGCACTCGATCTCAAATCAAAATAAAGAGCAATTCAAAATTTGACTAAGTCCAGAAGTGAAACTATAGGTACATGCAAATTTATTAGGGCTTTGAACCTTAATCTCTCGAGCAAACAATTCCTAAGTTAGGGCTTATTCACACAAAATAAATAAAACAAAACTTGGAAAATAAATAAAAATAAAGCGATAAAAATAAGAAGAAGCCAATGAGGTCCTCGAGGGAACAATCCCTCGGGCAATGGACCTCGCGAAGTCGTTGTACGTGTGAGAGTCCAAATTATTACAAATATAATGATCACTCTCTCTCACAGGAATGTACATAATAATACAAAATAAAATAAATAAAGAAAAGAGACTGTCTTCAAAAATCTCCTTGTCTACCCTGTTGCTTTCTCCTGCCAGCAAAGTCTGAAGGCTGGCTCCTCCTTGCTCGGGTGCACCGGTCCTCTTAGGAGATCCTCCCTCGCGTAGTGGTCCCTTGCAACAAAGTCAAACAAGAAAGCATGTCAGACAGTTCACAGTTAATATCAAATAATAATGAGAACTAAATAAACAAAAAAAATAAATAAATGCAAAAATAAATAAATGAACAAGGGATATAGGACAAAACAAAGGAATCTCCAACTATATGGCGTTGCTCCCTGACAACGATGCCATTTGATAACTAGGGCTTTGCCAAGGTCCTGTCGATCCACAAGGTGGATCGACAGTCGTCGAGGCGACCTCGGACGGAAACCCTCATTAAACAACGATTAACCCACAATACGTATAAAGAAAAGAAAAGAAAAAATGTGGAGCTAAAATTTATTATAACTATACAACAAAATGTGTATAGATGTAATCATGTGTAGAGGTCGAACTCATGGAGAAAATAATAGAAAGAGGTCGAACTCAGGGGGCAAACGGTAGAAAGGGTCTTTTATCTCTAGTCCATTTTTATTGTTTTTGTGGATTTTAATTTTATTTTTTTCTATTTATATTTTTTGTTCTATATTTTGTATTTGTTTTTAATTTTATAACTTTATATTTTTTATATTTTCAGTTTTTTTATATTTCTTTTTCTTTTAAATATATATAGGATGTATAAGGCTACATATATATGCATAAATTAATATATATATACTAATAAATATAAATAAAATAAAATTAAATATTGGTTTTGGATTTTATAAAATTTTCTAATGTTTTTATATTTTTTTCTAGCATTTTTGCTAATTTTTATATATTTTGAAAATAAAAAATATCCCAAATAGGGGATCAAATAAATAGGCCAAAGTTGATTTGAATATTAAAAATAGCAAATGGATTCCAAATTATCCAAATTAATTTTAATATATAAATAATTATATAAAGAAAATTATAAAACAATTTTTTGGATTTTTTAATTATGTTTTACATTTTATAAGATATTTTGGGGTTTTTTAATTTTTAAGCTTTTTCTTTTTCCGTTTTTAGTGATTTTTGGTCTGTAATTAAAATATGATAAGGTTTACTACATATAATTTTTTTGGAATTTTTAGACTTATTTTTATATTTTTTGCTATTTTTAAGCTAAGCAGTACAAAATTAGGCTCCTTTTGATTTTTAATAAATAGACAAATACACAAAAACGTAAAATAAATAGGTAGCGTGAAAATACATGGCAAGAGTCATTTATCCCTTTGTTTGCTAATTTTTAGTACATTCGCTATTTTTAATAAATGGATAAAAAAACACAAAATTATATTTCCTCATAGTGCCATATTGGTAATAAAAATAAATTTTAGGGGGCTCAGTGAAATTTTTCCAAAACTATACAATGCATTGTAAATTTTTTTGTACTTTTTAACAATTACAAAATCACTAGGGGTAAACATACAATTTTCCAAGCTCATGTGGGATGACACGTGAGAAGAGCTAGACTGGACCAAAGTACAAATATAAGAACTATAAGGGCCTTTTTACAAAATGTCCAATTTATTTACACATTATATATTATGTATAAGACTGAATATTAAATAAAAAATGTGGGGCAAGGATTACAATTTACCCATACACGCATGCCATCTAACGATCAAGCTTCATTTACTTAAACATGTGGCACCATCCTAGCGGTTGATACTGCTTCGTCGATCAGCAGCTGAGATTAGATCATGGGGTGTGATCTGACGGTCGAAAGCGGGCTGGATGGAACGGCTCCTGCTGCATCTGCCATGCGGTGCTTAATCGAATGGTGATGCAGGGGTCTGGAACACGTATGAACTCGCCTGGGGTGAGCTTGGATTTGCTCTCGAGAGCTCCTCCGACCTCCAATATCTTCGTCGAGGGCTTCTTCTTGTTCCTGGGAGTCCTCCGCGTGAGATGGTATCTTCCAATGCAGCCTAGGTGCTCCAAGATGATCTGGCAATGGAGCTCAACCTGGTTCCTCTTTCAAGTTGTTGATTCTCCTCATATGGAGCCTTCCAGACCTGCAAAACAGCGCAAAAGCATCGCAAGGAAAAGGCAAGGGGTTCGGGCTTTTATTAGTGGAAGATCGGGGCAAGATGCGATGGAAATGTTCGTCTTCAACGAACGATGGTGGAAGGAGATGTTCGGGCCAAATCAAGGGTCGATCTGGGTGAGGGACTGATGGATCAAGGTGGAGAAGCATCAGGGAATGAAGTGGGATGGTTTGTGTGTCAGTCAACGGGCGGGAGCACGATGGAAACGCTCGTCGGAGCGGAGCTCTGGTGAACTCCAAACATTTTATTTTAGGTTAAAACGTTGCACTAATTACTAAACTAAGTACAGAATTAAAATGTGGGAATGAAAATCTACCTAAAATAAAGAAAGGACGTAGCTCTTACCTGGCCAACGGACAAGGAGCAGAGGTGGCTGGAGTTGGGAGGCCTGGGTGCATCTCCTCCTCCGCGAGCTTCCAGCATCTCAGGGGACCTCCATCTGTCACCTCGATGCATGCTTGGCCGAGATGTAGGAGCTCCGGGACTTGGGGATGATCAAAATTGGAAGGACAAGGAGGCGGGGTTATTTATCAACATAACTGGGCACCCTTATTGACCGGCTGAATTTAAGAATTTTATGCTATATACAATGGATCTAAAGGTTGGGTGTGGATCACGATGGAGCAAGGATCAAATTATTTGAATGAATCGAAGACAATGATGGATGGATCATGCGGGAAAAATGGCGGAAAATGTGTGAGTTGATAGTTCTGACAATAGTCAGAGGCTGAGGGGACAGTTGACCAGGGGTCAACAGTCCCCGGCCTCTGATTGGCCCAGATCAGCCAATAACAGACAAAACATGTTGAATTATTAAAAAAATAAATTAATAATAGTAAATGATTTTCTTACTTTTTTATTGTAAAATAGAAAATGTTTATTATTTAATTTAGTATTTTAATATGATTTTTATTTCATTTTTGATGTTATTTATTAAAGCTAATTTTTGAGTGTGTTTGTATAGGTATATTTATTTATTTCTTGGCTTATTTTATTTTTATTTTGTATATTTTATTTTATAATTGTATTCTTTTATTTTATATATTTACAACTTTTTTTATGTACATAAATATATTTTTATAATAATTTTTTGATATTATTTGTATACTTGAATAAATAGCTATAGAAATTATATAGGTATACTTATAGGTATTTTATCTATGATTTATATCCATTATTTTATTTTAATATATTTTATTCGGTTTTATTTTGGCTTTATATTTTTAATAGATTATAAATAATTTTTAAAATATTATAAAAATATTAAATAAGAAAAGAATGAAAGAATGATTCCCACTTTTATTTATGTACATGTATTATTATAGGTATTTTACCTATATATTTATATAGACTTATTTTATTTTATGTTTTCTTTGTGATTTTATTATTATTTTATTATGTACTTTTGTTATAAACAATATTTACAAAATTATAAAAATATAAATTTGAAAAAAGAATAAGGAATGAATAAATTGAATATTTTATCCGGGTCTACTTTACAATGAGGGTCAAAATCCTAACTTTCATATCTTAACTCCAACAAATATGAAACCACATTCATTAAATAGCTTATGAAATGTTATATATAATTAGAGGTGATTTTGATGCATTTTTAGTTTTTATTTGAGAGATATGGGTCTGTGAAGTTTGGATTTTGGCTTTTTATTTTGTCTATAAAAGATATTTTCTTGCAAACTCAATTTTTTTATTTACATTATTATCTACAACTTTTATGTACAAAGTTTCATTATTTGATGAATAAATAATAAAGAATAAAATAGGTGTCAAAAATGAATAGTTGAATGAACAAAATAAATGGGGTTTTATTGTATTTTTGGCCCTTATCTCCAACTACATTATTCCTTGTCGACAAATTCAATTCGTGACTTGGTCTCGAGGTTTAGGGTAATAAAATATCTTTGATATTTTATTCTTTTTCTTTTCTTATCTTTATTCTAAAATTTTGGCATTAAAACCAATATTATTTACATAATAAATGCAATAAATGATGAATGTTATTTTGTTCAAATTGAGGTTATTTACATGCATCAGCTAGGGTTTTTAAGGACAAAATGGTAGAATAAAGGTGATGAAATGGAGAGTCATCACCTATCTTAAGGGATAACACATCAAAGAGTTGAGGATGCGGATACCAAAGCTACATGCCCTAGTGCATCAGCTTTGGGAAGCTCAGTGTATGCTAGATGTGCACAAAAGTCAGATGGCTGCCATGCAGTGGGAGTAGTAAACTGTTACTAATCCTACTATGGAGATAAAACACTTACTTGCAGTAATAACATTATCTTCAAAGATGACAAGACTTTTGAGATAGTGATCTCAAAGTCTTATCCTCAAGAACTTAAGACTTTATAAATAGTGATCTAAAAGATCTTAACTACATATGCCTTATAAGAAATAAGACCGTGTCTTAGTCTTAGGAGATAGAGATCTCCAGGAACAAGGGTATTCTTATAAGGATAATAGAAATTACATATAGTTTATAACGATTATTGATTTGCAGTATCAAAGACAATATAGTTGCTTAAAACATTGAGTATTGGTTGCATAAGATGCAACATTAACATTGGATGTGAGCACTGTTACTTAGAGATATGCAAGTACCGTAAAAGGACTCGGGGTAGTCTCTCAAGAACAGAGTGATTGGTCATCTTACCTAGCCATTTTTCTAAATAGCATATGATTGTCACATGAGTGTGTTTTTAAAGATTATCTCATTAATGGCTTTTTGGGCTAGTGGGAGATTGTTGGACATCCGAGCCCACGGTGAAACATTATGCAATAAATATTATTACGAATATCATTCCCTGATCTGAAATGAAGAATAATTAATTTGCATAATTGGTCCCTTAGTACAGTTAGAGTTATGTACCATGACCATCTCGATGATCATACAGTTGTTGATTCAATTATTGAATCATAGAGGCCGGTGCTTGGATGGATAATTGAGATCAATTAAAAATAGCCATAATTTTTCATTCAAAATATCTTCTCAAAATATCTTTTTCAGGGTAAAAAAAATCTTTTTATTTACAGTTGTGTTTTCTATCATAAAACATAAAAATAAAGAACTCTTAATTCAGTTCAATAGAAAATGGTTCTCCAAAACCCGATGTCATAGGTTAAAATCATACAGAGCATGATTCTCTTCTTTGTTATGTTGAATTATAATAAAATCACTTAATAAAATATAATTTCAACTCAAATTTGACCTCCTCTCTGTAGGAGGTCAATCAAAAAAAGAAATGTTACTCAATTAAATATCCAGCTGATTACCACGTCTGTATTATAAATATGTAGTCATTACTCAAAATAAAATGTAAATTGCTTTTCCAATTAATTTCTAATGTGAATCCAATTCAAATCAATAATTAATTTGAAGATACTATTTACAACAAGCTCTCTCTAACATATTATAAATCACATTTATATTATATATAAATAATATGGAAAGTGCTACCCACATTATTCATATCCTTGATAATTAAATCAAATTTAATCAACTTGGATCTCTTATTCTCATGTGCCAAAATAACATGAATTACATTCACATTATTCTCATCTTTGTTAATTAAATCACATTTTATTATCTTTGATAACTCTCCTTATAATATGAATCAAATTCATATTATTCATGATAACTAAATCACATTTAATTATCCATTTTCAATGCTCGGATACATACACCAATGGTGAAATTATCCTTGAACTCTTTCAAGGATAATGTGCTTTCTCCGCAGATACTTGGAGATAAGAACATGTGGATTGTACGTTCCACATATAGTGACTTCGATATTGAGATCAAATCTGAAATCCAGATCTTGTTGACCTCCCATAAATGTTTGATTAAATTAAAACAGTAAATCTAATCTTTTTCATTGCATCTGAATTACATTTTGATCATTGTCCAATATTTAGACCAAGTTCAGATCACTTCTCCATTGAGAGGAATCACAAAAATCCAAACTCATTTCATCACTCCCTAGTGATGGAAGAGTCTTGGTTATACAATAGTTTATGATCACATCACCCTCAGGTATTCCTAATACCTGTACATCATGCATACTGGATAACCTAGATTAAACCCGAAGTTTTAGGTCTATTTAGACTGTCTCCTCTAGGGTTTTGTCATTAAGTTTCCAATTCGATCATTGGGTGTCAGTATCGATCATATACTTTCCAAAAGCATATATCATACCTAGGTATTGATATTATACTTTCCAAAAGTATATACCAAACCTACAAATTAAATCAAGCTTCCAAAGAAAGACGACCGTGCACGGAATTTGATTCCCAACATCTCCTGAGTGAGCTCATGTCTTCTGGTTCGGTAGATGAACCTTTAAATAGCACTTGCAATTGGTTGCATATGTTTTAGAAGACTAGAAATTTTTGATCTTGAGGTTTAATCGTCATCCACATGTATGTTGATGCGATTGTTACAACAACTTCTATTAGATAAATAGACTTTATATTTTCAGAGAGAGAGAGCCATTGGTCTAAGAAAATGTCTCTATGACTTAGATATTAGAATACATTCATTGTTTATTTCTATATGTTAGAAATAAACATGAATTATGGAATAGACCTATCATAAAGACTTATGATGGATGTATTTCAGATAGTAAACTAACATCTAGTGGACTCTACAATATTAGAATATTAATGAATAGTTCATTAACATTTCTAATACTGAAATTTAAACATTTAAAGATCAATAGGGGGATGAAGATCATTTGACAATGATCTGGCATCAAGACTTGGACATTTGTCTATTGATGAGATCAATAGACTAGTAAGAGATGAAACTTTAGATTATCTGAAATTTCAAATCTTACATACTTGTGAATATTGTATTCAAAGTAGAAAATATCCAATGCACCCTTCTCTGGGAATGATGTTAGATGCCAAGGTATTCAGGATCTCATACTTATTGATGTATGTGGATCATCTATATCATAATGAACATTGATGATATGTGATATCATTTTATTTGTGAAATGAGATTTCTTCTCTTCACCTTAGAAAGCTTTGAAATGTTTAAAGGTTTCACAATTTTGGTTTAGAACCAAAGTTTGAAGGAAGATGAAAATGAATTTCATCTAATCTAGGTAGTCAGTACCTATTAGATAAATTCAAGAAATACCTTATGGAGAAAGGAATATTATTCCTAGCTCAATCCTCCTAATGTACCTTCACTCAATAGAGTTGTAGGGAGATACAATTGGATTATGTGTGACATGATTTGATAAATGTTGAATATTAGCATAATTACCTCTTAGTTTCCTGGTATATATGTAGCAGAGACTACAATATATATCCTTAATAATATTCCATGCAAATCTAAACCCGAACATCCTCATAAGCAATGGTTTGGAACCTAGCCTAGTGTGGATTTATGGTTGCTTGGTCCATAACTTTGTCATGGATGCAAGTAAGCAGGAATCATGCACCAGAGAGTGCTACCTCTTTAGGAAAATAAATGATGGTATTGGATACCTACTTTCTGACCTTGGGATTCTTAAAAGATTTCATCTATGAGGATATGATTCTTAGATGATGACTCTCTTGAGAATAAAGATGAAAATGACGTGAAGGAACTCATTTAATTATGAGAAGATAATGAGGCTCCTGAAATCGAAAACTAAAAGGACAGTTAAAGATGAAACACTAATACCTTTTCAAATGAGTTTGAGGATGGATTCCACGTGTCAGTTAAATCTGACAATGATCTGACTTCATATGATGAAGCTTCAATGAACCTGACAAGGAAAGATGGATGTTAGCAATAATATCTAAAGTAGACTTAATATATAAGTGTTGTATATGGACTCTCGAGGATCCACCTATGAAGCTAGGACCCGTTAGGTGTAAATGGATCTTCATGAGGAAGAGGGAACCTGATGAGAAGGTAGAGACCTTCAAAGCATGGTTTGTATCCATAAGATGCACACAGAAGAGAAGACATCGCTTGAGATGAGACTTGCACTTCAGTGACCATGCTTAAACTCATCAGATTATTGCTAACTATAGCTACACAACTTGATTATGGCATCTTCAAGATGCGAGTTAAGATTGCATTCCTCTATGAATACCTCTCTAAGGATATTCATATGAAGTAGCCCCAGGGCTTCATAGTTAAGGAAGGCAAGGTGTGCAAGATGAAGAACTCCATCTATGGACTAAAAATAAGCTTCTTGTGGTTGAAACATCAAATCTGACAAAATTGTAATGGCTATGACTATAGATAGAATCCCGATAAACCATGTGAAGTTTAGTGGGAGTGACATAGTGTTCATAATGTTAAATGTAGATAATATCCTAATCATTTGGAATTATATAAGGATGATAGTGAGTGTTTTATAGGATGGCTATTCCATACATTAAGATATGATCTCAAGGATACCTATTAGATCTTAATTCTGAAGTTGTTCAGAAGCAAAGAGAAGAGGGTATTGGGACTAGCACATTAAGTGGTACACCATGGACATATTCCATTATTGAAATAGCCAAATGAGGGCTTCCTTCCCTTAAGATATGGTACAAACATATCTAAAGGGATAACACCTCAAAGAGTTAAGGATGTGAATACCAAAGCTATATGCCCTAGTGCATCAGCTTTGGGAAGCTTAGTGTATGCTGGATGTGTACAAAAGACATATATCTGCCATGCAGTATGAGTAGTTAAGATTACTAATCCTATTATGGAGATAAAACACTTAGTTGCAGTAATAACAATATCTTCAAAGAGGACAAGACTTTAGAGCTAGTGATCTCTAAGTCTTATCTTCAAGAGCTTGAGACTTTATAGATAGTGATCTAAAAGGTCTTAACTGTGGATACCTTAGGAGGAATAAGGGTATTCTGATAAGGATAATGGACATACTGTTATAGAAATTGAGTTGTAGTGTCTTTCAAGGACACTATAAATGACAATATTGACTATTGGTTGCATAAGATGCAACATTCGCACTAGATGCGAGCACTGTTACTAGGAGATATGCAAGTGTCATAAAAGGACTTGGCGTAGTCTCTTTGGAACATAGTGACCGATAGCTTACCTAGCTATATTTCTAAATAGCCTATGATTGTCACATGAGTGTGGGTTTAAAGATTATTTGCATTAATGGCTCTTTGGGCTTGTGGGAGATTGTTGGACATGCGAGCCCATGACGAGCCATTATGCTATTAATGTTATTGCAGGTATCATTCCCTGATACGAAATGAAGAATAACTAATTTGCATAATATGTCCCTTACTACAATTAGGGTTATGTACCATTGCCATCTTAATGATCATACATCTGTTGATCCAACTCTTGAATCATAGAGGTTGGTGCTTGGATGAATATCTAAAGAGTTAGATTGAGGACTCATCAAGCACCGTCAAGTGATTATTATGAGATGATTTCTATCTTGAGAAGGAGATGGAAATCCTTTCTTTAAAGGTTGATATCTAACCGACCTCTTGATGCAAGTCCTCTGCATAGGAATAGAGGTTCGGAGGTGTTAGATAAGTTAGGTCAAATAGTTGATTTAACGGGATCGAGATAACTAAAGACCTATGTCGTATACTATCACGATATAGGCATGCATCCTCAGACCGGATACAAATGTGTTACTATATGTCTTAGTATGTACATTTGGCATACCAATAGGTTGATGACTTAATCAAGATCCATACAGCGACGCGTTGGTGTGCATATAGGGTCTTATGAGTAAAACGATCTCTCAAAGGGATCACACAAGTTCATTTACTGAACAAAAAGACATAAGATCACTCATGAGATATTGGGAAGATCAAATTCTGTGCACGGTCATCTCTCTTTGGAAGCTTGATAGAACTTGTAGGTTTGATATATGCTTTTGGAAAGTATATGATCAACACTTGGGTATGATATATGCTTTTGGGAAGTATATGATCGATATTGAATCCCAATGATCAAATGAGAAACTTAATGATAAAACCCTGAAGTAGACAGTGTAAAATTGATCTAATACTTACAGTATATTTTGGGTCTTCCAATATGCAGGATGTACATGTATTAGGAATACCTGAGGGTGATGTGATCATAAACGAGTGTATACTATGAAGCTTCCATTCATAGGGAGTGATGAAACGAGTCTGGATTTTAGTGACTCCTCTCAGTAGAAAAGTGATCTAGTCATGCTCCAAGTTTTGGACAGAGATCTGAATGTGATTAAGATACAATGAGAAGATTGGATTTACGGCCTTGATTTAATCAAGCATCTATGGGAGGTTCGTAAGATTTGGATTTGACATTTGATCTCAATATCCAAGTCGCTATTTGTGGAACAATACAATTACCATGTCCTTATCTACAAGTATTTGCGGAGAAAGCATATTATCCTTGAAAGAGTTCATGGATAGTTTCATTATTGATATATGTATCCAAGCATTGAGAAAATTGATAATTAAATATGATTTAATTATCATGAATAATATGAATTCGATTCATATTATAAGGAGAGTTATCTAATATATTTAAATGTGATTTAATTATCAAAGAT
Source organism: Ottelia alismoides (assembly GCA_037367405.1). Classification (NCBI taxonomy): domain Eukaryota; kingdom Viridiplantae; phylum Streptophyta; class Magnoliopsida; order Alismatales; family Hydrocharitaceae; genus Ottelia; species Ottelia alismoides. Next base: position 315,665 of record JAZKJV010010974.1, on the reverse strand, counting down.
GTAAATAGTGTGAATGTGATTCATATTATTTGGGCACATGAGAATAGAGATCCAATATGATTAAATGTGATTTAATTATCATGTATATGAATAATGCGGAAAGCACTATCCTTATTATTCATATATTATAAATGTGATTTATAATATATTAGAGAGAGAGTCTATTATGCTATATATTTGTTGATTAATTATTTATGTGAATTGGATTCACATTGGATAATTAATTTAAAATATAAATCACATTTTCTTTTCAGTTGTAAATGTGATTCATATTTTCCAATGGCAAGATTGCAATATTTACAAAACAATTATGAATGATTTTGTAGAATAATTTACAACAAGTGTTGTTGTAAATATTGGATATTTCCATGGCATAATGTAATCTCATGAGATTACATGAGATTGTCCCATTCCTAATTGGGAGAGTGGATGGCCACCAACTCCCATTAGGAAAGGGTGACCGTCCACTCCTCTTAATGGAAGGAGGCAATCTCCAATCCATAATTCCCATGCTTGATTGATTTAATTTGTTATTAACTATACTGATACATACATATATTTAATCTAAATTAAATTAAATGTTGTTGTGTTTTTACAACAAAATCTTGGCCATTGAAAGAAGCACAAATCAATGTCATCCATTAATTTTGTGTGGTCCATGGATTAAGATCCATGGACTCCCAAAATACTATATAAGAAGAGGAACTCCTCGCTCTTCAGAGTTACAACAACAACATATGTTCTCTCTCTCTCTCTCTCGTTCATTCTCTACACATACTCTCTCTCTCTCTCATTGTGGTCGTCCACTGTGGAGCCATAAAGAGAGTCTCCATCACCGTAGTGTCGTCGTTATGCTGCCAGATTTTTTTCTTGTGGATCTCTGTCTCCTTTGGTATGCCTCGCTTGTGAAGAAGATGCCATATCTCGTGTGACGAGATTAGGAGATTCGTCGTTTGGATTATCAACATGGATTGAGAGGAGCACACGTTTCATCAATGCGCTCATAAGTGTCTCCTCCGTCTGATTGGACTTGAGACAGGAGGTCTCTTCGTTTAGAGGCTCGATCGCCACCACGCTTCAAGTGGCAACCCTAATACTTATTTGTGGTTTAGATGAAATGATCTGAGAAGTGTTCTTGGATAACGTGGTTTCATCGCATGGAAAAAATTTAAAATTCCGCTGCCTCGAGCAACTAGTGTGACTAGTCTCTCCTGATCGCATATGATGCGATCCTCACGCTTCCGTGATGCGCTCAAGGATCTTATCATATCCTTCACTTACTCTGTTGTATTAGATGAGACATCACAAACTATGGGCTCTTTTCGCTTGAAATTATTGGGGTTGGCTATGACTTGCGCTGGAAAAGGTGTTTTTTTTACAGTAAGGTCATTGAGCTTTTGTCTCATCTCTACTAGGCTTTTTACTAATTGGTCCAAGCAGTTGGGAGTGGGGTTCACTGGTGCGATCTCAAGTTCAGCATGTTGACCACATTAAAATGATATTGTTGAGACTGTGAGTGAGAAAATTGAGAATTATACTGAGGAGAGGGGTGTTGGTAATACTGAGGAGGAGTACTATCAATGTTCTACGTCATAAGTAATTTTGATGTGATTGGTACTGGTGCTACATGGGTTGCTGTTACTAATGATGTCTCCATGTAATCTGATAAGATGGAGATTGGTGCAGAGGTTGGTATTGCTGGACAAACTTTACACTAGATCGTTGGTGATACAGTCAAATTGTATAGGACTGGCCATGCTGATGTCCTCCTGGATGGGCCAATTGTGCATCATTATTCTAGATACTGATCACTTCTTGGATTTGGGGTGGTGGTGGGAAAATGGATCCACATAAGATGGGGCTCGGGGCTCGGGTTGGTAGATGATGAACTGTTGTGACGACTGCAGTGATGCCTGGACAAGAGCTTGCATGTAGTTTACATGCTGGACTTGATGTTGCCCCCGACTCGGCTGAGGTGGTTGTGGTGATGAGGGCTCCTTCGGCTCTACAGGAGTTGTGGCTGATGGACTCGCAAAGATTATACTGATGTGCTTACCAACAACTCTAGTTGATTAGTGATCTGATCTAGCATGTCCAAGTGTTGGGTTGCCTTTTTGACCATGGAAAATTTCTCCAGATTTTGTGATCGCTTCTCTATAATATCAATGTTGGATAGGTGGATCTTGATAATACTGAGCTTGGAGCTCTCGTCCTTGTCCTGCTCATGTGATGCCGCCATGTTCACTATCTTGTGGCGGATATGCTGCTATCACTGGTAGGCTCATGATGAGGACAATGTGGCCTCCCCTTTGACCATTTCTTTAAATATTTGCCAAACCACATCCTCAACCTTTTAGAAATGAGATCCTCTACACACAACATCGACAAGCTTCTGGATGTCTTGTGTTAGTCCCCCAAAGAAATGTTAGACCAAACTAGTCCAAGGAATGTCGTCATGGCGGCACTTCTCTTATAAATCTTTGAATCTCTCCCATGCTTCATGAATGGACTTGTGCGGTCCCTGGGAGAAGTTGGAAATTCTGGCACGCATCTGATTATGATAACCAAGAGGATAGAATTTGTGGAGGAACACAGACTTAAGTTCCTCCCAGGTCATCACGACCTTCTCCAAATGATTTATCCAATGGAGAGCCATGTCTTGAAGGCTAAATGGAAAGATAATCATTTTTTCTACATCTAATGAGATGTTAGGGTAGTTAGTTGTGCGGTACATGTGGGAAAATTGGTGTAGATGGATATACGGCTCTTCATTGGTATTCTCATGGAGGAGGGAAGAAGACCCAAGAATTGGGGCTTGAGTTCAAAGTGCTCGCGGACTACAGGAATCTAAATCCACTCGATCATCTGGCTAGAGCCAGGACTGTATGTATCCTTGTGCGTAGGCTTTTGAGCCTCTCTTCTTGGTTCGTCTGACGGTCCTCCATGGGGTCCATCTCCCTGCTCGTCTTCATTTTCTTCTTCTCATCTCTTCTCTCTCTACCTCCTTAGGACATTAAGCATATCAGTAAAAGTGACCTTGGTGAGAGATTGATTTTGTCAGATGCTGCTAAATAGACTGTATGGATGCAAGTAACTATGCATACATTGCATTCTAATCTGACTATGGACCCCGATTTGGCTGATGTGGTCCCTTCCCTTTTCCCTGAGTAGCCATCTTTGAATTAGACTCAGTAGAATTTATCTACACGGGGTCCAGATTTAGCTCTTGATCTACACATTCAAAATCATCCTATTCAAACTGGAAATTTTGTGCACCAGATTGGAAGATGGATCTGGAATTAGGATCAATTTCACATAGATACAAAGGGAGTACTTGATATGAAAGATAAATCGATCTCCATCCACAAGGGGGGAATGTCGGGAAAAGAGTGATCCCAGTTTATTGAGGAATGAGATGAAGTCGAGGAGTCTGGAGATCGATTTTCATGGTCCAAATCAGGTTCTCAAGAATCTCCTCAAATTATTGAAGCTGTCGAGTTCATGGAATCGATGTAGGTGTAGGCGAGGTCCCAACTAAATTATCCATGAGTCGACATCTCGAGAGAGAATCAGAGTAGATAAGGAATGGAATACAATGATAATAATGAGATGAAATGAAGATGAGAAATAAAAGAAGGCTCAACGTGAACAAAGAAAAAAGAAAATAAAATCATATATGAAGTCAAAATTGGCACAAGTGTAGGGGATTGATCTTTGACCTAAAATCTAATTCAAACAAACACCAATACAATGGGTTCACTATCTCACGCCAATAAAGCCGTAAGAGTTTGGTTATTTTTATCTTTTTAGTTTTAGTTGTTATTCAGACAATCTTATAACAATTCCTTAGAATCTATCCCTATAGGAGAGTGAGTAATGCCAGAAAAGTATCTCATACTTCCTACTTGCTTTGTAACATGCAGCCTATACTATTTAAGAGAATCATTGTTATTAGGTCTAGATCCACTACTCTGCCAAAGAATAGAGGAGGAAGATGATAGGTGAGACTAATACTTCCCCCTGGCGGGGGGTACTCAGACGTGGAAAATGAGATAGACACCCCCGTGAGGGGTTGACCTAAGCTCAATAAATTAGACTAAGTCTGCAAGCAGACTAAGCCCTACTCGCCCACATATGATAGAAGTGCCAATACTTCATGAATGCAGTCAACAACAAGGTAGTACCAAGACTAGGATTTAGGCACTACTTCCTAGGGCCATGCCTCATTCTGTCTGGAGTGTACCTGAAAACAATGTGGGTTTTATGGACCCAATACAATGAATGCTCATTATAAATTTTGTTTTTGATCTAAGTTTTATTAGCAGTCCCTTGTTTTAATTTTTTGGGTATTTTCCGGAATAATTCACCTAATGATTTTTGGATTTTATTTTAACCTAAATGATACAAAAACAAAGGGATATATCGAAAAAGCAATGCAAGTTTATACTAGGATGGAAATCTCACCCTTGTATCAGAATGATGAATGCTCAAATAGAAGACTCACAGTGCTTCCTAGTGCTCTCCATGTCGGATTCAAGACAGAAATTTAAATCTACACTGCATGAAATGTTAGTCGATGAAATCACCCTAAGCAAGAATTGCTATTAGCGTGAAGAACAATTTTGATTTGATCGAGATCGAAACGCATCATAGACAATAGGAGAATGCATATATTAGGTGTTTGGACCTAAATTATCAAGTCAAGCAATCCTAAAAATCTAAGAGCTCATTCACATAAACAAATAAAATAAATATAAAAATAGAAATAATGGAGAATAAATAAAAATAAGGTGAAAACAGGGAGGACAAAAGGTAGAAACGAAGAAAACGCGATAGAAATCAAGCAGGTCTCCAAGTGAACAGACACTTGGTAAAATAGGCTCGAGCAGGTCTCCAAGTGAACAGACACTTGGTAAAATAGGCTCGAGCAGGTCTCCAAGTGAACAGACACTTGGTAAAATAGGCTCGAGCAGGTCTCCAAGTGAACAGACACTTGGTAAAATAGGCTCACAGGAGTCTAAATATCCAAGATTCCTTGTGCCTATATTATTGCAATTAAATAATGGTCTCTCTCATAAAAATAAAATAAAAATATACACTACTTCCATACTGCTCTAGACTCTCTCATTGTTCCTTCTCGCTCTTTCCTGCCTGCACAATGATGAAAGACAGTCTCCGCTCTGCTTGTCTACTTCAACCTCCTAAAATACCGTCCCCGCACAGTAGGCCCTCATAAAGAAGTCATCAAAAAAAGTGGCAAGAACAAATAAACAATTATTTGAATAATAGAAATAGAAGACAGATAAAATCAGATAAATATATACACTAATCCTATCCTAAGCATCGCTCCAAGGCAATGGTGCCATTTTGTTGTGTACAGAGGCCAAAGTTCCTAATGTATGATCTTGGAGGAACGACGGTGTCCGACAAGTCAAATCTAACAATCGCTTTACCGACCGCTCTCACGGTACTCAGAACTCAATCAATGCGAACGAACAAACAATCAACCCATGATATAGATAAAACAATGAATAAATACATGGTAAAGTTTATTATACCCTACAAAATGTGTATAATGACAAAGTAGTAGGGGTCAAACCACTAGAATAAACTAGATAGGTGTATTATTATTAAATAAAAAATCAATAATAATTAATTTCTTATTTTATCTACATTTTTTATTTTTTGTTTATTTTTAATATAGTTAATTTTTATGGATTTTTAATGTTTTATATTTTTTATGTGTTTAATTTTAAAATATACAAAATAATAATTTATATAAATAGGTCGAACTGTTTTGGGTATTAAAATTAGATAAAAAGTTCAAAAATTCCTATTTTAGTGTATACTATATAAGACAAATAAGAACATAGAACGTAAAACTATTTTTTGAATATTATTGGAATTTTTACTGATTTTAAAGAGTTTTTTAAGGTTTTGTGATTTTTGGTGTTTTTCTTTTTTTGTGATTTTTGGTATGGAGTTTGAATATATAATAATATATACTATTTTTTGGAATTTTAATTGATTTTTATATTTTTTATATGTAAACAAGGAATATTTAGCTCCTACTTTATTTTTAATAAGTGGAAAGATATTATAAAATGCTAAACAAAATATGGGCATGCATATGCATAATATCATGCATTTACCATATTTTCCCTAATTTTTAAGGCACTGGAGCATTTAATAAAAATAGAAAAGCATAGAAATAATTACAAGCCCGACAGGGGTATATCTACAAATAAAACAAAGTTTGAGGTGTTCCGTGTAAAAATCCCCAAAATATTACACTTAATTTACAACTTAATAGTCTAAACATAAGCAAACAAAAGTTTTTAGGGATTTATTGCCATATTTACAGTGCCTAACGTGGCGCAACGTTGGAGGCGTGGGGTCCTTTCTATAATATTCAAGAAGGTTGGGGGTCCTTTGTAATTTTTACACAAAATTTAAAGCTTAACTTAATATTTACATGACCTAATGTTAATGTAAAATGCGGTGGGGCTACTTAAAAGTTTACCCAATAAAGCGCCAATCAGACATCGAAGGAGACGACACGTGGCTCACTTGACTTGATCGGGCGGACAGGAGGATGCTTCGTTTCACATAATAATGGACGACCTAGATTAGATATGGATCATTTCGTTGATCCTACGGCTCGAGACATCGCCAATGGTCTTCCTAGCTTCCTGGAGTGTCGGGGCGCACATGTAGGTGGTCTCAAATATGTCTATGGCCCATCAATAGGGGCCTGGAGCTCTAAGGTTCCTAGAGCTCTGAGGAACTTGGTTTCTTCTCCAAGAGGATTGACAAAGTCCATAACCTACAAAAAATGTTCCTTGATTCGAGGCGATGGTCCTCGACCAGAAGATGAAGCTTGTAGCACAGGGGAATGGTCAGTTGAATAGCACCGATGAAGGTGTGATGGAGGGGGCTTGATTGTTCAGATCCTTGCAGAATCCATGGTAGAAATGAGGGTGAAATGTGTAGAAGGCAATGGGGGATGGAAAATGAGGTGAAAAGCGGGTCAGAACACATTAGTTGACAATTAGAGCTGGAGCACGAAGCTCTAGCAATTGAAGATCCCTAAATAACACTAAGTTATGGGTTAAATGCAAGGCTTAAAAGATAAACTAAATTCAGAAATAAAATGCGATAAGAAACACTACCTAAAGCAACTTTTACCTGACCGAGGCCACAGAGCAGAGAGTCTCACCGAAGGAGCTCTGGCAGACTTGGATCGCACCGATTCTTGACTTTTTCCTCACCGACAAGGACAGGGAATCACTCGTTGTCACCAGGCGATCAACCTAGCTAATCCTTTTGGGGTTACAAATGAGAAAGGTGGATAAAAATCAAAAAGTCGGTGAGGTACGATTTTTTAGGGACATGGGTTTTGCAAAAAGGGCGGAGAAGATTGCGTGCAAGGAAAAGGGGTTTGATGGACTCTAGAGGTCTGGCATGGAGTAGAGATGTGGGGAGAACAGAGAGGCGAGGAGCTCGAGGAGCAAGGCATCATGGAGGAAGGTGGAGAAATGGGAGAAAGTCAAAGGTCATGGGTCTTTTGACAAAAGGTATCGGAAGGTTGTACAGTCGACCCATCGGGTCCAAAAGAGGAGCTCTGGTTGGTCCACGTGGACCAACAAGAAAATTATAGGGAATAATTCCCTTATTAATTCAAAATAAATTAATAAATAATTTTATTAATTTTAGGTCAAAACATAAAAAATATTTGTTATTTGATGTAATATTTTATAGGCATTTTTATTTATTTTTACACTACTTTTTATTAGGTGCTAATATTTACATGTATATACATAGGTATATATACATGTATTTAGGGTATTTTTATTTTAATTTATATTTTATATTTTATTGTTATATAGGCATAATTTATACATTTGTAACCTATATAATTACATATTTACATATTTTTATCACATTTTCCTAATTTTATTTATTTACATAAATAAAAATGTATATGTATTATATAGGTATAGTTTACATACATATTTTATTACTTTATTATTTTAATACATGTTTAATGGTTTTATTTTATATTTATTAATTAAATATATTTCAAATAATATTTATAAGTATATAAAATATAAGAGATGTAAAAATACAAAGAACAATTGTAATGAATATTATATACATGTATATCGTACAATAGGGACCCAAAAGTCAACTTTTGCATCTTTATTCTATTTTAAATGATATCACCTTCATTAAAGAGATAATTTAAGTTTAGGAATAATAAATGTGAGTTTGATGAATTCTGAATATGTCTGGAGGATATGCAGGTTTATGAAGTTTCATTTGCGATTTTTCCATTCTGAGTGTCCTGGGTGCACCGTGCATTATTTTTGTATGAAATAAATTTTATATTTTTTGTATTTTTATGTACAAGTTTAATAGTTAAGGTTTTATTATTTGAGGTGTAAAATTAGAAAAATAAAATAGGTGCCAAAAAGGCTATAAACGAGGGTTAAAATTACGGTTTCTGAGTGTACTTTGTACAATTAGTCTATCTGTCTCCCCCCACTTTATTCCTTTTCGATCATCATGACGATTGGGCTTTGGGGTCTAGGTTCATTTAGTGTCTTTGACACTTCATTCTCTTTTACATTTCTTTGTTTTATTCTTTTATTTTGGAATTAAATACATATATTTATACAGTATTTGTCAGTCAACTATTGAATGTTACTGTATGCAAATTAATCTTATTTGCATGCATTTAGCTATGGATTTAAGGCGAAATGAAAGAATAAATGTAATGAAGTGGAGATTTATCAGTGGGGGGAGGATGGTCCACCGTTTTCACTATCAAAAAGGGGAGAACGGATGGTAGCACTTTTTTGTTTGGATTTATAGTTATAAACATGATAACTTTTTTCCAACTCGCCACTATATATCCTAATTGCTCGCTTGGTCCGTCTATAGAGACTTCCCTTCCATCCACAAGAAATCCCTTAAAAACTTTGAGAGTCAACCCTCAAATATATAGTTAGTGGTTGTAAGAGATGTAAATCCTATTGTCTAATAGATTTTTTTGATTGTTCGTGTTTATTTGACAGGTGACAACCTCTAGTATAGGTTTTAAGGAGATCCGAAGTATACTAGGAGTGGAGTCATTGACTTCATCTTCTAACCCGGGTCCAAAAGCGAAACACTACAAGAAATTGACCTAAACCAATAAATAATTGGAATATTTTTTACAATTTTTTCCTGTGTTAAATGTATAACAACAAATACTATTCGTCACAAAACAATTAATTTTTGTTTTTGTAGTTAGAAATGAATGTCGCATTTGTTGCTAAAGGTTCATATAAAATGATTTATCCTTTTTTTTAATTGTCGAAATTTGTACGAATCGTTGCTAAATTTACCAGTAATTACAAGAAAATATCAACGGATAACCGTTCTTATATGATTTCTTTCTAAAAATTTAATAACGAAAACAATAATCGTTGTAAATTTAAAGAAGTAAGTGAAGAATATTATTTGATATATATTTAACTAGGATGATATAGTAATGACTGCTGAAGTATTCGTTAGGTAAAAGAAGCCAATTCACTACAGCAAAAAATACGAATAAACTCAGCTCATGCGGCGCGCGCGTGCGCACATTAGTACAAGCATACACAACTACCCCATCCATCTTTCTCTCTCCATCAACGTTAATTTTATCTCCCCCCCCCTCAACGTCAATCCCCTCTCTCTCACTCTCGACATTATACACGTCTCCTTGTCTCTCTCCCTTAACGTTGAACACCAACTGTCAACACTACACCTATTAAGCTATTTTAGATTTAGACATTAAATCTTACCAACGTTTAAAAAAATATGTATGAATATATCTTATCTATATCAAAACCATAATTTATTTATATTATTGAATTGAAATAAAAAGAAAGAAAGTTCACAAGGAGACATTACGGACGGGAAAAACCATCTAAAGTAGGTTCACTTCTACATAGTGTACTCCTACAAATATTATCTAGGCAATAAATGAAAATATTATCTGTTAAAAGAAAAGAATTGTAGAGAAAGAAATACATCATAATTTTTAAATAGCATAGCTGGATAAAGTAAATTATATATGGTCTTGAAGGGAATCACTTGGTAATGAAACTTCTTCGGTTATAGCTTTCAATACACTGCAAATAGAACATTAAAGAAAATAAGGATCCAAGTAAATATTCTCAATAGAACTTGTCAATTTAACTTAAATGTGATAGAATTATCGTACCTTTCTACTACGTGTAGCCAAGCATGTTAGTTGCAAGTTAGTTGTAGTACCTATTTGACATACACAAGTTTGCAAATTTTATTCAAAATCAACATGACACATCTATGGTTTCTACAGATTATAAGTATGTTATTTATGTTTAGTTATACAGTGATTGTGCCAACTAAATCCATAACAATCATATATTCTTTTCTTTCCCAAAAATTAACTATCCTTTTTTTACATTTATCCATACTCTCTATTTTAGAACCATGATTCAAACATCAAGGTCTAGTGTGGCATAAACTTAATCATGTCTTATGAATGACAAAAGGTGAATGTTAAAAATCTAATCCAATACGTAATTTAGTGGATTTGATTGCATTTGCATGTTAATGGATTAGATTGGATTTGATTGAAAAAAATCAAAAATCAGTTAAGTGTGGATTAGACACGAATTAAGAGGGGGTTGTGGATGAGGATAGAGGACCATCGAGGCTAAGCTTGATGTCGAAGTAGAAGCAGAGGGAGAGGGTGATACTGTAAAACTTGTTTGGGCTGAGAGGAACCACTGTCATATTGGGAATGGGAGAGATCGGAATAGGGTGGAGATAGGCAGCGGGAACAAGGAGGTAGGGGCAGGAAGGAAGAAAAAGATGAGGAGAAAAATTAACAAATATATCGGTACTCCTCTATTTTCTTTCTAATTACACTTGTGCCTATGAGATTATGTTCATTTTGGGGAAGAATGGACTGCAAGTAACCTGAGCGATATAACTATTGATCAACCAAGAAGGTACGGCATAAGTAATATTGCAAAAACGGTACGCGCATAACTGCAATTATAAAATCTCAAACGGGGCACAAGTGTAGGATCCCCGTGATTTTATATTTGACATAACTTTAACTGCTTACCGACTTAGTATTGGGTTTTAGAAATTACATACGACGCATCTCACGGGTGTTAATTTATACCGTTGGCTTATGATCTCGATTATCTTTGACATTTAGATGAATATATTAATACATGCAATTCACTACTTATTCACATTTTATGGCGGATTATCCATATAGTAACAATGGAAAACAACGTCAATGATTTCAAGCATCATGTTTTATGTAATACTTATGATTAGAATATTCTCCTTCTAAATATGCAACATTTTGCTTTCCATGTCATCTTTTTTGTGGTAAATCCAATTTCAAGTATGTCATTATCGGTGGATTCTAAAATTGGAAGGAAATTAATGATGATTTTTTTAGAATCATATTGGAGGCTAGGGATCAACATATAATTTGACCATAGAGTGTTTGAGAAACTTAATGAACAAATCACACTACATATAACATGTACTGCAAAGACAAGATGATAAACATATAAAAGAAAATTGATTGCGATTAAAGACCACTATAGATGTTGTTTGGTGGTTGCCTTTTCAAGCATGTGGATTTAGAGGCAATGATAAAAGATCATGTTCCGAAAATTGTGGGAATTATTAAATGATAAAATTGCTTTTGGTAATGAGTGATTATCATTCATTATACATATTTTCCTTCTCATTACATCAAAATTCGAAAACTTTGAAAAGTTCAAAGAATTCATGGCTTTGGTTGAGAACCAAATCGATAGGAAGATCAAATCAATTCAATCTGATCGAGGTGGTGAGTACCTCTAAAAAATGAATCAATGAATATCTTAAAGAGACATGAATTGTATCCAATCTCGCTCCTTTTGGAACTTCCCAACTAAATGATGTTGTTGAAACACTCAACACGACCTTAATGGATATGGTCATAGCAATGATGAGCAAAGCACAATTACCTCTTAGTTTTTGGCTTAAGTAGTAGAATATGTAATATATATCCTTAACAAGATTTCAAGCAAATCTGTAGTAAAAACCCCTCATGAAATCTAGTTTGGAACCAAGAACAGTGTTAGACACCTAACGATTTAGGGTTACCTAGTCCATACCAAGAATATGGATATAAGTAAGCTGGAATCTCACACTAGAGAGTACTATTTCATTGGGTATCTAAAGGACAGTATTGGATACCAACTTTACGACCCTAAGACTCAAAAGATATTCATCCCTAGGGATGTTAAATTCTTGGAGGATGACTTCCTTAAAATTCAAGACAAAAATGAAGTAAACGAACTCGTAGAATACTCGGAGGTTTATGAGATTCCTAAGCCAAAAATGGAAGAGATAATTGAAGATGAAATACACATACCTCTCTCTTCAAAAGAGTTTGATGGTGGTTAAAGCACCTGATGGATGTGGATTCCTTGTGTCAGAAAAATCTGACAATGATCTGTCTTTATATGATGAAACACTTGTGGATCATGACATGGATATATGGATGCTAGATATGAAGTATGAAATAGAATCTAGACACAAGAATGGTGTGTGGACCTTAGAGGAGCCAACTAAGTGGGTAAAACCCATTGGGTGTAAAAAGATCTTCAAGACAAAGAGAGGACTTGATGGGAAGATAGATCAAGGCATGGCTCGCATTCAAGGGCTACACAAAAGAGAATGCATCAACTATGATGAAGCATTCTTTCCTATGGCCGTTCTTAAGTCCATCAAAACACTACAAGCTATAGCTACACATCTTGACTATGACATTTAGTAGATGGATGTCAAGGCTGCATTCCTTAATGGATACCTCAATGATAGACTCAAGGCTTCATGATTGAGGAAGCAAAGCGTGCAAGCTAAAACGTTCATCTATGAACTCAAACGAGCTTCTCATATCTAGAACATCAGATTTGATTAAGCTATAAAAAGTTATGATTTCATTTAGAGTCTTGATGAGCCTTGTATATACAAGAAGCTTGGTGGGAGCGTCATTGTGTTCATCATGCTTTACGTAGATGGCATCCTTATCATTGGGAATGATACAAGAATGATGATTAGTTTTATGGTTTGATTGTCCCATACCTTCGAGATGAAAGATCATGGCACTTACATCTTGGGTCTGAAGTTGTCCAAAAACTAAGAAAATATGATTTTTTGGATTGTCACAAAATGGGTAGATTAAGAAGATGTTGGAACAATTCTGTATGAAAAACTCCAAGAAAGGCTTTATTCATTTAGACATGATATTCACCTAAAGGGATGGATCCTCAAACTGTTGAAAAAAAGAAAGTCATGGCATGATGCTCTTACTCATCAGATGTGGAAAGCTTAATGTATGCCATGATGTGTACAAGAACAGATATCTGCCATACAGTAGGAGAGGTAAGTTGTTACCAATCCTTCTATGGAGAACAACACTAAAATGCAATAAAGAACAACTTCAAATATGTAAGAATGATGCAAGATTACATCTTGATCTATGGATATAGTGACCTCCAAGTCTTGGGATATACATATTCAAACTTCTAGTAGAACATAGATGATCGAAAGTCAAGTTTGGGCTTCATATTCTTGTTGAACGGTGGTGTGGTGAGATGGAGAAGCAAGAATGAGGACACCAAGGTTAATTTAAGAGAAGAAGATGAGTATATTGTCACATTGATCTGTTTGTGGGGTTTTCAACTAGGTGTACAGAGTGACTTGTGCATGATTTATGTGTTGTATTATTTTATTATTTTCTTTGTATTATTATGTACAAGTTTGATGTTGAAAACATTTTTTATTTGGAATTTGTATGAGTGTTGCTAAAATAATGTAATAATAAGCTAATATACAGTGTATTGTACACTTAGGGTTTCTAGGGTTTCTGTATATTATTGTACATAATTCTGCCCTTTTCTCCCCCTACTTTATTCCTTATCGACCTAATCAATGTTCGACTAGGTCTCAGGGTTTTGGGATAGTGAGTATATTTGATACCTCATTTATTTTTCTTTTCTCTTCTTTATTCTTTTATATTGCGTTTAATTAAAAGTATTTATACAGTATTTGTACAATAATGTCAGGATGTTAATTCATGCGAGTTGGTGATATTCACATGTATTTTACTAGGGATTTAAGCCAAAATATGAGAATAAAGGTGATTGAATGGCTATTCATCATCCTCTTATACTTACCTTTACTAGTTCCTATAAAACACTTATTGGGAAAATGAGTAATGAAAGGGAAAATAAACAAATGGATTGTTAGTTTGTCGGAACCTTATTGAGAATAGGATTTAAAAATTAGTAGCCCTCAAGTTCCACAATCCTTTGTTCAGTTCACCTCAATTGCCAGGTCAGAACATGTATTTTCAAACGTAAACTCTTATGACTATGAGACTTACTCATATAATGTATGTGAAATGTAGCTCCCCATATCTAAAGTGGCAAAGAAACAATCTCCTTGGAAAGGTAACCATAATTCCCAATCTAACTACTCTTTCCTCGAGGAGAGAGGTATTCCCTTCAAAGTTCAAGTACAACCAGCTCGAAGAAGAGGGGGTAGAGAAAGAAGAATGGATTGCAACCAGTGTAGTTACATATCATTTGGAGCTTGATCAGTGTAGCCAAGTCCTAAGTTTAATATTCTCATACCCATAACCCATTACGTAATTTCAAAATTTTAAAAGTACGAGCTATAGATACATCCCCCCATATTTAGCTTGTGTTATGTTCTCATGGCACAAAATCAAATGAAAAACATAGCCCATATTAAGTATACTAAGGAAAACTGTACGGAAACAAAAACCGACTCTCCCCCTATGCATAAGATTTAAAGAGCCTAATTGTAGAAAGAAAGTACTGATGAATATGTGAGTCATCACTTTAAAAGTTGAAAATAGAGCTCTATTCATAAGCAAATAATTACATTTAACCATTTATCTTGCATTATTAGCATTCATGCATATGTAAATAGTATCAATATGTTAGCATTCATAATTTCATAAATAAGAAGCCAGAAATTTATGTGAACATTATCACATGTATATTAACATAACTTCCCCTATTTTTCTTTATTTTCACTAATTCTAAATCCAATAAAATCAACTCCATTGTATACATATTATTAACATTAATAAAAGAAAAATACCAGAAAAATAATAACTTGTTATATATGACAAATAAAACCATACCCTAATTTTAAGACAAAAAATCGCAAAGCCAAATATCTCTCAGATATAGTCTCCTATGAACTACTACTCACTTTTAAATTAATTTACATTCAATTATCTATGAAACAAGATCAAATTCAAAAGAATCAGAGTTCATATTTGAACATGGGTTTTGGGTCCTAATTGTATATTGTATATATTGACTAATTTGACCTTATTATTTTATAAAATTAAATATTTTTAGTTTGTTCATTTTTCATTTATTTCCTTTGATTTATGTTTTAGTAAAATGTGCAAAAATAACATTCTAAATTGTTTTAAAAATCAAAGAAAATGGATCACTTTTCGTCTGTATAAAGAGTTTGTAGAAAAGTCCCCCCTATGTTATTTATTTATTTTTTAAATTATTAAAAATGTTAAAAAAATACATTAATGTGTAAATATTTCTTTTATGTTTTAGTCGATTTTATTTTGAATTTTTCTTATTTCAAAATCATAAAAATTGCAAACCTAAAAATGTGATATTCTATGTACATAGAAAAAAATATATACTTTCTACAAATGACTTATTTTGATTTTGGTTCCTTCATGAACATTGTAGATCTCATCATGACGAACAATTTCACGAAGATCACTTTTTAATTTAAAATTATTTACTTTTTTATTTTGATTTTTATTTTAATTTATTTTCTGATTTTTGTGGAGGTAACACGTGGCAACTCTTGGAGCCGCCATTTGTCGCCCCCCCCCACTCACTCCTCTTTGCAAACCCTTTTCTAGACCATTATATGAAGGATTCTTCATCCAATGGTCCTCATTTATTGCTCTTTTCTTTCTTATTCTTTTCTTTTCTTTTTATTTATTTCTTTTCATATTTCCCAGCTACGTGGCATTCTCTCGGACATTCGATCTCAGCCGATCGAACAACCGAGACTCTGTATCCTTCCTCTCAATGCTACTTCGCCTTATCTGCCCCCACAACCAAGTAACAAGCCACGATCACCCTCTCCTCCTCTCGACCAATTCTACCTCCCACATCGCACCTCATGCGCATCCATGTCACCAACCATCATTGACCTCTTCGCGTAACTCCATCCGCTCCTCAACAAAACCCCTTCGTCATAGGACCTCATGTACCATTTTCAAATTATTAGAGAGAGCCCTAGCGTCTCTCCAAGTTTAGCAAAAGCACGCTTAGTGCTCGTAGTCGATGACCGGCTTCAAGATCCTCGACGTGATCCAAGGCTCCATTTGTGACCTTGAAGCAACAACGACTACCTCCTCTGCTACACGAGCTTATGAAGCTATCTAGCTCCATCGAGTTGACAACATGGGAGTTCTCCCTCGTGACTCCCACATCTCAAGCGAAGACTCTTAATTCAGGTGATTTCCTTCTTTCTTTTCTCCTATTTCATTTTTTTGTCATCTTCTTCTCCTCTTCTTCCCCCTATTCTTCTCCTCTTCTTTTTCTACTTTTCCATTCTCTTCTACAACTACCCCCTTCCGCAACATACATCCCTCTCGCTTTGACTCGCCCAAATCGATTCTCGACCTCGAACTACCATAGACCATCATACTCCCTCTTCATGTTGCTTCTACCTCCCAGAACCATCCCTCTATGATCAAACATCAGGTCAGAGCATGAGATTTTCCCTCGTTGTGTCTAGCGTGAGCTCTCTATTCATTGGTCCCTCAACTTCGTAATCCACTATTTGAGCTCTGTGCTCGAGGACCATTTGTGCTAATTCGGCTGCAAGTATAAAAAGAAAATATGCAATTCGCAACCTATGTGGAAGAAGAAGAGGGAGGGGATGAGCATCCAACATCCATCATTTCCCCCCTCCCTTTTATTGATGTTGACTGTTGAAGCATGCGTGACTCAATTGGGGATCGTTATCCACCGCGCCCTCCTCCACAAGCACCAAGACTCGTTGTTTCCTCACCGAGCTCTGATCTATGTTGACCAGTCATCGACAACATCATCAGCATCAGAGCACATGCCTGTTAGATCCCCATCATTGATCGGCCATGTTTTCTGTCCTTTTGCAGCAGTCAACAAAGGAAGAGGGTCCAAGCTTATCTTAATCGACTGTAGTGATCCACAACCACAGTAGGATCGAGGCTCAATCCTTAATCTGACAGTATAGAGCACACCTCCGATCCAACATCCACACCTCTAGCTTCAGTCAACCCGAAGCTATCATCATTCGCTATGGGGAAGTCCCTCACCTGAAGTTCCACATCGCTACCCAATCCTACAGACATCACACACCGCTCACGTGGATACAAGGCATTTTTCTCTCTACATCCTCAGTTCTCTAGAAAATCACCCTCACGCTCCTACCAGTAGATAGCACATGCACAATACGTACTTGTACAAAATAATTACGAAAAAACCCCTTCGAGTTTTGGTAATTCCATTTTATTCCTTTATATGCATATTTAATTCAGATAATTTATTTCATGTAATTGCATGTAGACCCTTGAGTTTGTGACTTTTTTAGAACTCTATTTTGCATCATATTTCAACTCTAAAAATTGCATGTTGTAGACCAACTAAATTTCTTTCTTTGTGTTTATCTAATGGTATTTTTATGAGCAATGATTGATTTATTATATTTATTGTGATGAATTTTATCCTTTTTTGCTCCATTTGTGATTGGAAATTCATAGTAAATTATTCCTTGCTCTAAAAATTCCAAAAAAAACAAATTTAGTATATTTAATTGCTCTTTGAAATATGCCCAAAAATCATCTCATTTACATGTATATTTTGCTTAACATAAATTGTTTAGTGATTTGAGTAATTGAATTTTAATAACCTGTAAACTTTGTATTTTTAGAATATAAAATTTTTCTTGAATACATAGTAATTAAATATATCTAAGCCACCATGTATGCATTGTGTAGTTCATTAAAAATTCATCAGAAAATTTCCAAAAAAATTACAATAGATTAATCTTTCTTGCATCAACATCCTGGCCAAGTTTTAGGATTTGGAATTATTCTGGCTGATATTTTTTCATTTAACCCCTCAACTGAGCCACCTTTGCATTCATAATCAATTTGCATTTAAAATACCAAAAATTCTTCCTCAAAAACCTACTCACTAAATAACCTAAAAATCATCCTAAGGAGACACTTGCCTCCCTGTAATCGACCTTGGGATTTCCGAAGTAAAATAAATTTAGATTGATTTTGCATTTAGTTAACATTAATAAGCAGTTTTTGATCAATACTATATTACTTAACTACAACAATATGGCACCAATGTCGGGGAGGCTTATCTTAAGATATTTTTTTAGAGAACATAGAAATTAGGTTTTTGCACCCCTCAGTTAGTCTGATCCGGAGTTTCTTGTTTTTATTTCCTCTTTTATTTCTTTTCATCATTTTATCGTATTTTTATTTATTCTCTGATACTTCTGCTAATTGTGAATGAGTTTCAATTCATCTAAGACCTTCTAAAGATCAGATTGACCAGAAGATGATGCCCCTTGATCCTGCCTCTAGGAATGCTATTGAGATCTATTAGGTCCCTTACAGACGTGCTGACAGTATTGTCTCTCCTGAGGGGGGTACTACTGTTACCGAAGGGGGCCTTAATGGCCCGAATGCTTCTGAGGCTAGGGAAACTAGTGGTTCTAGGTTTGAGGGGGAGATTAGCTATGTTGTGGGTACCGAGGATGCTATTGTGGTTGTCGCTGGGTGGAGTTGGAATCATTAGTATACCAAATCCCATTGACCTCCCACATCGGTGGAGGTTCCTTGATGATTGTATCAATGGTGGATTTCCTGAATTGGCTCTCGTGGAGATCAGGTTGACCCTGAGCCCACATGTTGTGACTCCCCTACATGGGTTGCTCCTGAATGTGGTGCACTATGTAGATGTGAGCATGGGGGTAAAGATGGGGCATGCATCTTGATTTTGGATACCTTCTCAACTAATTCTGTCATCTGTCGAGGTATCTTAGCAAGTTTCTACCACTCGACGAGCTTGTGTATCTTACTCACTTTCTTCTCGATCTGGTTGACCTTGGTTAACTTATCACCGATTATCCTCATGTTAGGGAGTAGGTCATTTTCCATATCAACGACATATAATCTGCCCACCTCTTGATGTACGTGAGAGGGAGGTGGTTTATTGTAAGCCCTGGTAGTGGATCTGGTGCGGGTGATCTCTGCCATCTTCTCCAAAATAATCCAAACACCATCGACTCCTATGTTCAGATAGCTGCCTCCACAGGTAGCAGTCACTAGACCTTGAACCTCAAGATTCAAACAACTAAATGAATTTTTGACCAACATCGACATGTTGATATCATGGCATGGACACTTCTAGATTAGCTCTTTGAATCTTTCCAATGCCTCATGGAAAGGCTCATGGGACATCTTTGTGAAGCGAGATGCATTTGATCTCATCTCATTAGTTCTATTAAAGGTGGTATAACTTCTTGAGAAACATGTCCTTTACTCATGCCCACTGTGTGACTACCATTCCCAAGTTCTTAAGACAATATGCGACTTTATCTTCTATGGCAAATGGGAAGGACCTAAGAGGGATGTAGTCATGAGAAACACCAAGCCATCCTAGGTTGTCTTATACCAACTCAAACTCCTCCAGGAACATGTACGGTTCCTCTACTGCATTGCCATCAAATTTTAGCAGGAGTTTCAGAAAATGATGCTTCAGCTCCGCAAAATTGGGTGGTATGAATGGCCTAAGCAAATTCTCATTCAACGTCGAACTGGGAACTCATAGATTCCCCCTTTGTATGTTTCCTCCCCCATTCCTCAATTGACCAAGCTCTTCTCTAAAGTGATCACTACATTGCTTGATTTGTGCTGGTCTAGTTAAGATATTCTTCACTGCTTCGTTGTCTCCCTCATCTTCGAAGTTCTTCTTAGGAAGCATCTTGTTCACTTTTTCCTCTTCCTCACCTTCATAATCAAAGGGATTATAATTAGTACAGGTAGAAGAAGCTGATCTAGAAATATTACGGTGAGAGTCTTCCTCGGTGTGAGAAGAAGGAGGAAAGATCTGGGTCTGAGAAGAAGGAGGAAAGATCCGGGTCTGACCCTCCTCAGGAAAAGAAAGAGACTTATTAGATTTGGCTTAAAGGAAAGGATTGACTTGAAGCCGAGGGGCCCAGGAAGAGAGTCATCCCTAGCTCGTGAGGATGGTCAATTTTGGATGTTTAGTGAGAGGCTTGTGAAGTCCAAGAAAAATCACCCAATTCTCTATTCTCAATGTCAAGAGATATGATATGCATGATATCAAGCAAGGAGTGATCAGACAGATGCTAACAATGCGGTCTTTGAATGCATATCCCTGAATGCAAATGTAAAGCAAACCCTAAGTTCACCAAATGTGCACAATGAAGAGTGCAAAGGTCCAACCAATTATCTTTTTACTTTTTAGTTAGGTGATAAAACAATCTTGTACATCCATTACGCATAGTGGAGTCGCCTTATGCCTAATGGTGCTCCAGATAACTCCCAATCAGAGAGGTGATCTTCCCGGGTTGTCGGGTTTCAATATCACACCCTAAGAGACTACCAGGCTTACATAATCGAAATGTATTTTCAAGGTCTAAGGCAAGACCTTGCAACTCCCAAATACGCAAGAGTTAGAAATGGAGACTTAGGGGGCAAGTCTTGGGATTCAATCTATCTGTGTCCTCACTCACTATTTATGACGGTAAGTACCTGTGTCCAAGGATGGGGTTGCTCTTCCGAAAATAATTTCAAATTTTATGACTTTTTTGGTAAATTTTTGTTTGTAGTCGTGATTTTAAGTTATATTCTCATTTAGTTAAGTTCACCAAATAGGGCACGCTTAACGCCCATTCTCTATTTCCTTTTATCCTAAGATAAAAACCGAGGGGGTAGTCAAGAAACTGATGCAATCGAGTAAATCAATGATGTATGCCCTGTGTAGGAGACTTATTGTGATCCTCGAGCTCTACATGCATAATGCAATACAAAATTGAAAATTTTTTATGCTATATAAATGCAGAGGAGAAATTCCATTCCTAGACAAGAAATTCTATTAGCGAAGGATGAGCAAGTTGATTTGACTAATAGCCTTGTGGTCTAAGTTCATCTTGTAAAGTGAAGAAGTGTGGTCCTAAATTAAACGAGCATAATAATAAAATATTTGACATATGAAAATCTCTAACAGCTACGTGTACAGGTCTAACCTACGAGCCACTCAAGTCGAGCCCTGCCCTCAACACGAAAGTGAAATAAGTCTCGATACACCACATAAAATGAATGTCCAAGTCTAGTGTACCCATGCGATATCCCAAATAGGAACCGTTGTAAATGTGCAATTATTACAATTATTTACAAAAATTAAAAAATGCAGAAATAAAAAATCTAAGGAATCTACACTCTTTCATGACTCGTCTCGATCTTAATTATTATGCGTCCTTAAGTCGGTTCGTTTCTAGAAGTGCCGACCTCCAATGCACCTGTTCCAAAACGTTTCTCCAGATGAATTGGGACCCTCTCATAAAAATATATGATTTATGTTAGATCAAGAAATATGCAAATAAAATTGATATCAATCATCTTTCACGTTGGCAAAATGAGTGTTCTGTCCCCATGACCTCCATCCGAGCATAGGTTCAGGTCAACCCCAACAACCTGAAGCAATGACAAAGCCACCAAAAGGATCATGTATACTATTCCGATTTTCTTGAATCAAATCATGAGACTCTACCACATGGTATTGACCATATTCCTCTTAGCAGCAGTAGGATTGTACATACCCCTGATTTGGAATGACGGAGAGGAGCAGAGGATATCGATGAGCCTGCCCATGTGGATATCTCGAAGGAGGAGCATCACCAGCAGTAGCAACACCTTAAGGATAAGCAGGGGATTCAATTCTCGAAAAATAAAAAAAAATCAAAATGCATAAAAAATCCAAAAATAATATTAAAGAGACATCGAGCATGATCACAAGCAGTGAGTCTTCAAGAGATGCTAAGACGTCCATGGATGCAACACCAACACCAGTTTTTCCGCAGTTTCAGTTCCATTTTCTACATTTTAGTCGAGCCCTGTATAAAGTCCAAACCATTGTTAGGGTCATGTACAATCACATTTTGATTTCATAAAAACTAAGACGATGATGTTTCTATTTTACATATTGAGTCCCCATTAATCCCTTTCCCTCAGGCCTTGTCGAAGGGAAAGAAGAAAAAAATCTAAAAAATAATAAAGATGCTTTGGAGATGGAAAGGATGTGCCATGACAATATCAAAGTTTAGATCCCTTTCCTTCAAATAGTGGAATATGGCTCCTGCATTCAAGAAGTATCTAAAGGTGAGATGCACACCTATTAGGACTAGTAAAAAGAAGAACATGAGAACAGTGAAACATGTGTTGTCCTACTTATGTGATCATACATGAGATTCCAAGGAAGAAGAGGGACCTGGGTACACATTTCATCACTAGTCAGATATTTGACACATCTTTTACCCATACTCTACAAGATAATAGATCCTCTATCAATCTATTGCCAAATTCCCTCCTAGATCATCTAGGTTTAGGTCCTCTTAAGAGATCGAGAGCACATCTACAATTTGCAGACTGATCTATTAATAGACCTAAGGGAATGCTGAGGGACGTTATCCTTGATATGGAGGGGAAGTAATATAAGGTGGACTTCATGGTCCTAGATATGGAGTGTCCCCAAATATAGCAAGATTCCCAGATCGTCATTGGTCGTTCTTTTCTAAGGACAATTCGATTATACTCTATTCGTGCACATGATGAAAGTGTAGAGTTAGAGATGTAACAAACAAAATGGCAGAGACCTGATTCCAAGAGAACTATAGAGTACCTCTCATCAGATGTCGAGTGCTATAGAGTTGACATAGTTGATCACTAGCAATAGCATTCAATGTCGGTTCACGAGTCCCTCTCACCCAGAGAGGTAAGTGTAGATGAGGCAGTTCGACAGATTTTGTAGGATCAGACTTTACTCATAGGAGACCTTTCTGATGCATATCCCTACATACTTGATGACTCAGAAGACGACTTTGCTTATCAGACATGTTCCCTTCAAGTCAATCAGAGGATGATGATGACAAGTCAGACGTGGCTTTTGCTGATTGCTTTGACATATTTCGTGATCTGACTCATGAGCAGAATCAATTGGTGGCTACTATCACAACAGATCCGGCCACATCCACTACATAGCCAAATTCAGAGGCATTTAAGCAAGACATTCAAGATGAACACACCATTCCTGAGCTCAAACCTCTTCCCCCTATGTTGAAGTATGCCTTCCTAGCAGGCCCACCTCAGAAGTCCCAGTCATTATCAGTGTGAGGCTAACTTGAGAACATGAACCTTGCTTGCTAGAGATTCTTGAAAAGAATCACAAGGTCATATGTTGGAGCGTGTTCGATCTCTACGGGATTAACCCTGCTTTGTTCTCACACCATGTTTACCTTGAGAAAGGTGCTAGACCTTCCCGTGAGTTCAAGCGTAGGCTGAATCCAAACTTAGGGGTGTGGTTAAGAAAGAAATAGAGAAATGGTGTGATGCAGGGTTCATCTATCCCATCTATGATTCCAAGTGGGTGGCACCACTTCATGTAGTCTTAAAGAAGGAGGGTTGATGAATATATAATTCTCACTCTAAATTCTTTTAGTTTTGCTCTTCTTCTTAGCAAAATACCCTATAAATACATATAAATATAATAACTTTGCTTTCTGCATTCTTCTGTTAATATTGCATATTTAGCATACAATTTTGGAAGAAAAAAGAATAAAGGAAAAGAAAAAAATGATGTATTTAGAATAAATACAGAGTGACCCAAACCCCAAGAGAAGGTCAAGACTCGACCTGATCGAAAAATAAAATAAGTAGAGAAAGATAGTGTCTACTATGTATTGTATATATCACCTACACTTGTACATATCACATGTTTATTTATTTTTGATAAAACCAAAAATATTTTATTCTTTTACACCCTTGTATATAGTTCTAATATTATTTTAAAAATAAAAGAAAAATCTGAAAAATAAAATAAAAAAAACCTTCAACTCATTGTATAAAATACATGTGTATATATTAAATTCACTATTTATTATATACTCCTAATATTTTGTTGTAAATAAATAAAATATAAAATAAGGGTATTTGTGTAAAAATAATAAAATAAAAATACTTGCATACAACACACAGGTATATTATACATGTATATAATACTATATATTGCACATATTATTTCATTATTCATAAAAAAATTAAAAATCATAGAAAAATACTTTGGAAAATAATAAACATTTTTATTGTATCTTCCTTTTATTTTCAACTCATTTGCTATTTTTATTTGAATTTTATTGTATTTTGTATATTCTATTTTCCTATTGGTCCAGCTGGGAATGTTGACCTCAGTCAACGTCCCCTTCCAGCTTGGGTCGGGTCGGACCCCTCTCAATGGAGCCTCTACTCCACTTTTTCTCGCCTGACTCCAGCCTCCTCTTACCTTGATAATTGGACCCGATAACCCTCGCACATCCGATATTCTCATGGATCCCTAGGATCACCCAGATCTGCTTAGGGTTGTGCGCCTCTCACCAATCTTTCCAGAACCCTAGAGGACCCTATAAAGTATCTCTTCCATTCCGCAAATAGCTCATCTCGTTCCTTGCCACCCTTTTGACCCCTAGCCACCTCCAGCTGAGTGGCAGCTACCTGGAGCGACCTTCGGAGCTCGGATTGGTGCTGCATAGACACAGCTCAAGATACGATCGGACCTCTACCGCGTTAAGCCTCCTTGGTCAGTCATAGCCCGGTTGAATCCATCACCTCGACGCTCGCCATCTCCTGAAGCTCGGGAGTCGATCTGGACCTTTCAGGTATAGCTTGCAACCCCTTCATTTCCCAGTATTACCCAATTTCTCCATTTTGCTCTACTGTCGTTCGTCGGTTCCGATCCCGAGGTCTGGAGCCCTTCACCCACATCCATCTGTTTAGATCGATTCGCCATGTCGCCCTCTATTTCCTCCCGCAGCTTGTCTGCTTGAATCCTGCTCATCGGAGTAGGATCAAGCCAGGTCTCCATCCCCCACGTTCATCGGAAACCCAAACCATCACCCACGTCGCTTCTTTCGTTTCCAGCTGTAATAACCCAGATCGATGCGTACCCTCGAGTCCCCTCTACCCTTTGCAGGTCCTAATGCGTGCGAGGAACCCATTTTGAGTCTCCAGGTGCTCAGGCGAGCTCCAGGCAAAGCCATCTCCACCACATCCATCCGACCGCCATCGTCTGCATCAGACCCCACAAACGGACACATCTCACTTCCACGACCCTGCCAAGCTTCTCAGACACTTCATCGGGCCGTCGGATTTTCTCCTACGCTTGGTTGAAGTTTGTTAGGGAGGTGTTCTTGTAGATCCCCTCTCAGTCGTTGGATCAGCCTGCCTCTGCCAGATTCCATAGGGCCGCTGACCGAAGCAGCTTTTGGGGGCCGTTAGATCAGGCCCTCTGATACTTCTAACCTGCACATTCTTGGTCAAATTCTGAGCCGTCAGATCAGTAACAACCAGGTGATCAGAGCCGTACGATAGCGCCAGCCCCATGCGTACCACATGTCCTTACCAAGGGTACATTTCCCTTTTACCCTGCATATTTAGTTATTTCACCTTAGTCCAATAAATAAAAGTTGTAGTTTCGAATATAGTTTGTAGCTCGAAGTTTTTAATATTTGCACTTTAGTCCTTCTCAGTCTGTAGCACGTGTGTTACCATACCTTGTGGATTATTTACATTAAGTATTCTGGACTTTTATGGTGTTACGCTTTGAATGCTAAGTCTTTAAATTTGCAATTATGCCCCTGTTAATCTGGATCACGTATTGTGCACATTTTGAGTGGGATTTTTGCAATATTGACCCTGAACTTTTATATTGTGTTACTCTTTAGTCTGTAAACTTAACATATTTGCAAATTGGTCCTTGTGAACTGTGATTAGTTACATGTCTTTTATTGGATTAGTAAATAGCATATTAATTCGAAAAATTCCCTAAAAATTACCATTAGCTCATGTTGTGTGTGATATTTAATGTGATTTTATTGGATTAATTGCTTTGCATTTTATACTTTTAGAAGTAAAAAACCCTTAAAAATGTCATGTTTAAATTAAAAAATCATAAAAATTTGAAAAATACTTTAAAAATTCTATGAAAAATTCATGTGTGTGCTTTTTTTGTGTTTTATTTACACTATTGTTTGTTTAAAATTTACTCTAAAAACATTACAAAATACCCAAAAAATTAAAAAAATCATATAAAATCATAAAAATTCCAAAAATTCTATTTTTAGTTCCTGTTTGTGGATTTTAATTTCTAGTTTTCATAAAATTGCAATCTAGGAATTTAGGGTATTTTAAATAATTTTAACTTGCAATTTAGTCCTGGTTGTGCACTGTTTGCATTTCTGAGCACCTTTTTATGTTTATAAAATTGTAAAAGCATTTGCAAAACCTTAGAAAATTACCAAAAACATTTTAAAACCTCAAAAACCAAAAAATATTTTTATTATAATCTTCTGAGCATTTTTAGCTTTATAAAAAAAATCCAAAAAGATTGTTGTTTGTTTGCTCTTTTTTATTTTATTTCGTATTAAAATTTAAAAATTTGTAAAATAAAAAACCACTACAAATTGTTTTATTTTGAGAAATTTGACTGCTTCGTAGTATTTTCGCATTCCTTATGTTCGACCCTGGTGGCTATACCAAGTAAATAAAAATAGTGGACTGCTTACATACTTGATTAATTTATTTCTTCTGAGTGGTTCATTCTTATTGATTGAGCTTGTACGATTGATTGAGGTCGCAACAGCCTTTGATATTTCTTGATACTTAACCCTAATCGATCGGTCATGTCATCAGAATGGCACCATTGCCGGGGAGCACGACTTAGTAGTCATCTTTCGCTTTTGTTCATTTTTTTGATATAACTGTTTTCTAACACTCTATTGCTTAACTTTTTCTGCGAGGAACTGCCCGAAGATGCCGCAGCTTTCTTTTGGAGGAGATCGCATGTGAGGAGGAGCAGAGGAGCAGGAGAAAATAGTTGCATTTCATAGATTAGTTTATTTTTGTAAACATTTGATTATTGTAATAATTAGACTCTAGACTCTCTTGTGGACACTTAGACATTTCGAGGTCTGTTTTGCCGAGTACCGATGTACTCAGGGGACCTCACCGCGGATTTTTTGTGTTTTGTTTATATCGCCTTTTCTTTTCTTTTGATTCTCGATATTTAGACCCTACGTTAGTATTTTTGTTGATTGTGACGTAATTAGCTAAGCCCCACAGCTAATTGCTTATCTGTTCTTATAGATCGTAATTGGACCTAGCTTAAAATAAAATTAAAAAAGTTAACATATTGGGATTAGAGTCCACGTATCGAGAGAGGTCATTACAGCGCTGGAAGGACCCATTGTGGTGGGCATCGATTGGCATCAGAGACAGGACTCCAGACACTCTTCCCGATAGTTAGCTAGTTGTTCTTCACAATCAATAGAAATTGCTTGTCTAAGGTCAATTTCCTCCTTGCATAATATAGGTAGTTTTATTTTTTCCTTTACTTTTATGCACAGATCGCCCTGTGTGTAGAGTGCTGGAAACAGGTACACATTTCTATCTTTGCATGCATCATAGTGTTTGATCGCGCATCAGCTTTTTCGACTTCCTCCCCAAGTTTTAGTAGACTTAAAATAACCAAGGAAATCAAAAAATTTGTTAGACATTATTTTTATTTCAGAAAATACCTACAAAGTGAAAACAAAATAAAATTAGGACTCTAATGAAAACTTGGCCCTAAAATACACTTCACTCAAAAAAATTGTTTTGGGGAGAGTCACCCCCTCATTGATTGGTTTATCAGCAACAAGAGAGTGACCCGCACAATAGGCTAGAGCCACATCCGAACTCCTTTCAGACTACTGGACTTTTAGCTAATTGTTCTCCAGTGAGGATTTCATCGGTAACTGGTAATCGTTTCGGGACTTCCTTAGCAGATTGGGCAGATCAGGAAGCCGATAAACGATCCGCACCCATACTAGCTGGGAAAAATTAGTTGCAAGATTTGTGTTAGTCTCCTGGGAGCATTAGATTCCCATCTGCTCGCTTAATCACTCATATATCTTGATTTGTCACCTAAATATAATTTGACCAGATTAACGACCGATCTTTCACGGTCATCAGCTCGAGTGTTGAGTAGGTGAAAAAGCGGTTAGCCTTCTCATCTTTTTTGCATCCAGATTTCATCTTCATAAATCCTCACATCATGATGATAAGGAGGTCCCTTAGGCTGCATTTGGTAGCACTGCTTTCGAGCACTTCCTTTCCATTCATCTAGGGCATCTTCAGAGAGCCTAGACTTGCTCTCTGAACCAGAGTTCACTACCACCCTGTTCCCCCTCCACCACCCTTCTTCTAGTCCTAAGGTGCTAGAGTAGAGGCCAACACAGTTATATGTCCATTTGACGGCACCTGAGTTGGGCTCTTTTGCCTTTTTAGAGACCCAAGAGATGGCCAACAGTGAGGGATGCACCGATGAGCAACCACAGGGATCAGCATATGTACTTGACCATACAACCATCAACAACACACTCTTAGCTTCCTTGGAGATGATGCAGCGCCAGATTAGATACCAAGGAGCATTTATGACAGAGGTACGACAAGAGTTGATGGAGATGAGAGCCGGTAGAGGAGAGTCGTAGAGACGAGCTGGTGGAGAGGTACCGATAGCTGGAGGAGGAGACGGATGTCCTGATGATTAGCCAAAGCAGAGGCCACCACACACAATGGGGCAGTTGTACAGCCCTGGTGCAACCCTCACCCATCGTGGGATTCAGCTTCCTGAGATCCTGGGCGACTTCGAGCTTCACCCCCAGATCATTCAGTTACTGCCCAAGTTCTATGGGCTAGCCACCGAGGAGCTGCATCTCTATCTCCAGGAGTTCAAGATGATATGCAGTACTGTCCATGATAGATTTGTGGACGAGGACACGATCAAGATGATCACCTTCCCATTCTCCTTAATTGACCAATCAACCTATAGGCTGAAGCATTTGGTGAGGTATGTCACCACCTGGGAGTATCTCTGGACCGAGTACTCAAACAAGTACTATACACTCGGCTGGACCAATGCAACGCGGGACATGATCAACAACTTCATCATGATCCCAAACGAGCAGTTTCACGAGGCTTGGGATCGTCTGAGAGGTCATCGACCGTTGTGCACATTACGAGATATACAAGTCCATTCTAGTCCAGAGCTTCTTTCATGGTCTGACACCGGAGCTGCATGGGCTAGTGAACGCCTCATGTGGAGGTTCATATTTTGCTAAGGATGAGGATCAAGTCTGGGCCATCTATGAGGAGATGGTCGAGAATTACACTAAGTGATGTCCCAGACTAGGGTCTACAGTCAGGGGAAGCCCCTCCAACAGGTCATGTCTTATCAGAGGATTGCACGGGTCGATGCCGGTCCTTCTACTTCATCATCAGCAGTATAGGCCGAGTCGTCAGCCGTGACATGGGGATCATCAGTGAGAAGCTGGACCGCATTGAGATTATTGAGAAGAAGCAGTGCCAGGGCCTTACATAAATCGACTAGTTGGCACAAACACTGAGTGACCTGAAGACTCAGATCATGTGTCTCCGTGAAGCACAGATGGCTCCACAGCTCCGTCTCAGGTCCCGGGCTGATCCTAGCAGCAGCAGCTCCACCCAGCCTTCTACCACCCACCGCCAGGTTCACCACATCCAAGCATAGCCAGTCCGCCATCTGCAGCCTGATTAGCCGAGAATCACGAGAGCCTAAATGTCTCACACAAGGCAGAGACAAAGTCGCTGCGGTGACCCTCTATAAATCTCGGCTAAGTCAACAATTAACCCACAATAACAATCAAACAATGAGAAGTAAATGTGGAGTCAAAATTTATTATTACTCTACAATAAGTGTGTATAGTGTGCAAGTATGTGTAGAGTGTCGAACTTAGGGAACAAGCAAGATAGATCAGACAATGACACTAAAAAATGTGATACAGTGATCAAATGCCTACAAACATGCAAATTTTATGGGTTTTTTAATTTTTGTATTTTTTTGTTTTTAATTTTATAGTTTCGGTATTTTGATTTTTAATTTTGATTTTATATTTTTCTTTTTATTTTTTAGATTTTATATTTTTCTTTTTATTTTTTACATTTTTTCTTTTTCTTTTTTTTTCAATAATGAAGTAAATATACAATAAAGGAAAAAGGGGTATAATATATAGAGTAAAATAGGGAAAATGGGTAAAAATCAGGAAATGAGGTATTTTTAGGCTTTTATAATTTTATAATGTTTTTGAGATTTTTTTATATTTTTCCTAATTTTTTGGTATTTTTAAAGTCAAAAATACTGAAAACAGTAAAACAAATTGCTTGCCGAAATTAAAATGAGGATGAAAAATATCAAATGTTGTCCAAAATTCCTCAGATTAATATTAAAATAAAGCTAATAGAATAGAGAAAATTCAGAGACAAAAATTGTATTTTTGGGATTTATTTGGAATTTTGAAGATTTTTATGAAGATTTTTGGGGTTTTATAATTTTTATGGGTTTTCTTTTGAAATTTTTAATGATTTTTAGATAGAAGTTAAATCACACTAAAATACACAAAATATAATTTTTTTGGAATTTTTCAAGAGGTTTTAATTGTTTTTGGTATTTTCTAATGCAAACAATTACGAAAATGCATATTTTTGAATTTTTATAAATATGAAAATGCAATAAAAATGCAAAAAAATATGGCGTTAAACTACAATGCAACAGGAGCTTAAGATGATTTTTTTGGTGATTTTTGGGATTTTTTAGATGCACGAAATAAATAGAAATAATAAAGAGAAAATAGACTACTAGCAGGGGTGTAAATGCAAATATCCAGAAGTTCAGGGGCCAACATGCAATTTTCCACAAAATTTACAACTAATAAACTAATTTCCAGGACCAATCGCCAATGTCAAAACTCGTAGGGGTACGCCTGCAATATTCCCAACCCCGCACGTGGTGTACACGCGCTTGGGAAGAATATAGATGCAATATACAAAAATCCCAAGGGCTGACATGCAAAATACCCAAAAATATTACATGTAATAGCAAAGTTCCTGGACTACAGTGAAATAAATAAACCTGTAGGTGGCCTATGCAAAATCACCACCACCTTACGCGTACAGGTCACGTGAGGTGACATGGGCAGGACCTAAGTGCAAATAAATTAAGTGTGGGGGTCCAAATGCAAATATTACAAACTATTTTACATTACAGATGAAAGTTTAAATACTAATAATTAAATAGACAAAATGGCGAGGTGTGAAGTGCAAAATACCCGTGCCTAATATCCTCGTGTGTGATCGGACGGCTGGGGAGCACCCACTTGACACGTGGCGCTTCAGGAATGCACGATGACGGTTCACGCTGGACGGGGGAGATTAGATCTTCCCAGAAGATCTGACGGTGGTAGCGCTACGCGATCCAACGGTGACTGAACGATCTGGAGCTCCGCCTTGATCCGACGGTGCTGGGCGGCGGAGCAAGAACAGGGAAGCAATGCTGGTGAGGCGAGCTTCCCCGATCTCTAGCTCCATCCTACGGTGGTCTTTGGGCTCCAAAAATAGGATGCGGGCTCCTGGGGGCTTCCTTTGGGTCCTGGTGGCTCCAAAATGCTCCGGAAGTGGCCGGAGCTCGCTGGGGAAGACGACGGAGCTGGAGGGCTTCACGGGTCTCCGACGAGGGTCAAAACGAGCCCCAGGCTCTCTTCAATGCGCGAAGACCTGTAAAAAGGGGTGAAAGGGTCCAGGGCAAAGTGCTTGGACCCCTCGGATGTGAAATGGAGGCGAGGAACGGCGACGCAAGGTGGTGGCCAGAGGTGCGCTCTGATGAGGTGATCGTTGAGGCGAATGGGTGATCGAAATGCGAAGATTTTTGGGGGAAAATGATCCTAAAGCTACGGTGAATGAAATGCAAAAGAAAAATGTAAGAAAATGGAGGAGATAGCTACCTCGATGGTCGGAACCAGAGGTTGGACCTCAACGGCAAAGGGCTTCGCGGAGATAGTTGGAGCCACCTCGGGGCTCGCTCGACCAGCCTGACGCTCGGCGAAGAAAGCTATCACCTTCCTCAATCGATTGGGCACGAAAGAGGGAGCTAAGCCTATGCAAGAGGGGTTCAAAAATCGGTGGAAGGATAGGGGGCGTATTTAAATGGTTGACGGTTGGATGGGAAGAATGAGGCACAACGGGAAGAGCAGAGATTCGAAGCCCAAGGAATCATCTAGGCGTGATTCCTCATTGTTCAAGGAAGAAAAGTCAAGAAGGGACTTGCATGAAATGATTCAAGTTTCGTCCTAAAAAAACGCAAAGAAGGTGGTCAAACAAGGTCTGACACGGGCACATGGGGGAAGGACACCCGCCGGTCAACGTGGACTGTCACCTGGTTGGTCCACGTGGACCAACCATGAAAAATCCCTGGGAAATGTTTTATTAATTCAATTTAAATTAGTAAAGAATTTATTACATTTTTATTATTAAATAAAAAAATATTTGTTATTTTATAAACTTGTTTATTATGATTTTTAATTATTTTTATGAGGTATAAAAATACAAGTTACCATTTTAGGCCTATATAGGTATATATCTCTATATTTTATTATTTTTTTTATTTTGTATATTGAATTTATTTACTTTGATTTATTATTTTATAAATTTATAAAATAATTTTATACACTTAAATATTTTTTTATTTTATTTTTCTCGAGTCTTTTGTACACTTAATAAAAAAGAAGTATTAATAATATAGGTATACTTATAGGTATCAGACCTATGTATTATATATAAAAGTGTTTTATTTTGTGTTTTCTTTGAGTTTTTATTCTGATTTTAATTTACACATATATTATAAATAATATTTACAAAATTATAAAAAAAAATAAAATGGTAAAAAATAATGAATAAATAATAAAATGAATATTTCATCTGTACAAGTATACAGTAGGGGTCCAAAACTCAACTTTCAAACCGTAGCTCCGCCAAATGCGAAACCACCTTCATTATATAGCTTATTTAAAATTATATACAACTAAAGGCAAGTTTGATGACAATTTTGTAATCTTATTCAAATGTCTGGGAAGTTGGGATTCTGGAATCTTATTCAAACCATATGTTTTTATCTGTATATTATTTTTGAGTGAAGTCAATTTTGTATTTTTCTTTATTTAATGATCTGCAACTTTCATGTACAAAGTTTCTTTATTTGGAGTATAAAAAGTGGAACCAAAAATAGGTCCCAAAATGAATAAAAAAAAGGAAATCTTTATTGGTATCTGGCCCTTATCTCCCCCTACTTTATTCCTTGTCGACCTAGTCATCAAGTCGCCTAGGTCTTGGGGTTTCGGGTTATAAAATATTTACAATATTTTATTCTTTTTCTTTTCTTTTCTTTATTCTATAATTTTGGCATTAAAAACAGTATTTTATACATTATTTACATGCACATGCATGGATGCTAAGATGATGGAATTAAGGGTATTTACATGCATTTGCCAGGGTTTTTGAGGCCAAAATGATAGAATAAAGATGATGAAAAGTGGATTCATCATCCCCCTATACTTTGCCTTTGCTAGTCCCTAGCAAACACGTACGCAATAAGTGCAGAAAAAGAAAAATAAAGAAAAGAAAAAGAAGAAATTGGATTTAGTTTAATTATCAAACTTGTCTTCACAAAATCATAGTTTGGAGCTTAAGCCGGACCTTTGGAATTTTAGTGCAGGCAGAACCTTAATGAGAACCAGATTTGAAATACAACAGTCCCTGAGAATCCCAAAACTCTACTCAAGTTTCCTCAATAGCCAGGTCAGAAATATCTCAACTCATACGCAAACCCTTACGACTATGAATCTGACTCGTACCGTGTAAGTGATTGTGGCTCTTCCCAAGTAGAATGACAAAGAGATTGACTTCTCCAGTATGACAACCCAATGATTCCTCAATCCAATAACTTCTTCCTCGAGGAGCGGGGTATTCCCTTCTATGTTCAAGTGGTAACCAGCTCAAGAGGAGGGGGTGAAGAGAAGAATGGACGGTTGCCAGTGTAGCCACCCATCCTAGGATGCAAGACCAGTGTAGTCAAGTCATCCAGCTGCATGCTCACATAATTTGACTTTGGTGCTCAAGCTTGCTTTTTGACTATACAACATATTCACATTCTTTTGCAGGCATTTTATTTTTGTACAGGCATGTCTCTTTTTTTCTTTTTTTTTTGAAATACTATTTACAACAGCATTTACATAAGGAGTTTTTCCTCTTGAGCTAGTGGACTATCCCTCTTTTGAAGCTTTATTGCTACCCACACTCTCCTGTCTTTAGAATTCCTCATCACTGGACGGGTTGGGGGAACTTCCCTCCCTAGAGGAGGACAAATGATTCCACTTTTGTGCATCTCATACCGGCAGATCCAATCCCCTCACCACTCCAACTGAGTTGAGCCATGTGAAAGGTGCAGGTGTCCAAGTTAGGTCATCATCAACAAGAGTCGTGCGTGTGTTCCGAAATATTCTACTTAGGCAGTCAAGAATCCATTGAACTAAGTCTCGTGATCCTCAAAGAATTAAGTCAACTAGACCTGAAGTACCTCAAACCCAATTCCTATAAGGTTCCTGTTATTAGGTAGATTTTAAGGTCCAGCCAAGCTCCAATCTCCGGACTTTATTTAGAGTTGTTCAATAATCAAACTCAATCCGAAAAATGCTAATGCTATGATGCTATGCAAAATGCAGAAAATATTTTTGTGATGCAATTTTCAAAGATTTTGAACTTTTTATGGATATTTGAAATGATGATGATGCATATGCATTTTTTTGTATTTTTCAAATGTTTTTGGTATTTTAATTTTGCAAATGTTTTTGGAATTTTTGAAAAAAAAATTTGGATAAAAACTAGGTTAAAATATGTACACGGGGATGCATCTTATATATACAAGAAGTGGATTTTAGGAATTTACAAGGGTAAGTGATCAATTTTATAGGTATATATAATGAATTCTGGTGTGATGTATGTATTCCTCAAACTTATTTGAAAATCATTTTACAAATAATTTTCGAGAACTATAGTCCAAAATAATTTTTACAAACAATTTTACAAACATGTACACACATTTGAAAATCATTTTGCAAAGGTTTTTCAAACAGTATAAATAGATTTTTCAAAATATTTTTACAACTATTTTTCAAACCATTTGCAAATCATTTTTCAAATATTTTGTTTCGCACAAAGAAAATAATTTTTCAAAACAAAATGTTTTTACAAAGGTTGAAAACATGTAACAAAATGTTTTCAAAATAGTTTTCAAAAGATTTTTCACCAAGATTTTCAAACTATTTCTCAAACATTTTGCAAAAAATATTTTCACCTAATTTATTAATCAGTATATGCAAAAAGAATTTGAGGAATAATCAACATCTTGTTATTAAGGTTTTTAATGAATTTTAAAGAATTATTAGCCATATTATTACGAAAATATGAAAGTACAAGTTATGGCTACATTATATACGTAGTATATACGACCCCCCTATACTTAGCTTGAGCTATGTCCTCATAGACCGGAGAGAAAAGAGAAGACATAAATCGTACTAAGTATAGGAAAATCTAAAGAATAAATAAATGCATGAATAAATAAACGAATGAGAAGATGACCGTCCCCCCTATACTTAGGATCAAATAATCCTAAGTATAGCAGACTATACACAAAGGAGGGAGGGCCAAGGGTGGGAATGAACAAATCGTACTCAGATTGTCTTCCCCTATACTTAGGGTAAGATATCCCTAAGTATAGACAAGAAGAGGAGACAATGGAGAGGATCGAAATAACTGAAAACTCAAGGTGTACACCCCCCTATACTTAGGACAAAGTACGTCCTAAGTATAGAAGACTGTCAACAATGGGTGACACCTTTTTGATACAAAAAGAAGATAGAAAGGAAAAAACGAAAAGAAGAAAAGAATAGATCACAACTCAGTGTGTGTACCCCTCTATACTTAGGACAAGGTGCGTCCTACGTATAGCAAAATCAAAAGATGAAGACGGGGTAGCAGACATAATGGAAGAATAAAAGAATGACATGGACAGACGGATCTATACAGAGAAAGATGGAAGTGATAAGCATGTATGAGATGCAGATGATATGAGTCGAAGAGCACATCTCATACCAGAAGAATGGGGGTAACGTCAACGGTCGGCGGATCATGATCTAGATATAGCTTCAGGAGCTGGCCGTTAACACGAAAGGTAGAGGAAGATGACAACTCGGAAATATCAATACTACCATTGTCTTGTACCTTCCTGAGCACATACGGACCTTTCCACTTACTATGCAATTTTCCTGGAAATAATTTCAGCCTGGAATCAAACAACCATACACGCTGATCGGGCTCAAACTGTTTATGGCTGATATGGGAGTCGTGCCATGTCTTCACTTTTTCCTTATACCGTAGGCTGCTAGAAAAGGATGTATCTCTCAACTCCCCCAGGGTTGCCAACTCTGCTTTCCTCTGTTCTCCTATACTCTCGGGATCCAACAATAACTCTGTAACTGCCCATAGTGACTTGTGCTTGATTTCCACTGGCAAATGTCATGGCTTGCCATAGACGAGACGAAAGGGAGATCTCCTTAATGGTGTCTTGAAGGAAGACCGATAGGCCCACAAGACCGAGTCCAAAAGTTGTGACCAATCCTTTCGGTCTGGGCGGACTACCTTCTATAAAAAAGTCTTAATATCCCTATTCGAAACTTCAGCAAGACCATTAGTCTGAGGGTGATATGGCATGGCAACACGATGGTCAATGTTGAACTCGTCTGCAAGGGCCTTAACCTTGTCGTTAATAAAATGATACCCCCGTCTGAAATCAGGATTCTAGGTATCTCGAACAGTGAAATAATATTTTTCCTCAAAAAGTGTCGCACGGTCTTAGCATCTGCGGCTCAGGCGGGGATGGCCTCAACCCAATGAATCACATAATCCACAGTGAGCAGAATGTACTGAAACCCATGACTCTTAGGAAATGGGCCCATGAAATCAATACCCCATGCGTCAAAAACCTCACAAAAGTGAATGGGCTGCATGGGCATCATGTCTCTTTGTCCGCAAGTACCCCATCTTCTGACAGTCAGTACATCACTTAACGAACTCATCTAAATCCTTGAAGAGAGTAGGCCACCAAAGGCCGGATTGGAGCACCTTATGTGTTGTCCGTCTCCCAGAATGATGTCCTCTTGCCTCAAGCTTGTGGCAGTAGGTGAGGACGCTATGCTACTCTTCTTGAGGAATGCACCTCCTCCAGATGCTATCCCCTCCTTCATGATAAAGGATGGGATCCTCCCAATGGTAAAACTTGGCCTTCGCCAAGAAGGTCTCAAGTTTCTGCCTGGGCCAACCTTGTGGAACCGTCTTAGAAACAAGATAGTTTACAATATCAGCGTACCATGGGAGCGAGGTGATAGCCAAGATCGCCTCATATGGAAATGTCTCTGTAATAGTGCGTTGGGATGAGATTCCTCAAGGTTCTATAAGCAGGAGAGGTGATCCGCCACCACATTCTTAACTCCAGGCTTATCCTTAATCTTAATGTCAAACTCCTGGAGCAGAAGGATCCATCTGGTAAGGCGAGCTTTGGCATCCTTCTTAGCCATGAGATACCGGATGACGGTGTGATATGTAAAGATAGTCACTCTAGATCTGAGAATATATGATCGATACTTATCCAAAGCAAAGACTACAGCTAGCATCTCCTTCTCTGTCACAGTGTAATTCCGCTGAGCGGCATCCAAAGTCCGGCTAGCGTAGTGAATGGCATACGGCAATCCATCCCTCCTCTGTCCAAGCACAACCCCTATGGCAAAATCAGAAGCATCCGTCATGATCTCGAATGGGAGAGACCAATCAGGTGGCTGAAGGTAAGGAGCCGTGATAACCATATCCTTGAGAGTCTCAAAGGATTGAAGACACTTATCATCTACAATGAACTCGGTGTCTTTCGTCCGCAAATCAGTGAGCGGTCGGGCAATACGACTGAAGTCCTGAATGAACCATCGGTAGAAACCGACATGCTCCAGAAAAAACCGCAATTGATGCAGATTGGATGGTGGATTGAGTTTTCTAATGATGTCCACCTTGGCTGGATCAACCTCCATACCCCTGTTGGAGATGATGATCAAGGACCGTCCCTTGAGTCACCATAAAGTGACTCTTCTCCCAAGATAAGATAAGGATAACCTCTATGCAGCGCTGAAGCACACGGTCTAGGCAGTCAAGACAAGCATCAAACCCATCGCCATAGACCGAGAAGTCATCCATGAAGACCTCTAAACAGTCACCCACCATGTTCGAGAAAATGGATAATATGCACCTTTGGAATGTCACCAGGGTGTTACATAAACCAAAGGGCATCCTTCTGAAAGCATACGTCTCAAACGGACAGGTGAATGTCATTTTCTCCTGGTCTTCGAACGCAATGTCCAGTTGATTGTAACCGGAGTACCCGTCAAGAAAACAATAATGACTCTTCCCTGCTAGCCTCTCGATAATCTGACTAATGAATGGCAGTGGGAAATGATCCTTCCTGGTGGCCTAATTCAATCATCTGTAGCCCACACAGACCCTCCAATAAGTGGGTACCCGGGTAGCTATCTCCTCTCCAGACTCACTCACAACTTTAGTGATGCCCATCTTATTGGGTACCACATGTAATGTACTGACCCACTTGGAGTCGGAGATGGGGTAGATAAAATCGGTGCTCCACCACTTTGATATTTCCTTCATGACCACATCTCGACGATTCGGGTTCAGTCGTCGCTGGAACTCACGCGAGGGCCTAGCGTGCTCTTCAAGATAGATGTGGTCGGAGCACAAAGCCAGATTAATCCCCTGGAGATCAGCTATACTCCATCCTATCGCCTTGCGGTTTCTTTCAAGAACCTCCATCAGACGAGATTCTTGCTCTCCAATCAAACCTGCTGAGATAATGACTGGGTGCATATCTGGCTCACCCGTAAGGAATATATACTTCAGCGACTACGACAAGGGCTTCAATTATAGACAACTGGGAGGTGGCAGATATGGCTTCTGATATGTTTGTGTAAAGGCTACCAGGTCTGCATGTGAGAACTCTCGATGTGCATGAAAAACTGATGAAGGGAACTCTGCTGAATCATCTATGAACTATACTGGCTCGCACTCCGTCCTAGCTGTCGGTTCAGAAGGAATTAGACAAGGCAAATACTCATCAAAATCATCCCAATCAATGTCTGACGCCGAGGGATCTGAACTAGAAGAACAAGAATGAAACTCTGCACGACCACTCATCCCACAACTGTCAGCCTCAAAGGTATCCTCGTCCAGGGGTGTGCTCTCCAGGCTCTCAACTGCCATAAGCTGTAAATAGAGTAAATCTGCAGGCAAGGCGAGGGTCTGTGCTACTGGATCTGTCTAAATGGATTCATCATCTGTCATCACAAAATTACACTCCCGATGGACGTCTCCCTCATCCTCTTTCATCTACGTGGTATCACTGGACTGCTCTAAGCATGTTGATTCTCTTACTCCGGTCTCCTCGATCATCTCTATTTGTATACTCTCGCCCTCTATGCGAAAGCACGCCTCCCACTATCATGATTGGTCACCTCCTTGGTAGTGGCCAAGAATGGGCATCCGAGTATGATGGGGGTATCTTTTACCGACTCAGGGATCACCATGTCCAATACAATAAAGTCCACCGGGAATTTCAGGCCATAAATGGTAACGACCACATCTCTCCACAACCCCTTCGGCCTCTTAGTCGATCTATCAGCAAACTGAAGGATTGTCCTGCTCTGAAGAAGAGGACCAAACTCGAATCGGTCGAGTAAGGCTGCCGGAAGGAGGTTGATAGAAGAGCTGCTGTCTAATAGAGTATGATCGAACCTCTGCTCCTGAATCTCGCATCTGACATAGGGAGCTCCTACATCAGGTCTCTTTGCTGGCAATCAGTTCTAAATGGCGAAACAAGTAGAATGGGTGAGCACATGGATCTTATCTCTGTGGTTTGCGGACGGTAGTCTTCTCTCTCAAGCTCTTTTGGAAGAGGGGGATGTGCTCAAGTGCTTCCTGTAGAGTCAGCTGGTCTGGAATCTATCAATCATCTAGTTGCTGAACTCTACCTGTTGAGTCTTTTTTTATTCCCCTTCGCCAAGAGGAGTGCTTGAGGGAAGGGGATGGTAGGGGCCTCCTCAGATGGAGGACTAGGAAGAGGTTCCTGTGCTTGTGAAGGAATGGAATCCATACAATGATTATCATGCAACACATATGGACCTGAAGTGGATACTGAAACCTTTCCTTTATCCATAAATTTTGGTCTTTTTCTATTTACCACAGTCCTGAGATACAAAAGGTGGTAACACAACATGTGGGAGCTCAACAAAAGTAGAAGTGGTGGCCTCAATACTGTCGTCTACATCGAGTGTCATGACGGCCTCAGCACCGGCATCTGGATCTCCATCATTGGTGGTGTCAGCACCACCGTCATCATCATCATCAGCGGTATCAGCACTTCTTCTCTCCTCATCTGGAGCTCCGGATTCTGCGTGTGGTTGTCGCTCAGATGAGGCACCGCCGGCTGGCATCCTACCGCTCCTAGTAGTCACGAAATCAGCATCATACAACGAAGACATGTCACTCAAATAATCACTAGGAGAGCTATCCTCTATAAACTGTACTTGCTCAAACTTCCTCTTCAGATTGTTCGGATTAGGCTCGATCTATGCAGGTATGGCGGCCTTGCCCTTGATGATATCCCTCGTCTCCTACCGGAACACATCCATTTCCTGTCTGAAGGATGCCTGCTGTTCAGAAAGCAAGCGGGCGAGGTCATCAAGCGCCGGGTTCTCGAAAGCGATGCTTGAGAACCGGAAGTGTTCCCCTACTGGAAATGAGACTGCTGCTGGTAGTGGGGAGGGGGCTGGGAGTATGTCTGGTGAGGCTGTTGACGCTGCATCCACCGTTGTCCCTAATAGACAGGATGAGGACCCTGCTGGTACTGTTGGTGGGCATACTGGGGCTGCTACTGCTCGCTGTTCTGATGGCCCTGAGCTGGAGACTGCTGCTGGGATGAGGTGCCACTAGTGGTCCAACGGAATCCGGGGTGATCACGACGGATCCCGGGCTGCTATGGGTACCGGTCGTACCATATCCCATTGACTTCTATCAATGGTTCCTGCTCAACGGGGGGTGGTGGAAGAACTGTCATTGGCTGATCCGGCTGATAGACCACCATCTGAGTGTCTTGAG
This sequence comes from Ottelia alismoides, assembly GCA_037367405.1. Classification (NCBI taxonomy): domain Eukaryota; kingdom Viridiplantae; phylum Streptophyta; class Magnoliopsida; order Alismatales; family Hydrocharitaceae; genus Ottelia; species Ottelia alismoides. The sequence continues at coordinate 274,024 of JAZKJV010010974.1, read as the reverse complement.
ATGGCGGCGGCAAAGAGTAGTGTTGTAGCTACTGGACCGGCTCTGCCTTGATCTGGTCAACCTGGCGGTACGTGGCAGAGGGCTGGGTGGAGCTACTACTGCTGGGATCAGCATGTGACCTGGGAGGCTGCTGAGTAGACGTCTGTGCCTCCTGGATGCAAAGAATCTGCATCTTCAGGTCACTCATGGTCTTCGTCAAATGGTCCACCTGGGCAAGACCTTGACTCTGCTTCTTCTCAAGAATCTCGATGCGGTCCACGTTCTCTGAAATGATCCCCATGTTGGCAGCGGTGGATTCAGCCTGAGCTGCAGCTGCTGACGGAGTGCATGTACTGGCATCGATGCGTGCTATCCTCTGATATCCAACTGCCTGTGGTCGAAGCTTCGGCTGTATGTAGACGCGGGCTTGGGCCATAACTGTGGAGTTCTCTACCATTCCCTTATATATCTCCCAAACTGGGTCTTGTCCCTTAGAGAAGTAAGATCCACCACAAGAGGCATTAACAAGCCCCTGCAGCTCTGGTGTCAGCCCACAGAAGAAACTCTGAACCAGATTGGGCTTGGATATATCATGATGTGGACACCAGTCAATGAGCTCTCTAAAGCGATCCCAAGCCTCATGGAACTACTCATTCGGGATCATGGTGAAGTTGCTGATCATAGCTCGTGCTACGTTGGTCTGGCCGAGTGGATAGTACTTGTTCAAGTACTTATACCGGAGCTGTGCCCATGATGTGACATACCTTCCAAGATGCTTCAGCCAATAAGCTGCTCGATCAGCTAATGAGAATGGGAAGGCAATCATCTTGATTGTGTCCTCGTCCACCAGTCTATCGTGGACAATGCTGCAAATCATCTCAAACTCCTGCAGATGGAGATGAGGCTCCTCGGTGGCTAGCCCATGAAACTTGGGCAATAGCTGGATGGTCTGCAGGCGAAGCTCAAAGTTCCCAACAATGGGAGGAAGCTGAATCCATCGGTGAGTGAGGGTAGAGGCTGGGTTGTGCCACTGCCTCATGGTCATCGGCAACGACCTCTCCTGGTTAGGTTCTCCTCCTTCGCTTGCTACTTCTGGTATATCACCGCCCTCAGGTCTGTCTTCTCTTCCTTCTCGCATCTGCGTTATCTCCCTCATGAGGTCACCCATGAATACTCCCTGGTCTCTGATCTGTGTCTGCATGGTCTCCAGGGAAGCTAATAGTGAGTTGTTGATGTCAGCTTGATCATATAGGAATGGTGGTGTCTTTACTAATCTGGATGTTCCTCTATGTCGTCCATATCTTGGGTCTCCGCAAAGGCAAAAGAACCCATCTCAGGTGCCGTCAAATGTTCTGAACTCTGTGTTGCACTAAACTCTGACACCACTGGACTGATGGAAGAAGAAGGGTGGTCGAGGGGGAACAGGGTGGACATAAACTCAGGCTCGGAGAGTGGGTCTGGACTCCCCGAAGTCGACCTAGATGAATAGGAAGGAGTGCTCGATATCGGTGCCACCAGACGTGGCCTAAGGGATCTCCTTCCCATCATTTTGATCTGAAAAAGGGCAGATGAGATATGGAATGCAAACAAGATGTGAAAACAAACCTCCTATTCACCTACGCAACTCTGGAGCTGATGACCGTGAAGGTTCGGTCGTCTATCTTGTCAATTTTAGTTAGGTGATCAATCAATCTATCAGAGCGATTAAGCGAGTTGTTGGGAACCCAACTCTCCTAGCCGAATGTCCCAATCCCAAATGAGATCTTTCTCATCCAGTAGGAGTTGCGGACCGTTTACCGGCTACCCGATCAACTCCCTCTGCAAAGGATGTCACCGTCCGCTTTACCGGTTACCGGAGAGATCCTCACTGGAGAACGACTCACCAAGACCTGTAGTCAACTAAGATATCGGGTGTGGCTCTATCCTAGTGTTCGGGTCACTCTCTCGCTGTAGATAAATCAACCAATGAGGGGGTTACTCTCCCCAAGATAAAATTTTTGAAAGAATGAGGTGAGTTTTATGGTCAAGTTTGCATTAGCAGTTCCAATTTTATGATTTTATCTTTTTAGTATTTTTGTGAAATAAAGACAACGCCTAACGAATTTTTCGATCTCCTGGTTATTTAAGGTCCAATAAAATGGGGGAGGAAGTCAGAAAAGCTAATGCGTGATCAAACACAATGATGCATGCAGAGATAGAAATGCGTACCTTGCTCCAGCACTCTACATGCAGGGTGATCCGCGCATAAAATAAAAGACAGAAATTAAACTACCTATATGATACACGAAGAAATCGGCCTTAGACGAATTCTACACGAGGAGAACAGTAGCTAAATGGTCAACAAGAGGAGTTGGAGTCCGGTCTCTGATGCTGATCGGTGTCTGCCATAATGGATCCTGCCAGCGCTGTATACGACCTCTAGCGGCACGTGACTCCTCAGGTGACCAAAATAGCTTTTTATTTCGTGAGTTATTATTTAGGTCCACTTAACGATCTATAGGCACATGCAAATGTATTAAGTATGGGATCCTAATCAATTATGTCACAATCACAATAAAATCTAGGGACCAAAACCTTCGTAAATCAAAATAAAAGAAAAGCGAAGAAAAAAAAATCGGCGAGAAAACCGAGCAAGCAAACGAGGCCCCCAAGGGAACAATCCCTCAGGCACTGGACCTCGTGGAATGTCAAAGTGTCTGAATGTCCTGTTAGTTACAAATTATATGTCACTCTCTCTCACACAAATAATTACACAAGAATATATGCGGAAAATAAAATTGAGCTACACTACAACAACTCTAAGTCCTCCTCGTGCAGGGGTAGCAGGCCGAAGCCTGCTTCACGTGGGTGCTCAAGCGCCTATGAAAACCTGCCTCCCTCAATCCGCGGTACCTCGCACAAAGACAACAAAGAAGGTGGTCAGATAGCTCAAAAATGTAAGTCAAATACAAGGGAAATAAATGAAGAAATAGTGGTAAACAAATAATCACAATCAGTCACAAAATGATCTATATCCCTGGCAATGGTGCCATTTGACTTAGTTGAGAATCACGAGGGTCTAAATGTCTCACACAAGGCAGAGAAAAAGTCGCTGCGGCGACCCTCTATAAATCCCGTCTAAGTCAACAATTAACCCACAATAACAATCGAACAATGAGAAGCAAAAGTGGGGTCAAAATTTATTATAACTCTACAATAAGTGTGTATAGTGTGCAAGTATGTGTAGATTGTCGAACTCAGGGAGCAAGCAAGATAGATCGGACAATGACGCTAAAAAATGTGATAGTGTGATCAAATGCCTACAAACATGCAAATTTTGGTGGGTTTTTTAATTTTTTTATTTTTTGTTTTAAATTTTATAGTTTTTGTATTTTGCTTTTAAATTTTTGATTTTATATTTTCTTTTTACATATTATATTTTTTTCCTTTTTCTTTTTTTTTCAATAATGGAGTAAATATACAATAAAGGAAAAAAGGGTATAATATATAGAGTAAAATAGGGAAAATGGGCAAAAATCAAGAAATGTGGTATTTTTGGGTTTTTATAATTTTATGACGTTTTTGCGATTTTTCTGTATTTTTCCTAATTTTTTTGGTATTTTTAAAGTCAAAAATACTGAAAACAGTAAAACAAATTGCTGGCCGAAATTAAAATGAGGATGAAAAATATCAAATGTTGTCCAAAACTCCTCAGATTAATACTAAAATAAAGCTATCAGAACAAAGAAAATTTAGAGACAAAAATTGTATTTTTGGAATTTTTTGGAATTTTTAAGATTTTTATGAAGATTTTTGGGGTTTTATAATTTTTATGGGTTTTCTTTTGAAATTTTTAATGATTTTTGGATGAAGTTAAAACACTCTAAAATACACAAAATATGATTTTTTGGGAATTTTTTAAGAGGTTTTAATATTTTTTGGTATTTTCAAATGCAAATAGTAGGGAAAATGCATATTTTTGAATTTTTATAAATATGAAAATGCAATAAAAATGCAAAACAAAAATATGGCGTTAAACTTCAATGCAACGGGAGCTTAAGGTGATTTTTTGGTGATTTTTGGGATTTTTTAGATGCACGAAATAAATAGAAACAACAAAGAGAAAATACACTGCTAGTAGGGGTGTAAATGCAAATATCCAGAAGTTCAGGGGTCGACGTGCAATTTTTCACAAATTTTACAACTAATAAACTAGTTTTCAGGGTTAAACGCCAATATATAAACCCGTAGGGGTACGCCTGCAATATTCCCAACCCCACACTTGGTCTACACGCGCCTGGGAAGGATCTAAATGCAATATACAAAAATCCCAGGGGCTGACATGCAAAATACCCAAAAATATTACACGTAATTGCAAAGTTCCTGGACTAAAGCGAAATAAATAAACCCGTAGGGGGTCCTGTGCAAAATCACCACCACCTCACGCGCACAGGTCACGCGAGGTGACGTGGACAGGAACTAAGTGCAAATAAATTAAGTGTAGGGGTCCAAATGCAAATATTACAAACTATTTTACACTACAGACGAAAGTTTAAACACTAATAATTAAATCGGACGGCTGGGGAGCGCCCACTTGACACGTGGCGCTTCAGGAATGCACCAATAAATAATAAAATGAATATTTTAATCTGTAAAAGTATACAATAGGGGTCCAAAACTCAACTTTCAAACCGTTGCTCCGCCAAATGCGAAACCACCTTCACTAAATAGCTTATTTAAAATTATATACAATTAAAGTGAGTTTGACGCGTTTCGTGTTTTTATTTGCGAGATATAGGTCTGGGAAGTTGGGATTCTGGAATATTATTCAGGCCATAACTTTTTATCTGTATATTATTTTTAAGTGAAGTCAATTTCGTATTTTTCTTTATTAAATGATCTACAGCTTTCATGTACAAAGTTTCTTTATTTGGAGTATAAAAAGTGGAACCAAAAATAGGTCCCAAAATGAATAAAATAAAAGTAAATCTTTATATGTATCTGGCCCTTATCTCCCCCTACTTTATTCCTTGTCGACCTAGTCATCGAGATGCCTAGGTCTCGGGGTTTCGGGTCATAAATTATTTACAATATTTTATTCTTTTTATTTTCTTTTCTTTATTCTATAATTTTGGCATTAAAAACAGTATTTTATACATTATTTACATGCACATGCATGGATGCTGAGATGCTGGAATTAAGGAAATTTACATGCATTTGCCAGAGTTTTTGAGGCCAAAATGATAGAATAAAGATGATGAAATGTGGATTCATCACAGCCCTACTTCCACCCACCACCGTCTCAGGACACTCAGATGGTGGTCTACCAGTCGGATCAGCCACTGTCAGTTCTTCCTCCACCTGTTTTTGAGTAGGAGCTGTTGATAGAAGTCAACGGGATTTGGTATGACCGATACTAGCAATAGTATGAGATCCGTCGCGATTATCCGAGATTCTGATGGTCCACCAAAGCCAGCTCATCCCAACAGCAGCCTCCAGCTCAGAGCGGACAGAGCAGCCAGTAGCAGCAGCAACAACCCCATCACTCCCAGCCATACCAGAAACAACACAAGCAGGGTCCTCGTCCCTCACACTAGGGACAACGGTGGAGGCAGCCGCAGTAGCCTCACCAATAGTACTCCCAGTTTCCCTCTCAATGCCAGCAGCCCCAGCCTCATTTCCAGTGAGGCAACCCATCCGATTCTCATGGACCTGTCTATGAGAACAAAGCCCTTGACAACCTCGTCACCTACTTTCTGACCAACAAGCATCTTTCCGGCAAGAGATGGACGAGTTTCGGCAGGAGATGAGGGATATTATCAAGGGAAATGCTGCCACACCATCTCAGATCGAACCCAACCCGAATAACCTCAAGAGGAAATCTGAGCAGGTACAGTTTATAGAGACTACCACTCCTAGTGATACTTTGGGTGACATTTCTTCCTATGTATTTGATGTTGATTTGGTGACACTTAGGAGTGGTAGGATGCCAGCCGACGACGCTTCATCTGAGTGATTACCACTTGGAAATTCTGGAGTGTTAGACGAGGATGGTAGAGGTGTTTATGGCGTTCACGATGACGATGACGGTGGTGCTGAAGCCATCAAGGATGTTGATCCAGCCGACGGTATTGAGGATGTCGCGATACCAGATGCAGACGGTGGTACTGATGCCACCTTGTTGAGAGAGACCAGGCAAGAGAGCAATGTTGATGCTGCTAGATCAGATGCTATGGTTGGTACTGATGCCACCAGTTTTCCTTCAGTTGTGTTACCTTCTCAGGTATCTCAGGACAATTCTCAAAAAATACAAAAAATAGAAAAATTGGAAAGAACAAAAATATGAATAAAGGAAAGGTTTCTTTATCTCCTTCAAGTCCATATGTGGTGCATGATGATCTTGGTATGGATTCTATGCCATTGCTTGTATAGGAGCCTCTTCCTGACCCTCATCTCTCAGAAGAGGGTCCAGCCATCCCTTTCCCTCAAGCACCCAGCTTAGCAAAGGGGAATAAATAGAAAATCCAAAAAAGACACACCAACTAGAGTTCAGCAAAGGCGAATTTTTTTTATGAATTTTTAAATGCAAACAAAGTGAATTTCAATATTTAGTTATAATAAATATTAAAACTAATTATTTTCAAGGAATAAAATTATCTAAGATCTATCACTCGGTGATTTATCTCAGAAAAATCCTAAACCTCGAAAATGTGAGATTTAATACCTATTAAAATTCAAATATTGAATTATGAAAAATGATTTTTATAGGGCAAACTGTGTACGCAAATGCTATTCTTTTTTGTCACAACGTTAATCACAATTAATTCTACAATATGTGATTTTTCGAGAATTTTTAGAGCAACGGTTAATCAATGACAAATTTCAAAGCACAAACTGGGTAAAATATGCAATTTTCCACAGAACAATTAATTATTTATTAACCAATGTTAACAAAAATATCCCTAATATGTCCATACGTAGAGAATTAATCAACAAACATCATGTTATTCTTTTGATAATAAAAATAAGTAATGTAGCAGTTCAAAATAAAAGGAGAACACGGGGGTACAAATGTAATCTTCTAATTAAAATAATGTAAAGCAGGGATAACTTTGTAATTACCAAAAAGATGGGGAGAGTTTCTGCAATTTTGCTTGAGGAGCACGTGCGTGACACATGCCCTCTGGTCAGTGGGCTGTTCTGCAAAGAGGAGGACCTCCGGGGGATGCTTCGCAATTTTCCCAACGGGTCACGTGCGAAGCACGTGATCCCTGGCGATAATTGCTGACGCCCCCCCGATGCACGTGCCCTCGTACGTCGTTGGGGTCTGGGAACTGGAGCCCAGCGCTGGCGCTTACGGTGGAGAAGCGGAGCCGGTGGCGAAGGGGGGCCGGTTATTGCATCACTGGTGAAGCGCGGCGATGACCAGAGATGTTGGAGAAGAGGGCGAAGCTTCAGGTGGTGGATCGGCGTCGAAGGTCGAAGCTTCTGGCGATTTCCCCTTCTGGCTGAGGGCTCCGGTGGGCGTGTGAAGCTGGAGCGAATGAGAGTGCTGCAGAGGTGAAGGGTCGTCGATGAAGTAGTTGGTAGAAGATGGTCGTTGATGCGTTGTTGGAGACGTTGAAGGTCGGAGTCGTTGTCGTTGAAGATCGTTGATGACGTTATCGGCTCGACGGTGAAGAGGACATGGAGCAGTACGCCTGAAGCATTGTGACGAGGGTGCAGATGGCCCTCGGATCTCGTCGACGGGGAAGCGTCGGGTTGTCACCATCGGGCTTCGCCTGGAGCAATCGACAGATGAAGGCGCTTGTCGGGGGTGCGGTGCTTAAATAGGGATGGTGTCGGTGTTGTTTGATCATGACGAGAATCGGGGACGGCGAAATGCGGGGCTGTCAGATCATGAAGAGGATCGGGGATTGGAGTTGACGAGATTTGGAGATCGAAGAAGATACGCAGGCAGCGTAGTTTGCGAGATGGGCGGAGAAATCACGGGGTGCAGTCGATCGGGAGAGTGCGGATTAAGGAGATGAGCCCTGGTCATCCGATCGGCTGAGATCGGGCAGCCAGAAGGGTTCCACATGGCGAGCTGGGGGGTAAAGGGGCAGTGCACGTGCGTGGCACGTGCCTGGGAGGCACGTGCGACACACGTGAGGGGATAATTTTTTTTTATAAAAACCTATAAATAAATAATAAAAAATTCGAAAAGTAACTGACACGTGGCTGCTCCAGGAGCTGCCACGTGTCAGCACCACAAAAATCGAAACATATATACTTTGAAAAATCTAATAGAAATAGCAAACGACCTCAGATCGAAAAAGTTTCTTTATGAATTACTCGTCTCGATGAGATCTACAACTTTCATGAAGAGACCAAAACCAAAATCGATCAATTGTACAAAGTGATATTTTTGGGGTAACCCATGTACATAGAATACCTTGATTTTTGGGTTTTATAATTTTTATGTCATTTCTAAACCAGATAAAAATCAGGAAAAATATGGTAAAATCAAAGGTAAATATAGACACATTAATCTATTTTTTTGGATTTTTAATAATTAAGGAAAAGAAGAAATAAAATAAACAATGAAAAAGATCAATTTTGTAAAGACAGTTAGTGAAGATTTGGACTCAATTTGTTTCTTTGATTTCAAGCTCAGAAGACAAATAAAAAAGAAATAAACTAAAATAGGTTAAATATGTACATAAAATACTAGGTCAAAATTAGCTAAAATACAAAATGTACAAAAGACACCCAAAACTCAACTTTTACATACGAGCTCCGATTCACTTGAACTTGGTCTTGTTTTGAAGGTAATTGAATGTATATTAGTTCAAAAGTGAGTAGGATCAAATCAGACACTGGATGGGGGAGATATGAGGGTTTTAGAATGGAAATCTTAGAACTAGGGTTTGGATTTTTGGTCCACTTGTTTGGGTTAGTGATTTTTTTTGTATTTTTCATTTATTCTTGTTAGTGATATGTACACAGTGGAGGTGGTTTTGTGTCATTCGGTGTTTCGATGAATGAGTTAAAAATCATGGAAGTTAGGTTATTTACATGTCAATTTTGGCTAGGATTTTTGGCTTCTTATTTGAGCACAAATAATGGATAAAATGCAATTCTTATCAAAACATGCATGAATGCTAATTATGATGAATAAATGAAGAAATGATGATGATTTTGAGGGATCTGAGCTTAATTAATGAGATTTAGAGTGATGAATCTGATATTCATCATCCCCCTATACTTAAACCATGCTCGTCCCTGAGCATCAAAAAGAAATGCCAAGAGTTGAAATGAGATTGGGTTCCATACCAAGACCATGAGCTGAAGATGAAAATGAAACTAGACTCGACCTTTGGATTAATAGTTTAGCGGAACTTCTGTGAGACTTAGAATTTTAAAATCAATAACCTCCAAGTTCTACACATCATTGTCACAGTTTCGGCTCAGAAGTCATCTTAGATCAATCCTCTTCCCAAAGCATACCCTATGAACATTGAACAATCAACTCATGTGTATGAAAGGTTTTAGCTCTTCCCATCCGGAATGTCGGACTTCCATGCAAACCTCCTCTTCAGTAACTCGTCCTCGGGGACTCAAGTATTTCGCTCTAAGGTCTGTCGCGCTATGTTCACAATCGAATTGGGGGAAGAAGTTAGAAGAAGGAGAAAAGAACTGGAGGGTGGCCAGTGTAGTCACCTCTCCTTGTGAAGATGGCCAGTGTAGCCGAGACTCCACCAAGATCTGCAGGTTTTCTTGAAGCTTCGACCCTTTTGGTCAGATATTTATTTCGTACAATGCTTCTTTGTATTTGGAATTTTTGGTGTTTCTGCTTGGATCTTGTTGTGCCCCTACAGATATAGAATCGTTTTGTTTCCGTATATTTTTTGGTGTCTTAGAAAAAATTGTGCCCGACCGTCCATCCCTTTTTCGAAGCTTTATTTCAACCCATACTCCGATCTTTAGATTTCCACACTACCAGAAAAGAAACTCACACAATCTTCCAACATCCCGTCTGAGTTGAGCTAAGTGCATAGTGCGAGAGTACAAATTAATTCCTATTTCCAGAGTTGTACTCAGAATGAAGAGACCAGGTTAGACACTAAGAGTCAAACGCCACACATTGTCATGTGGAACTCAAAGAATTAAATCAAAGACCTGAAGCTTCTAAAATCCTATTTCTCGGTGAAGTTCCTCTAAAAATTAGGTGGATTAACATCAAGTCCAGCTCACTCTCGGTTTCTGTTCATAACTCGGTTCAGAACCTAAAGACTTTTTACAGATGCAAATGAATGCAATGTTGGATGAAGTGCATGTGTGTGGAAATGCAGACACATTTTTTTATTTTTTTATGAAAGGGATTTTTTTGTTTCTTTTTGGTTTTTGTGTTTTTGTTTTTTGTTTTTTATGCAAAAATGACTAAGAAGCCATTTTTTTCAAAAATTTTGGGTTGAACACAGTCAATGTTAGTAGCAAAACTCTTTTTCTTTTTTTTTTGTGTTTATTTCTGATTCTTGTTTTTTTTATTTTTTTTAAATTAATTACCTACCCTCTAAATACATATAGACTTATGCGGAAGTATGAGATATGGGTAAAATATATACAAGGTATATATACATACCCCCTATACTTAGCGAGTGTTGTGTCCTCAGAGCACAAGAAGCGTAAAGAAGACATAGCTCGGGCTAAGCGTAAGAGAGTGAAAAAGAAAAAGATGTATCAGAACTCCCCCCTATACTTAGGCTGTGAACAGTCTAAGTATAGAAGAAGAGCGAAAAAATGAGATGGTCGGGATATGTAGATGAAGAGAGTATATACAGATGGGCATCGGTTCCCCCTAAACCTAGGCTCTGGTCAGCCTAAGTATGGAAGAAGGGTGGAAATGAGGTGATCGTGAGATGGGAAAAATGGTACATACAGATATCATCGGTCCCCCCCATACTTAGGCCTTGGCCTAAGTAGAGGAAGAAGTTTACAAGGAGACCGATGTGGTTGGGAGGGAGGGTGGGTAGCCGATAATTAAGGCAATTTTCGGCTGATCTTTTTGTGAGCCTGTAGTGGGAGATCGTAATGATGAGACGGAGATGAAGCATATGATTCCCAACTATTATTAGAGTTCTCAGAAAAATCATGATGGATAGTAGATGAAGCGTTTGAGTCAGATGAAAGGTATCCATCATCTGAGTTATCCTCGGAGGAATATTATTTGAAAGTGGACACACTCCAAATATTCTGGTCTTTTTATTTCTTCAGTTGTTTTCTCAGAATTCGTTCTTCTTGGGATCAAGCGATTTGTCCTCGGATGAATACTCGGAAGCACCGGTCTCAGTCAGCTCATAAGAAATAATTTTAGTGTACTTGATAAGGGCGGGAGCATCAGCTTTTGATGAATAATAGTGAGGAACAGGAGTCGTCCATTGCGAGTCGAATTTTGGATCCTTATGAAGATATGATTTTAGAGGTGTCGGTCCACTTGAGTATCCAGATGAATAACCATTGGAATTCTTCTCCTTGGTCGGTGTTCGTCTTGTGTGTTTGTTCTTAGTCTTCTGAATGTTGGTGCACTCTCGATTTGGGATGATTTGGTCAAGATATTCATAGTAGGTTGCCCCAGGGTGCGACCATGCATATGTCTCAGGATCGTAGAAGAAACATTTGTCTATTTTGAGAGTTGCAGGAATTGAAATACTGGGGAGAGTCTCTGCATGTTCATTTTCAATTGATTTGACATTGAAGCATTCTTGTGTCGTATTGATGTGGTCAAGGTAGTCAGAATAGGTAATAGGTTGACCCAGGGTGTGACCATTCATAAGTCTCCAGATCATATGATTCATATACTTGGTTCTCCATGGTGAGAGCAGCTGGGAATGGAGCAGGAGGGAGAGTTTCTAAACCAATAGTCTCATCAACAAATGCTATCTCAGGTGTCGCATCGGGTAGGGATCTTCTATCGCTTCATGGTTACGGCTGTCGGGGACTTCGTGGATTGCCTCAGAAAATCATGGTTCCTCAAAGATTAGGTGAGATCGAAGTGCTTCCAATGCTGTAAAATTGATTTCCCAAGTCTCACACTCAATAATTGCCTTAGCCAATGCCAAGAATGGCTTTCCGAGAATAATTGGAGATTGGGTGAATTCTCCTTGATGCTCAATATCAATGATCGTGAAGTCCACTTTGAGCGGAGCACCTTGGAATGTCATGATGACAGAATGATTCCTCTCGGCCGCTTTATCGATCGGTCTGCCAATTTAACAATCTCTCGTATCTTCCTGATCGGTCCGAGTTTGAGTTCGTGAAATACAGAGATCGGGAGGATATTGATCGGTGAATCGTCATCAACTCGATCATGGGTAAAAATTGTGTCCTTGATTATACAATCAAATCTGGGAAACCGCTTCACTATGCGGCTCTTGGTTTTTCTCCTCAACACCAAGGAGGAGGCCATTGACAAGATATGTCTTTCAGTCTTTGTTCTTATCCTTCCCAACTTTTCGTCATTAATTTGTCCATTACAAATCCTTTGAGGTCGTGGAAGTGTTCAATGGCCTGTATAAAGGGAAGTTCAAACATCAATCTTTTTTCCATTGCTTCCCATACAACAGGATCCAAATTCTTCAAATCTTCTCCAGTTTTAATTTTATGTAATTTTTTGAATTTTCGATCTTTTGGGTGTTCTTGAATATTCCAACTTTTTTGGTATTTTCTGTGTGGTATGGTGATGTGTGTCTTCTGTAGATGAGAATGGGCTTTGCTGTTTAGAGTAAGAGTCAGAGGCATAGTCATTTCTAGGGGAATAATATGCAGAAGTGCCGTTGTCAGAATTGTCCCTAGGTTCCTGAATATCCTCAATATTTTCAAATTTAGATCCAATCTTTTCCTCATTCATTTTTATGTCCGAGCTACCGGAGATTGAGATTAATCGATCGGCAAACTTCAAAATCTATCTCCATTAAATAAAATTTCTTATGTATCCTCGAAATATTATCCTCCAAAATCTTTTCATGACCAATCATGGGCGCAGTCGGGGTGTGTTTTTGTATTTGAGATTCAATAATTTCATCTTCTATTTTTCCTATATGTGCTTGGAAAAGAGTCTCTTGAAATATCTAATATATGATCGTTATTTTCTGAAAATTTTCCTAAAAAATTATGGAAGGAAGCTGCTCATATAATTCATGTAGGTGGAGTTGGTCTGAGTAGAGTTCAATCCTTTGGTTATGGTTGGTCGGACTTTGATATTGTGGAGTCAACATACAGGGGTTATGTTTTCTATGATGTCAGTCCAGTCCTCTGTACGAGTGTCATGTCTGAAGAGGGGGTTGTCATGGTCAATTAAAGATATGGTTGTTCATTGGTGTTCAAATGTGGGGTTGATGGAAGATGTGAAGAAGTGTTAAATTCGATCATGTGGTTATAATCTCCCATGAATGATGGATTGACATTTACCGAATACGAAGGATGAATTGTATGATCGGAATAGAGAGGATTGACATATGAAGAAGTGGAGACCTCAGTCTCTTGTTGGTTTATATGATCCGAATACAAGGGGTTGCCATTCATGAAGCAGATCAGATTTCTAGAGAATGTTGGTGGTTGAGAGTCTCTTGTGGAAGTTGGAGGAGGTGTTGAAGTTTTGGGTCTAACCGATATAAATTCATTTTCATAGTATAGTTCTGATGGATTCTCGGATAAATGTTCCACCATTTTTAAAAGAGCTGAAAGAAATGACGGTTTGGGTCTATTCGAGACGAATTGGTTTTCATGATCTGGATCTAAGAGTTCTAGGACAAAATTTCCATGATTTTCGAATGAGGTCAAATCAAGAAAGGGGAGAGATAGCACAATTATGCGGCTTTTTGATTTTCGAAATGGTTGATCTTGATGCGGTTGCATGGGATAGTCAAAGAAATTTTATCAAATGTGTGACTTTGATCTTCGAAATCGGTTCACGCACACCAATGCAAATACAAATCAAACCACGGGTTCACCACTCACACAATGAAGCCGTAAGAGTTCGGCAATTATATTTTCAATTTTAATTGGTGATAAAACAACCTTGGAAAGAATTTAGCGAGCTATCAGGTGCCGGAAATTTCCTAATAACTGGCCCGAATTCTTACGACTAGTTGCACCTACTTTCAGCCAGTATGGGAGTAAGTACGGACCATTGAGCGGCTACCCATTACTTGAGGACGAAGCCTTACGCAGTGTCCTCTAAACCACCCACTCTGCTAAGGAAATGTGGACCGTTTACTGACTACCCATAGATCTCACTGAGAAGTAGCTAATCATTTTTGGTAGAATTAGTAGTCAATATGAAATTCGGGTTCAGGCTCTAGCCTTAAGTGTCATCTCTCGCTCACTCAGAAAATACAAGAATCCAAGGTCGGGGTTGCTCTCCCGCAAAAATTCTTTATTTTATGGGTTAATTTAAAATCAGATATATTTAGCAGTCCTAATTTTAATTAGTTTTTCCCTGAAGAATTAAATGAGCACAAATACACGTCTACCGTCCAGTCCCAATTTCTTTTAAAATTATGTGACAAAACAAGAGGGAGAAATTCGGGAAAAGCCGATGCATGTGAAAAACTATGATGTATGCTCAGTTAGAAGACTTACAGTGATTTCCTCGCAATCTCCATGTGGGTTGCAATACAACAATTGAAATATTATTCTAGATGCATGCAAGCTGATGAAAAACCACACCTAGCAAAAAGTTCTATTAGCGGGAAAGAATTGAGTTGAGTTTGGCTAAATTGAATGATCTAATGTGCATCTCAATTAGAGTGAAGTGTGGCCCTAGGTCCTACGAGCACAATCAAAAATTTAAACACTCTAAGAGCCGTATGTGTAGGTCTATCCTCATCGCCACTCATGTCGGGCCCCACCCTCACTGGAGAGTGAAACATGCCACAACACACCACATAAAAAGGTTTAAGGTCTTTTGCACATGCGAGAGTCCAAACGGATACCTCTATAAATGAGCAATTACTTACAGAAATTAAAAATTACAGAAAATAAAATCCTAGACTCTACGCTTTCTCACGACTCGACTCGATCTTAAATTGATTACGGCTTTTTCGGAAGTCTGTGAAGATGTGTTGGCCTCCAAAAACCGCTTCACGTACGCCGGGTATCTCGCAAGGAAAAATAAGAGAGAGAATGTAAGAGAGTGACTAAAAAATAAGAAAAATAAATGCTGAAAAAATGCAGAAAAAAATGGAATTTACAATGAAAAATTCGGGGGTCAGAACTACCCGAATGCAGAAACCGAACAAAAATTATTAAGACAAAAAAACTAAGTTGTTTTCCTTCCCGACAACGACGCCATCTAACGAGTCCGATATTGTTTTTTTAAATATAATATTATTGTTTGTGAAAAGAATAATTTGTCGTTTCGTTTTAGGCGGCAATCGGAATCGGTCAAGAAAATAACCACAATTATTTAGTCAATTTTTAATCGTGTGCTTTTATGTTTAGTTTTACTTGGACAAGTCCCAAGGTCGAAAACAAGGAGGCAAAGGAACAAACTAGAATTATGTTTATCAAAGTTCGTGCACGATTTTTGAGGCGGTCTTTTTTTTTGTAATTTTTAATGCAATAAAGGATGAAAAATGCGATTTTGACCTATTTTAGGGACTAAAATGTAAAAGTCAATCAAACGATGTTCGAAAAATACGAAACTTTGCCAAGATGATAATTATAATGAAATAAATGCACTGTAACGTTTTTGGAATTTTTTAATGCAAGATGAATTTTTTATGATTTTTTAAATGCAAACAAAGTGAATTTCAATATTTAATTATAATAAATATTAAACCTAATTTTTTTCAAGGAATAAAATTATCTAAGATCTATCACTAAGTGATTGATCTCAGAAAACTCCTCAACCGTGAAAATGTGAGATTTAATGCCTATTAAAAATTAAATATCGAATTATGCAAAAATGATTTTTACAGGGCAAATTATGCATGCAAATGCAATTCTTTATGGGAACAATGTTAATCACAATTAATTCTGCAATACGTGATTTTTCGAGAATTTTTAGAGCAACAGTTAATCAATCACAAATTTCAGAGCACAAACTGGGAAAAATATGCAATTTTCCACAGAACAATTAATTATTTATTAACCAATGATCACAAAAATATCCCCAATATGTCAAGACATAGAGAATTAGTCAACAAACATCATGTTATTCTTTTGATAATAAAAATAAGTAATGTAGTAGTTCAAAATAAAAGGAGAACATGGGGGTACAAATGCAATATTCTAATTAAAATAATGTAAAGCAGGGATAACTTTGAAATTACTAGAAAGATGGGGGGAGTTTCAGCAATTTTGCTAGAGTGGCACGTGCGTGACACGTGCCCTCTGGTCGGTTGGTTGTTCTGTAAATAAGAGGACCTCCAGGTCCTACTTCGCAATTTGCCCAACGTGACACGTGCGAAACACGTGACCCCTGGTGAAGATTGCTGACGTCCCCCCAACGCACGTGCCTCGCACGTGCATGGGGGTCTCGGAACTGGAACCTAGCGCTGGCGCTTACGGTGGAGAAGCAGAGCCGATGGCGAAGGGGGGCAGTGGTTGCGTCGCGAGTGAAGGGTTGCGATGACCGGAGATGTCAGAGAAGAGGGCGAAGCTTCAGGCGGTGGAGCGGCGTCGAAGATCGAAGCTTCTAGTGATTGCTCCTTCTGGCTGAGGGCTCTGGTGGGCGTGTGAAGTTGGAGCGAACGAGATTGCTGCAGAGGCGGAGGGCCATCGATGAAGTAGTTGGTTGAAGATGGTCGTTGATGCGTTGTCGGGGACATTGAAGGTCGGAGTCGTTGTCGTTGAAGATCGTTATTGACGTTATCGGCTCGATGGTGAAGCGGAGCAGGAGCAGTACTCTTAGAGCGTTACGACGAGGGTGTAGATGGCCCTCAGATCTCGTCGACGGCGAAGCGTTGGGCTGTCACCACCGGGCTTCACCTGGAGCAATAGGCGGATGATGGTGCTAGTCAGGGGTGCGATGCTTAAATAGGGACGGTGTCAGGGATGTCTGATCATGATGAGGATCAGGGACGGTGAAATCGCGGGGCTATCAGATCTTGAAAAGGATCGGGGTGCGATTGGAGTTGACAAGATTTGGAGATCGGAGAAGATACGCGAGCGACGGAGTTTGCGAGATGGGCGGCGAAATCGTGGGGTGCGGCCGATCGGGAAAGTGTGGATGAAGGAGATGAGCCTTGGTCGTCCGATCGGCCGAGATCGGGTGTCCAGAAGGGTTCCACGTCGCGAGCTGGGGGGTAAATGGGGTCGGGCACGTGCATGGTGCGTGCTAGGGAGGCACGTGCGACACACGTGCAGGGATAATTTTTTTAATAAAACATATAAATAAATAAATAAATATTCGAAAAATGGTTGACACGTGGCGGCTCCAGGAGCGGCCACGTGTCAGCACCACAAAAATCGAAACATAAATACTTTAAAAAATCTAAAAGAAATAGCAAACGGCCTCGGATCGAAAATGTTTCTTCACGAAAATTGCTCTCTCGATGAGATCTACAACTTTCATGAAGACATCAAAATTAAAATCGATCAATTGCACAAAATGATATTTTTGGGGTATCCCATGTACATAGACTACCTTGATTTTTTGGTTTTATAATTTTTATGTCATTTTGAAACCAGATAAAAATCAGGAAAAAATATGGTAAAATAAAAGGTAAATATAGACACATTAATCTATTTTTTTGGATTTTTATTAATTGAGGAAAATAAGAAATAAAATAAACCATGAAAAAGACCAATTTTGTACAGACAGTTAGTGAAGACTTGGACTCAATTTGTTTCTTTGATTTCAAGCTCAATTTGGATTTGGATTTTTGTGTATTTTAATAAAACTTTTTATCAAAGAAGACAAATGAAAAAGAAATAAACTAAAATAGGTTAAATATGTACATAAAATACTAGGTCAAAATCATCTAAAATACAAAATGTACAAAAGAGGCCCAAAACTCAACTTTCACATACGAGCTCCGATTCATTTGAACTTGGTGTTGTTTTGAAGGTAATTGAATGTATATTAGTTCAAAAGTGAATAGGATCAAATCGGACACTGGATAGGGGAGATATGACGGTTTTAGTCCGGAAATCCTAGAACTAGGTTTTGGGTTTTTGGTCCACTTATTTGTGTTAGTGATTTTTTTTGTATTTTTCATTTATTCTTGTTAGTGATATGTACACAGTCGAGGTGGTTTTGTGTCATTCGGAGTTAGCATGAATGAGTTAAAAATCAGGGAAGTTAGGCTATTTACAGGTCAATTTTGGATGGGATTTTTGGCTTCTTATTTTGTGCACAAATAATGGATAAAACGCAATTCTTATCAAAACATGCATGAATGCAAATTATAATGAATAAATGAAGAAATGTTGATGATTTTTAGGGATCTGAACTTAATTCATGAATTTAAAGTGATGAATCTGAGATTTATCAATAGACATGATGTCGATGCAGCTCATTCACTTCTGTGAGGTTTTTGATGCATGGAGAATCGATTTTATGGGTCCATTCCCTAAGAGTCAGTCATTCGAGTACATTTTACTAGCTGCAGATTATGTGAGTCGTTGGGTTGAGGCCATCCCCTCCCGAGCCACTGATGCGAGGACTCTTTCTAGATTTTTGAGGAAGAATATAATATCACAGATCGAGATACCTAGAGTCCTGATTTTTGATAGGGGTACTCATTTTATCAACAACAAGGTAAGGGCCCTTGCTAAAGAGTTCAATATAGACCATAGAGTTGCCACTCCATATCATCCACAGAAGAATGGTATTGCTGAGGTTTCAAACCGGGAGATCAAGTTGACATTGCACAAGGTTGTTCGCCTAGACCAAAAGGATTGGTCACAACTTTTAGACTCGGCCTTGTGGGCCTATAGGACATCCTTCAAGACTCCTTAGGGTACGTCTCCATTTTGACTCCTTTATGGCAAACCATGCCACTTACTTGTGGAGATATAGCAGAAGTCACTTTGGGCAGTCACATAGATATTATTGGATCCAGAGAGTGTTGGAGATCAGAGGAGAGCAGAGTTGTCAGCCCTGGAGGAGCTCAGAGATACAAACTTTTTGAGTAGCCTATAGTATAAAGACCGAGTGAAGATATGGCATGATTCACACATCAACCATAAGCAGTTTGAGTCGAATCAGATAGTGTGGCTATTTGATGAACGATTGAGATTATTTCCAGGGAGATTATAGAGTAAGTGGAAAGGTCCCTATCTAGTAAGAAAGGTGCACGACAAAGGCAACATTGATATATCTGAATTGTCTTCTAAGTCCATCTTTCGGGTCAACGGTCAGCGCCTGAAGTCTTTCCTTGACCCATTGACCGTTGATATTGCCCCGATCCATTTTGTATGAGATGAGTTCTTTGATTCTCATTTTTTGCATCTCATATCTGAGTTACACTTTTGTCCGCATCTTTGTATATCCATGTTTTCGATTTTATTCTTTCATTCTTCCATTTTGTTTAACACACCAGGTCTTACTTAGGATTCTTGTTATACTTAGGATATGCTTATCCTATGTATAGGGGGTTGTTGAACCTGTGTTGTTCATATTTTTTATCAATTACCTCCGTTTTTTCCTATACATAGGGGCATCTGACCCTATGTATAGGGAAGGTAATATCTATTTTTCATTTCTTCGATTCTTCCCTCACGTGTCCCTCAACTATTGATATTCTTTTCTATACTTAGAGATTTCTTATCCTAAGTATAGGGGGGGACAAGTCGAGTCGTTGATTTCATGTACCATTCTCTTCCTCGATCTCCCCCTTTGGTATTGTTTTCTATAATTAGAATTATTTGATTCCAAGTATAAGGGGGATCGCCGACTTCTATTCAATTTATTCCTTCATTCTTTGAGTCATTGTAGTATAGGATTCTTTTCACTTTTCTATACTTAGCACGAGTTATGTCTTCCTTTGTCGCTCACTTGATCACTATGAGGACATAGTTCGAGCTAAGTATAGGGGGTGTCGTATATATTATATATATACATTATCCATAACTCGTACATTGGATTTAATAACATGGCTATTATTTATAAAAGTAGAATAAAAATGTTTAGAAAAATGTTTGCAAAATGTGTGTATATTTTTTGTAATAAGTTTTGCAAAACTTTTTTGTTAAAATATCTTGTTTGTAATTGTTTTGTAAATTATTTTATATCAAAATTATGTATATAGTACAAATGTTTGTAAAATATGTGAAAATAAAATGTTTGCAAAAAACTTTTTGAAAAATTATTTGTAAAGTGATTTGTACAATTGTTTGTAAAATTAGTTTTGAAAAAGGTTTTGAAAATGTTTTGAAATTTTTTTGTAAAAATGTTTGTAAAAATTTTGTAAAATATTTTGTCACATGGGTTATTAATTATGGGTATATAACTTATTTTTATATATGTGTTAAAACCTATAATTATTTGTAAACTTTGTATATAAATTTTTTGTATATAAAATCATTTAATTTGTAGATAAAATCCACTTGTAAAAATTGTATTTAAAACTTGTAAATAAAACCCTTATAAATTTGTACAAAATTTTGCAAATGTTAGTAAAATCTTTCTTCTTTTCTTTCTTATTGAAAATATCTAAAAATATGAAAAACTAAAAATTCCATAAAATTTTGCAAAAAATATTTGAAAACTTTTCAAAAAGATTTTGTCTCTTATTTTCTTTTCTTTTCAAAAGTTTTTGTACATACCTTTATTTACACGTGTATTTGCATTTATCAGAATAATATCTACATTAAGACTAGTCTGGATAAAATTGAATAATGGAGCTTGGTTAAGACCTTAATCCCCTTAACTCAGAGGAACTATATAGGATGTGGAGTTTAGATTTTTCAGATCCTAGCGACTTAATTCTTTGAGTCCACAAGACTATGTTCACATGTTATCTTGATTGGTCTAAGTAGAACACTTAACAACGCATGCATGATTCTTCTAGACAATGGCTTAACTTTGGCAAGCATTCTACACGTAGCTCTTCATGGATGAGGTGGTGAGCGGGCAGAATCCTTTGGTTTGGGGTAGCACACGGGTGTGTTACAACTAGTAAATAAACCCATCCTCCTCTAGGAAGGGTAGTGCATCTCAACCTAGTCTAGTAGCATTGAGGTCTAACGACAGGATGATGTGGGTTGCAATAATGCTTCAAAAGAGGGATAATCTACTGGCTCAAGAAGAAAAATGCCTTATGTACATGCTTCACATGTTGTATATATGTCAAAAAATGCGAACACTCCAAAAAAAAGGGGACAAGCCTGATTGAAAATAAAATCCATGTCGGAGTGTATAAAGTTGAATAAGAAAAGCTTATGTGATTCATTGTCTCATCTCATGTAAGCTTGCAGCTGGAGACTAGGCTACACTGGTCAAGCTCCAAGGGATATGTGGCTACATTGGCCACGATCCATGCTCTTCTTTCCCCCTCTTCTTAAGCCGGTTGCACTTGAACTTAGAAGGGAATACCCCACTCCTTGAGGAAAGAGTTGCTAGATCAGGGGACTAGAGTTACCATGTTGAGGGAGGATGTTTCTTTTCCACTTTTGAGGTGGGGGGTTATATTTCACTTACACTGTACAAGTAAAGATTTATAGTCATAAGAATTTGCATATGTAGACTTGTTCTGACCGGACTGTTGAGGTGACCTGAATAGGAGTCTTGTGGAACTTAGAGTCTGTTAGGTTTTAAATCCATTTCCCAATAAGGTTCCTCCAAACAAATAATACAAAGGTCTGACCGAGCTCCATACTACAATTTTATGAAGATAAGTTTAATAATCAATATTGTTATAAGTTTTTTTTCCTTTTCTTTATTTATTCTTCACTTCTTTTTAAAATAAGTGTTTGCTAAGGGACTAGCAAGGGTAAAGTATAGGGGAATAATGAAAGCATGACTCACATACTTTATTCTTTTATTTTAGCAGAAATCCCTTTGTAAAATACGTGTAAATCTATTAATTTCAATAAATTAGCATTGTGCATTCTTTTGTTAATATTGTATGGTTGACATTCTTTTTAACGAAAGTAAAGAATAAAGAAGAAAAGAAAAAGAAAGAAAATAAAATAAGGATGCAATTATGTAATAAGTACAGACTGTCCGAACCCCGAGAGAGGGTGAAATATTGTCCTGATCAATATGGAATAAAGTAAGGAGAGATAGGGTCTTTATTTTCTAATATTCAAAAAATCCAAAAAATATCTTGTAAATACTATTTTTTTTGCATTCATTCACTATATATATCATCCGATATTTCTTTACTTTATATATTGTGTTATTTTGTTTATCAATAAAATAATCCTAAATTAAATTATTTCATTAATAACACTTGTACATAAAAATTTGATGTAAATAAAAAATAAATAATTAAAAATATTTACAAAATTAAATGGTGTGTAATGTACAATATCTATACCTATATTTATGTATTTAGTTATCTATTTTGAAGATAAACTGTCTATATTGTGTTTTTTTTAAATTTATAAATATTCCTAGTAATTAAAATAAATTTCACAAATTACAAAATAAAATCAATGCTTCATTGTACAATAGCATCAAGTACATATGTTGTATATAATACTAATTTATTAATACCTTTACTTAATTTTTAGAAATTCAATAAAAATGTTTTCATAAACCTTAAATTTTTTGTAAATAACAAAAATAATGTATTTTTGTAAAAATAATAAAAATAAAAATATATGTATGTAATATATAGGTATATTATACTTGTGCATAATATCTTATACTGTATATACCATATATTATACTAAAATAATTAAAAATACCATAAAAATGTTTGTAAACTAAATAACATTTTTTATTTTTATAAATTTTTATTTTAAAATCATTAGCTATTTTTAATTGATTTTTCTTTTTTTTGTAAATACTTTTTTTAATTGGTCAACCTAGGTCTGTTGACCCAGGTCAACCCTCCCTATCACAGATCCGACCCGGGCAGAGCTTCGCTGGACCTCTTTCCCCCACATTTTCCTGCCAGGATCTGATCAACTTTCTCCTCGAATCATGCGCCCAATTATTTACGTTGGATTCGTGACCTTTGCGGATCCCTATGTTTTGTCGGATCTTCCTTGATTCGCGTGATTCTTCTAGGGACATGGGAGCTCCTATAAATACTCTCCTTGACCACCTCCATGACTTAGCTTGCTCCCCGTGTCTCCTTTCTTCCACTAGCACCTATAGGATAGTGACAACATCCTGCTGGGTCCTTTCACAGCTCGGATTGGTGCCAAGTTGAGCATAGCTCGATTGTGGCCGGAGCACTCCACCGCGACCAACCTCTTCTGCCTTCCACAACAGAATCGAGGCCACAACCCTGCCATTCACCTCGTCGTCCTTGGCACACCCATCTCTGATCATCAAGTAGCTTTCATCTTCTGCATTTTCACAATTTCATTTTGATTTTTGTCATCATCATCGCCGTCCACTTAGCTGCTCTGACCATCGGTCTAGAACCCCCTCTTCCATGTCTATCCGTTCAGATCAACTCCCTCCCCTACTCACCATCCATCTCCCGACGTGACATGATCACCCTTAGAACCAATCCTAGGATCGGATTTAAGGCCAGACTTCCCTCCTTCATTTCTGTCGGAAGTCAAACATCATCCCCCCTACTTCTCTTGTTTCCTCTGCTCCAAAACCCGAGTCGGATCTATTTCTCCAAGCTACTAATGCCCTTACAGGTGTAGATGCTTGTGGGAAGTCCTAAACAAGCACCAGCAGAGGTGGTCAAGGGATCCAGGTGACCCATCTCCCAGATCTCTATCGAGCACTCTGATCAACCATCCGATCATCTCAGTCAGTGCAGACCTCTCCCAGCAAGATGTTGGACCTTGTGGTCATCCGATCCCAGTAGTGGAGCATCAGATATACATGATCGAAGCTCACCAAGCTCCAACTTGTTCATGTTCGTCCATCCATCTTCATAGCCATCGGCTCGGGAGCCTGAGCACTAGATTTAATCACGGTCGCACGATCACACTTTTTCCAGAGATGTTAGATCTTTTCTTCAGCACATCTGACACACACGTCCTGCCCTTTTCAGAGCCGTAAGATTTAGATAACAGTTCATCAGAATTGTACGTCAAAGCATGCGTCCCGTACGGTCTGTGGGTATACTTCACTTTATACCATGTATTTCCTTTTATTTCGTTTTAGTACAACAAATGTAATAGTTAGTTAAAAACTATTTGCGAGTAGAACCTCATGTTTTTATTAATTGCATTTTAGTACAACCGAGAAACATTTACGTATTGTCTTTGGGTTATATGCAGGTGTTTAATGAAACAGAAGATGTTTTCAGTATTTGCAGTTATACACCTGTGAGGTTGTGTCACGTGTGTCGTGTATTTTATTCTGAACTTTTTGTATTTAGGACCCTGAGTTTTCATTACGTGTTATTATTTGGCCCTAAGACTTGAAATAATTGCATTTAGATCCTCATTTTCTAGCATTTTATTTTGCCTCTCTTTAATTGCAATAAATATCAAACTTATTTTAAAAATCACATAAAAATTAGGATAAGCACCTGCTAGCATTTTATTTAAGCACTAATTTTCGTGTGTTGTTTTTCTTTTATTTATTATTATTAGAAATTCAATAATAGCACAAT
The DNA here is from genome assembly GCA_037367405.1 of Ottelia alismoides. NCBI lineage: Eukaryota > Viridiplantae > Streptophyta > Magnoliopsida > Alismatales > Hydrocharitaceae > Ottelia > Ottelia alismoides. The sequence continues at coordinate 249,377 of JAZKJV010010974.1, read as the reverse complement.
AACCCCCTGTTTGCCTTAGGAAATTTCATAAAAAAATTTAAAAAAGTCTTAACAAATTCCAAAAAAATAGAGTAGCTTTATTTTTAGGTGTTTGAATTTTTTTTCCAATTTTCATTATATTTGCTTTTATAAAACTCTAAAAATTTACAAATCCCTAAAAACACCATAAAATTTTTATAAAATCTTTGAAAAATCAAAAAATTATGATTTCAGTTTTTATTTGTAGATATTTTCTTATAGTTTTTATAAAAAAAATTATTTCCAGGAGTTCTGAGCAAATTTGTTATTTTTATTGTGAAAAAAACCCCTGGTTGTTCACTGTTTGCTCATTTCTTAGTTTTTTATTTTTACAAATTCCATAAAAATTTCAAAAAATTACACAAAAATCAATAAAAACAACATAAAATCCATAAAACATAAATTTTTTTAGGATGTTTGAGTGTTTTTACCATATTTAAAAAAATCTAAAAGAGATTGCTTGTGTGCCTTGTCTACATTTTGTTTAGTGTCTTTGTTTGAAAAATTAAAAATATAAAAATTTGCAAAAAGAAAATTCATTGAAAAATTGAAAATCAGTAAAATATAAAAAATAAAAATCTATAAAAAAATTAAAATATTCAAAAAGCCAAGAGTAGTGTGCCTTGATTGATTCTTTCTTGTATTTGATTTTTGATTGACTTAATTGACTCTCATATAAACAGTTGCCTCCTTGTGTCCGACCTGGTCGCTATACCAAGTTAATAAAAGTAGCTCATATCAATTGTTTTACTTGCTTGATTTGTTTCGTGGGTGAATAAAGATTTTGTCGATTTTCACCTAGTTGTCTTGGGTCACAACGACACATTAATTAAATCGTTAACCCGAGCAGGCATACCTGAAAGCACTATCCACTAAGCAAGCAAAGTCCTAGATCAGACTGAAAGAAATTATAATGTCATAGAGAATGAAATGCTTTTTGTAGTGTTTGCCTTGGAAAAATTTAGGTCGCATCTTTTAGGATCCAAGGTCACCGTGTTCACAAATCACACAACCATCAAGTACCTCATGGAAAAGAAGGGTGCAAAGGCACGCCTTCTTAGTTGGATTCTATTACTCCAGGAGTTTGATTGGAAGATCAAGGATAATCTTGGAGTGAAAAATATGATGGCTAATCACCTCTCCTACATCGAGTCACAGAGTTCTCCTGAGACCGACCTTATCAAGGACTCCTTCATCGATGAGTATATCTGTTATGTCGACTATCTTCCATGGTATGCCAACATGGTGAACTTCTCGTTGTCTAGGATGGCTCCCCATGATTAGTCCAAGAGTAGCATTGACTAACTTAAGTTAGAATCTAAGAAATACCAATGTCTGGTAGAGGTGTATTTCCTCAGGAGGAATACATGAGTGTCCTTACATACTTCCATTCCTTAGAGGTAGGAGGACATTACTCCGGGAAGAGGACCACCTGAAAAGTGCTCCAGTGTGGCTTGTACTGACCGACGATGTTTTATGATGCATATGCATTTGTTCGATCGTGTCTTGTGTGTCAAAGAATGGAAGGGATTGTCGGTCCTAAAGATGATGCCCATGCAACCTATGATCATGGTTGATGTTTTTAATGTATGGGGCATAGATTTCATGGGCGCATTCCCTAACAGCTACAGTTTCAAGTACATTCTATTAGCGGTGGACTATCTATCTAGTTGGTTGGAGGCTATCCTTGCCCAAGCTGCAGACAACAAGATTGTCTGCAAGTTCTTGAATGGTCATATCATTTCACGGTTCATGGTCCCCAATGTCATCATATCTGACAGGGGTAGACATTTTTGTTAATAGGGAAGTGAAGAGGTTAACAAAGAACTACGGCATAGAGCACCATGTCGCTAGTCCATACCACATACAGTTGAATGGAATGGTAGAGATGTTGAATAGGGAGGTGAAGGGCATTTTACAGAAGCTAGTCTGCCCTGACAAGAAGAACTGGTCCTAACTCTTGGACCAAGTTCTATGTGCATACCGAACTGCTTACAAGACCCTTCTCGGAACCTCCCCATTCAGGATGGTATATGGAAACATGTGTCATCGTCACACAGAGTTAATTCATAAATCCAAATGGGCATTGAAGAAAGTGAACTGGAATACACATGAAGGACATCAGAATAGATAAATGGATTTGAATGAGATTCTAGAAATCCGAAACAAGCCATATATAACAATATGATCTACAAGGACAGAATCAAGCATTAAATGACCAGCATATCGGGCGCAAGAGTTTTGTCCAAGGGCAGAAGGTGTAGTTATTCAATGCCAAGTTGAAGATTTTCCAAGGCAAGTTGAAGTCCAAGTGGATGGGACCCTTCATCATTAGAAAAATGCATACAAATGACATCGCAGAGATTTCCAATCTAATAGATGGTGCACGACCATTCCTCGTGACTGAGCAACTACTTAAGCATTTCATAGGATCAGATGAACAGTTGGCTCATGTAGAAGTAATCTCCTTCATGTGTATTCCAGAATCCCATTATCTACCCACATGGAACACATTAATCCTCACTAACTCCAAACATCTCCAAGCATCTTCTTGTTAGCCCCATTTCTTTGTATATTCCCCAACCTTATTAGTCCTCACAATTTCTTTTTTATACTTAGGCTGACTACAACCTTGGTATGGGGGGACCTATGTCCACCCTTTATGTTCATACATTCATTCTCCTTTTGACCTCGACTACCTGATTTTTCTCTTCTTATACACTTAGGTTGACCAGAGCCTAAGTATAGGGAGGCATGTCGACTTCTATACTTCTATTCTTTTCACTATCTTATGTTTAGCACAAGCTATGTCTCTTCCTCACTTTTTTTGCTCTGAGGACATAACACACACTATGTATAGTGTGTGTGTATTACATATATACTTTACCCATAGCTCGTACTTTTACATATTTCATGCATATAATAGTCAATAAATACATGATATGTGTAACCACGAATAATTTGCAAAAAAAATTGCAAATTATGTTCAATATGTAAAATTCATGTAAATTTGTATAATGTGTATATTGAATATATTGAATACATGATGTATAATTTATACAGTCTTGTGTAAATAGTACTCTTTTTATAAAATTATTGTAGAACATTTTTAAATAACACTTGTGTTGTAAATTTGTTGTAAAATTAGGTGTATAACATAAATTTCAAATGAGATTAGCTTCTCATCCATTCATTCAAAAAAAACTAAAGAAATTGTGCATTCATTCATATGCATTTCACTATCATATCATGCATATACAAATGTAGAAAGTCATCACGTTCTGAATCGAGTCGTGAGTAAAAATTAAGAGTGTACTTGAGTTTGCCTTAATCCACTTATGTTCAGAGGAGATGCACCGAGAAGTAGGATTTTAGGAACTTAAGGCCATGGACTTAATTCTCCAAGCTTCATAAGACAATGACTAGAATTCGACTCTTAGTGTCTAACCTGATTGCCTCATTCTGAGTAGACTTTTGGGTAGGGAACTAATCTCTACTCTACACCGTGCACTTAGCTCAACTTAGATGAGGTTTTGAAAGAATGTTTGTCTTTTCTTTGGTAGCATAGACATCTAAAGATGGGAGTAAAAGGGTTGAAATAAAGCTTCGGATGAGGAATGGATTGCTAGCAAAAGTTTTCCTAAGACCTAAAACATGGATGGAACAAAAGATTCTATATGTGTCTGGGCACAAAAGATCAATGCATAGCAACCACAGTTCATACCAAAAAGAAACCAACCCTAAAGTACATCATTGACCACAATGGTCCAAGCTCATGATAACCTACAGATCTTAGTGGAGACTTGGCTTAACTGGCCAAGGTTCATAGGAGATGTGACTAAACTGGTCACACTCCAATTCTTTTACCCTTCTTCTAGGCCTCTCCCCCATATTCGTTGTGAACAAGAATGTACCTGAACTTAGAAGGAAATAACTGACTCCCTGAGGATGAGTTACTAGAGGAGGAGATTGCATGGTAGTTCGACATCTTGGATGGGGAGATCTAGCATCCCTCACACAGAAGATAAAATTATTCAATGTTCATGTGGGATGCTTTAGGAGGGGTTGATCTAAGATGACTTCTTAGTCAGACCTATATGATGATGTGTACATCTTAGATATTGTTGTTTTATAATCGTAATTATCATAAGGAGTTCCACAACATTATTAATTCAAAGGTCGAGTCGAGCTCCATTTTCACCTTTTGTTCATGACCTTGGTATGGAACTCAATCTCATTTCACTTATGCATTCATTTTTGTTTCTTAAGGATGAGCAATGTTTAAGGATAGGGGGTTGATGAATATGTGATTCATGACATTAAAAGCTGAGAATAGAGATCTATTCTCAAGTATTTAATTGTATTTAACCATTTATATTGCATTATTATCATCCATGCATATGTAAATAATGCCCATGTTTTATCATTCATAATTGCATAAATAAGATGACAGAAACTTGTATGTATACTATCAGTTGTATACTAACACAGCTTCCCCTCTTTTTCTTTATATTTCACTAACTCCAAATCCAATAAAATCAACTCAATTGTGTACATACTACTACCATTAATAAATGAAAAATACCAGAAAATAATAACTTGTATATATGACAAATAAAACCAAACCTATTTTTGAGATAAAAAGCAGCAAAGCAAAATATATCTCAGATACAGTCTCCTACGAACCCCTACTCACTTATGAATTAATGCAAATTCAATTATCTAAAAAACAAGACCAAATTCAAAAGAATCGGAGTTCATATGTGAAACTTGGGTTTTGGATCCTCATTGTATATTGTATATATTGATATGTACAAAATTAACTATTTTTAATTTGTTTTTTTTTCATTATTTTCTTTGATTTATGTTTTAATAAAATGTGTAAAATTCCATTCTAAATTGAATTAAAAGTCAAAGAAAATGTATCACTCTGAGTCTGTTTAAAGAGTCTGTACATAAGTTTCCCTTGTTTTATTCCTTTTTTCTTCATTATTAAAAATAACAAAAAATAGATCAATAAGTAATTATGTATTTTATATTTTATTTGATTCTATTTTGAATTTTTCTTATTTAAAATCATATAAAATTGTATAATAAAAAAACTTGATATTCCATATACATAGAATACCACCAAAACCACACTTTGTACAAATGACTTCTTTTGATTTCGGTTCCTTAATGAACATTGTAGATATCATTGGGACAAACTTTCATAAAAACCACTTTTTGATTTGACATTGGCTACTATTTTATATCGATCTTTCTTTTAATTTGTTTTCTGAATTTTATGGAGGCGACATGTGGTCACTCCTAGAGTCTCTGTGTGCCTCCCCACACTTAAAGTTCTTTGCACCCACTTCTCTGGATTTTTGGATGAAGGATGCTTTATCCAACGTTCCTTATTTATCTCTCTTTTGTTTTTTTATTCTTTTATTTTATTTTTATTTCTTTCTTTTAATATTTCCCCGTCACGTGGCATTTTCTCAGTCACTCCATCTTGGCCTATTGAACGACCAAGACTCTGTCTCCTTCCTCCAAACGCTACTCTGCCTTCTCTGCTCCACGACCAAGTTGCAAGCCATGGGCACCCTCTCCTCCTCTCGACCAAGTTCACCTCCCATGTCGCACCCCCTTGTGCATCCACTCTACCAACCATCGACGCCCTCTTCAAGGAGCTCCAACCGCTTCTCTATAAAACCCCTTCATCGTCGGACCTCGCATCTCATCCTCCTATTGTGAGAGAGAGAGCAATAGCTTCACTCTAGATTCGGTGACATCGCTTCTGGTGCTCATAGGCAACGATGAACTTCAAGATCCTCGGCGTGATCCAAGGCTCCATTTGGGACCTTGAAGTAGCAGACACTACCTCCTCTGCTGCATGAGCATATGGAGCTATACGGCTCCATCATAGCAATGACACAGGAGATCGCCCTCGCGACTCCAACCTCTCAGGCAAAGACTCTCAATTCAGGTGATTTCTCTATTTCTTCTTCCATGTTTCCTTCTTCTCTCTTCTTCTTCTCCCATTCTTCACCATAATCTTCTCCTTTTTTTATCAGCTACCTTTCGTGCTATTTTTGTTACATGTATAAGAAGACAATCTGAAATTTGTAACATGCACAAGAGAAGAAAAGGGAGGGATGAGCATCCATATTCCATCGTTTTCCCCTCCCTTTTGGTCTAGACCATTGAAGCATCGGTGTGACTCAATCGAGGATCGTTAGCCACTGCGCTCCTCCTCCACAACCACCAAGACCCTTCGACTCCTCATCGAGCTCTGGTCTTGTGTCGACCAGTCATCGACAACATCACCAGCAATGAAGCACCTACTTCTTCAAGCCCCAACATCGATTTGCCATCTTCTCTGTCCTTCCGCAATGATCAACAAAGGAAGAGGTACAAGATCATCTTGATCAAGTGTAACAATGCACAACCATCATAGGATCGAGGCTCATACCTTGTTCTGACGGCCTAGAGCATTCCTCTGATCCAACGTCCATACCTCTAGCCTCGGTCAACCCAAAGCTAACATTGCTCGCCATGGGTAAGTGTGTCACCCAAAGCTCCAGACCACCGCTCAAGCCTATGGACATTACACATCGCTCATGTGGATATGGGGCATTTTGTTCTATGCACCCTCTGTTCTCTAGAGAATCACGCTCATGTCCCTGCTATTGAACATGTTGCTGATGTATCTAATGATGCTCTTTCTCATCATCCTCTAAGGTCTCCTCAGGTGGAATCAAATGAAAGGATCTCGTCCTAGGACCTAATTGAATCCGAGTAATATACTTGATTATTGAACTGTTGTGGCTGACTCTTGTTCAAGCTATTGGGATTAGCCTGAGCCTGGGCATGGATGTAAGTGGTGCAGATCTCTCATTTTTCCATTTGGAGATTCGGTTGAGGTCAACCCTCATATCTGGAATCTCATTCCTATAAGATCTAATCTCTTCAAGAATCTACTGCTGAAAGTTTGATGGAACTGATGAAGATGAATAAGAATGGCCTAGGTTATTCCTAAGCTGACCCTATTGAAAAGAAGATCGTAAAAATAGGAATTATTAGCTCTAATGTTGTTGTTGTGGGTTGCTCTGAAATGGTGGGACCTGATGGCCTGACTAGTACGGTTGTTGACACATCTACTACTTCCTTTGAGGTTAGGAGAAATAGGTTCCAGGGTGTGGTTGTGATGGTCGAGGTATAGGGGTGAAACTAATGTTATGGAATGTTGGAGGAACTGGTACTGTTGATTGTCCCTCATTCTTGTCTATCTGTTGGTAGGATCATCAATATAGCATACACCAGTCACCTCCCACACCTAAGAGGCTCCTCACTAACTAACTCTGCTAATCGATCGTGCTAAAAATGATGGGTATAGGAGTGGTCTTCTGCCCATGTAGACTAATGCACTGACATATGTGGCTCATTTACATGATGAACATGGTATACATTGGCTAAGGATGCAGACACAACATGTATATTTATCTTAGATGCCTTCTTAGAAAGTTCGTCAATATGCTTAGGAATCTTAGGAAAACTCTCCAACTCACTTACTCTCTTGTTGATATGCTCGACACGTGTCAACTTATTAGTTGTGGTTCCCATGCTAGGAATCAAGTCCTATACTAGATCAACTACAACCTGCTTACCCCTCTCTTTAGATGGTAATAAAAGAGGGGTGTTTGTGTATGCCCTACTAGTGGTCTGTATGCTTCTAGTGTCAACCATGTGCTTGAATACCATCCAGATGATATCATCTCCCTTGGATGTATAGCTACCTCTACAGGCAGCACTTATTAAACCCTGCATCTCAGTGGTGAGACCATTGAATAAATCCTGAACCAGGATAGTGTTTTCCATATCGTGGCAAGGACACTTCTGCAACACCTCCTTAAACATCTCCTAAGTATCATAGAATAGTTCATTAGGTAGTTGAGTGAAGCTTGTGATGCAAGTTAGCATTTGATTTGTTCTACTAAGAGGGTATAACTTCTTCCGGATTGGGTCCTTGAACTGAAAATAGGTAGTTATAACTACTCTAAGGTTCTTTAAACAATAATTTGACTTATCTCCCATGATGAAAGGAAGAGCTTTGAGCATGATGTAGTCTTGTCGAACCCTAGGATGCCTAAGGTTACCACAAGCCAATTAAAAGTCTCTGAGCAATGCATAAGGTTCCTCGATCGCATTCCTATTGTACTTCGGTAGTAAAGAAATGAAATGAGACTTTAGCTCATACTCTACATCTGGTGTAGCTGGACTAAACACATTTAGATTAATGTTATCTCGGATTGTAGGTTGCTTCCATAGGTGTGTCAACTCCTACATTTAATTGACCCATGTATGTTATGACTAAAGGATTTTGCTGCTTAGCTATGATCAATTTGGTTAGAATAGCCTACAAGGGATCATCATGATCCTCCTCCTCTAGGTGCTTCTTTGGAGGCACCTTTTATATTTAATTTTTGAGTTGCCTTCATCAGAAATAAGTTGAGATTAAAATATGACATTGAAATCAAATCGAGTTCACCGAGGCAAAGGTCTTCCTCAATGAGAAAAGAATACATGAAGGGATTGGTCGAGGCGTGACCATTCCTTAAGAATAAGTGAACCTAGACTCAAGAAAAGGGTCAAACTGAGTCTAGGGAAGTCCAAGAAGTGATGTATCATGGACCTTGGAAGACATGATATTTAAGGAGTTCAATGAGAGGTTTACAAATTCTGAACAAACTTCTCCTCAAATATCCATCTTTGATGTCAAAGAATGATATGAATCAAACATGAATGTGAATCAAAAGATGATATCTCAGAAGAAGGCACTTTAATGTGTGGTATGAGAACTCACACAATACACATGCAATTCCAAAAACATTTCACAAACTTCACATGTGAATTTCGCAAGAGTCCGACCAATTATCTTATCAATTTTATTAGTGTTAAAACAATCTTCGAGTATATTACTCACAGTATGTCTCACTGACGTCTAGCAATGCTTCTATTAGTCCTCAATCAAAGGATGTTATGCTCGGACCACCGAGTTATATCGCATCCTTAAAGGATCTAATAAACTTACACAACCAAAACATCAACAAAGTTCAGAGGCAAGCACTTGCATCTTTCAAATCCATAAAAGTCAGTCGAAATGGAGACTTAGGGTACATGTTCAGGGTTTTGGGATCTATCCTAAGGATGCATCCTCACCCACTTTGTCTAGGTTAAGTGCCCGTGAGCAATGAGGGGATTATTCTCTTGTAAGACAAGGTAAATTTTTATTCCTAGTTATTTAAATCATCTTGTATTAACTATACCAATTTTAATTATGTTTAATACTAAATATTAAGTGACACAATCCATTGCTTATTATCAGTCGCAGTTCCTTTAATCTTAAATTTGTTAAACTTAAGAGAGAGAGAGAGAGAGAAATTGAGAAAAAAGAATGTAAGCAAGAAATCAATGATGTATATGCTCAGTTAGAGATCTTACGATGCTTCCTAGCTCTCCCCGTTTGGGATGTTTTACATAATATAGAAAGAACTAGCTATATGAGATGCAAGTAAAATAAGCCGTACCTAAATAGAAGTTCTATTAATGGTGAAGAAATGAGTTTATTGTGAGATAATCAAACATGCTAAGGTCTGTCTATTTAAATTAATCTTTTTGTGTGGCCTAAATTAATCGGGCACAACTAGGGTCTTAGTAAGCTTTGATAATTGTGCACCTCTCCTTAAACTTCGACCACTCAAGTTGAGCCCAACCCTCTAATTAAGGATGAAACGAGCCTCGATACGCCATCATAATAACAGTTCAAGTATCTGTTTACACGCGAGAACTCTAGTAAGAACCACTATGTATATGTGATTGATTATTACAAATAATTACAAGAATAATAAGCTAAAATTTAAATTTATACTATATAGCTATCTTTCTACTCAATTCAGCTAGATGTGGCCTTCTCAGCGAGCTTCTCCAAGCGCCTCGCCTCCGCATAGTCTCGGTCTTCCTTGGCTCCTTGGGCCCTATCCACAATTAATGTGGTTAAATATGAACTAAGAAAGATATCCATACACAAAGAAAAGAATAAAAAAAACATCACATAAACAAATACAAAATAAAATATCACAGAATGAAACTTGACCTCAATGACACTAAAGTCACATAAAATAAATATTTAAACCAAGTTAAATGACCTAAATACGTCATTTCCTCTGGCAAGGATGCCATATGATAAATCGCTAAACTACTACTTTAAATAGGTCAACTTGTAGTGAGTAATCAAGAAATCGATCAAAACCACGCTTAATGGATGTCTGTGAAGAAAGCGTGGCATAAATTTCTACCTAGATAAGTCTACGGTCAAACACAAGGACAAGTGATTAGGCTATCTAAGATAGGGTTTAAATATCTAAGTTATGAAATCTAGTGTAATCTAAATCAAGATGAAAAGTTATGCATGGTAATTTTTTATCTTTTTCTATGCAATTCAAATATAATGCTACATAACAAATTAGAATGCAATACTAGACAAGCATACAAATCACACAAAATACTCCTAAAATAAGTGTTCAATTTTCTTAAATTGATCAATAAAAATACATCATCGTAACAAATACTACACCAATACATAGACTCATAAAATACAATTCAAACATGACCAAATTCATTAATTTTGGAGTTCAAAAGTTGAAGATAGTAAACAATCATACCAGCGGCATATTTGCAATAAAAACTTGATTAAAAAACATTACACATAGGTACAAACAATGGTTAAAATGAAAATGGAGAAACCCGAAAGGGCTTATCTATCAATGTTCATGTACGCAGAGACATATCTACAAATTTGAGAACTGGATGTGACTATGCTGTAAATAACCCATGCAACATGTGAGTGGGGTGTGCGAGTGAAATTCAGTCGGAGGCTCAGGTGTCCAGATGGCTCATGCCACATGGAGCTCTACGGGTGCTACGCTTGAGGCTTCGATATTCTAAGGCTGCGAGGATCTGAGAGGTTATTTGGGGATGATCTGGATCGTAGGATCAAACCAAGAGGGTTGATCAACGGTATCAGTATGACCTTAAAGGGGCTGCTCCTTTCCGAGAGAAGGTTCTCTAGTTGTGCTCTGACGAATCTCCTGTGGCTCCTCCTTTGTCCTCAAGTTGATCTGAAGGTCGAAGAAGGACGTTGGACCTTGAGCGAAGGGAGGTCGGCAAAGGCTCGACGATGGTTGGATCCATGGGATGACTCCTTATCATTGGAGGCAAAGAAAAGATTGAAGAGAGTTCGAAAGTTCTAACTAATGAATAGATTGAATACTTACAATGGTTTGCACATAGCTGAAGCACTTGGGGGTCTTGAGGGGGTGAATTGAATGGGAATGGAAGGTTGTTGGAGTGACTGGATGTGAAAATCAAATGGATTTACCTTATGTACAAGAAGGTGAATGGATTGGATGGAGGAGGATCTGGTGAAGAAGAAAAGATGAATGGAGGTGTGCATGATGATGATAAGTATACTGCAATAGTGTGGAGCTTCTTAAAATCGATTGATGATGTGTATGTGCATATGGATAAATGGGAGAAGATAATAAGGGAGAGAACTGAGATTAACCGGGAGGATGCAGATGACAAAATTGGAGATGAAATGGAGCTTGGGATGAAGCTCAGAAGTTATGGGTCTTCGCTCAACGTGTACAGCAAGCACAGAGCTCGAGCAACACCTTGAATGTTGGTCGTAACATAGCTAAGGACCATAGATCTCACCGAAGAAGAACCATCGGTCGTCACTCAACTTTACTCTCTTTCTCTCTCTGTGTCAGAGAAGGCAAGGAAGGGGCTCATGTAAAGGAAGCTAGGGTCAACTTCCACTCTCCATCGTAGTTTTGTGAACGTTGTAGTTGGTGCAATGTGATGGTTTCAACCACCGAGAAGTTGTCGTGCTGACATGGATGACCAAGGAGTGAGGACTGTCGAGGAAGAAGAATGAAAGGGAAACATATTAACATTTAAGGGAGGATCATAGGACACATGGTGGTGTTGCAGTTAATGGAAGAAGTGATGTAAGTGAAGAGGTGCGTCTGAGGAGGGAGAACTGCTTGGAGGTTGGCGATGACCATTGGTCATTGGATATAGGGATCCATTGGCCCTGATTTGGGTGTCGATGGAAGGATGGGAAGCCCAGATGCTCCAGATGTGGGCGGGTGTAGTGAGCTAAGGATCATCTAATTAATAGATCAGACAATTGGAAATGGGAGCGGGAAGTAGTAAAAGGGCCGACCACATGGCTAGCCCAAAAGAGGTCACATGGCCTAATAAGAAAAATCCAAAATTAAAAATAAAGATAAATAGAAATAAAATAGAAGATGATGTTAAAATAAAAAGTGTTCAACATGAAAGTTGTGTATATTTTCAAGACTATAACTTTCATATAGAATTCAAAATTAAAATACATCATATATAGTAATATTTTGTAGGAATTATATATAAGTTCCCATTTTAGTGATTTTGTATTTTTTTTTTGAATATGAATTAATATAAAATATATTATCTGCAATTTTACACTAATTATATGGGATTTTTAACTATATAAAAAACAGAAATAAAGGAAATATATAAGCACATATATGTAATACATTAGGCTTTATTTATTTACAAGATTCCGTATTAGTTATATACAAATAATATTTTGTTATAATTATTTAATTATTTGAATAGACTAAGATAAATCATCACGTATATAGATGTGGATTGACAATACATATCCCTTTTGATCTTGATATGAAGAAATTTAGTATGAATCTCTAGTTGATTCTAGGGTAGACACACGCAATCATGTTGTGATTAAAAAAGGTTAATGAGGGATACACTCACATTGTCATGTGCCATTTTGAGATAGGCTATAGCATACCAACATGAATTGAGCAAGGGTAAACAACTGGGATCGAACAATTGAGCAAGGGGGTTATGAATCCCACCAGAATCTAGCATGTAGACATAAATCCAACTAAGAGATAGATCCGAGTGAGAGTGGAACATCTAGTCTGAAAACAAAAGACGCATCTTTGTGGGAGGGCACTCGATCTTTGAGCTTTGTGGAACACTTCACTAAAAGCAACGGTTTCTAATAACTAGAATGGTCGAGGTAAGTGTGTTGAATGATGCTCTCAAGAGCATGTATAATACAGAAAAACGTGGGAAGAGTTAGCTTTGATCCTCATTAAAGTCAGCATCAAGTTCTTTTTGTCATTTAAAAGCATGGCTACATTGGTGAGTTCAAGTACCTTGTGTTGAAAGAAAATTATCCATAATATAATATGATAAAAATCATTGCAATTTTCATTGTCATCACATTACATAATTTAGTTTGTAGTTAGCATTTATCATTAAGAACATCATCAAGAAAACTAAAACAAAGTAAAATGAGTTAGAAAAATGTCACTAAAGCATCCCTAGATTGAACTCCCCTTGGGTGAGCGGTGCCCCCATGGTACCGATAGAGGAGATCTCAGTGTGATGCTACAAAGGTCTGATGGTGCACCCACACTAACGATGCGCTTCACTAAGGTTTTCTTCGATTGTCACATCATAAACAAAACTAAGACCTCAGGAGAAATCACAAAGATAAAGCTCAAGAGAGGGGGAGAGAAATAGACTTTTGTTTTGTGTGCGTTTTCAAGAATTTGTTCACAGTTATTCAATCGTTGACAAATTATAGCAAAGAATATAAGGTCTTTATATGCTCTTATACCTATAAAGCTGGACTAATATGAAAGATAATTTTGTCAAAATTTCAACATTGAATTTCACAGCTTCCGCAAGTAATATTATCTAAATTCCTCTAATAAAATAGATAACCTCGCCAAATTCAATACGTTTATCCAGACAGGAAAGTAGTTATGGAACTACATATTCGGATGAACAAGTGTGTTGTTAGCAAGCCTTGTGATGTTGATGTTAAAGAGACTGCTGCCATTTTGATAGTTTGGTTGCATTGTGCTAACAACATCTACCGGAATAATGGATGACGAAGAGGCAAGAAGTAAGAACATTAGGTAAAATTCTGGCGTTCCGTGAGCTTCTTTAATAATCCCAAGAAAATTCTATATAGGCCGACAATCAATATGAGTAGCGCATAGGGGGAAGGGATTCTTTGGTTTCTTTGTACGGAAAGATAGAGAGCACCCCCACGCTATCCATTAGTTGATTAGATACAAAAGTTGACTTGGGTTCGTATTATCGTAATGGTGGAATCTGGTGCTCTCAAGTTATGATCTCAGGATTTTTTTTATTTGTTCTTTTAGGTTTTTTTATTCTATGTGTATGCCTTCTTTGATGTTATATATATTAAATTAAGAGCACTTATTATGCCAAAAATTCTAAAAATAAAATAAGAAACGAATCTTGAGAAGCATGTGAGATTATACTTGTTAGATGCATGAACACTTAACAATATATAAGGTTTACAAATGTATTAGGTTTTGAGTTTGCTCTTGTATAGGTCTTGATTTGAGAAGTTTGGATTAATAATTTGAACCAATCGAGCCAGTGATGATTTCAACATGATGTGACCTTCTCTACCACTCGAAAAAAATGGACTCTTCATTTTTCAATGGTCAGTCGGATGAGGACTGGACCTATGAATTGGAAAATTTGTCCAATATATTGTATTGAAAGGAGTTGCATTGAGTGACACATCCCAACTTTAGTACCATTTGAGTAAAGAGCCAAGTCAAGAACTCCTAACTTTCTCGTATGGGCCCATATAGAGTAGCTAAGCTCCCTGAGAACTCATATTCTTACTATAGTTAAACCCGTGAGGAGTCTCAATCTTCTCTCTAGTTCAGGATTTCAGTGTAGTTGGTGAAAGTAGGAGATTCCCTATATGAATAGACAATTGATGGGAGTAATTAGTATGCTACTTTCTTAGATCCCACATTTGAACAGTTGTACCTTTCGACCTAGTCAAAGAAAAGTGTGTTTGTGCATTGTTATGTAGGGCATGATGCACTTTCTCTATTCTACTATTTCTATATTCTACTATAGGTGGAGGAACACAACTTGGGTTATGGCTTATGTGTTAGGATCCTAGCTCAGAGAGTCGCAGGTGGCTCAGACCTGTCCTAAAAGTGAGATAGAGGTTCATCTGAGAGAGTTCTAATAAACTAGAGCAGTGATCATTAGCCTAGTTATTTCATTCTACATCGAAAAGTGCGGTACAAATGTCACAAAGATATGTAACCAACATTTTTTTTAAAAAAGCAACCCTAAAATTTGGGACATCCAAGCATACAAACAATTAAGAAATAATCGTAATAAGAAGACAATGATTCTACGTGGAAAACCCCAATGATATAACGAAGAAAAGACCATGGGCAAAGAGAGATCTCACGATGTAGAAAAAATGGAGTAGACGATACATAAAACCATAAGAGGCAACGCTCTCCCAAAAATAAACTGTCTGATGACCCACAGTTTACCCTAAAATATGTATATATAGGGTATGCAGTAAATTGATCATAATCGATCAAGATCCATTTACAAAATATATCAAATCATAGATGGGTTGAGTCCTCAAGGCGTAACTCGACAAATCTCCACCTTGGCTTGAACTCCACTTGGAAGTAGGAAAAAAATCTCTCTATTAAACATGACCTTATGCCTAAGAAAGATAGACCAAGTTCGCACGGGTTGTGGACTTGGTTAGTGGGACTAGTTTGGTCATCATATCTATATGGTCGTTCGCTACGACGATCTTCTTCATCTGAAAGTTTCCATATGTGACTACTTTTTTAATGATGTGGTAGTAGAGATCGATGTGCTTGTTCTTTCATGGTGTGCCTCATCCTTTGTTAGATGTATGTCACCGACTATCACATGGATGAAAACTATAGTTTGGCCAAGATTGAGTTCATTAAATACTCCAATCAACCAAATTACTTTCTTGATTCCTTCATTGCCATAATGTATTATGCTTTCATGGTAGATAGGATCACAGTGTGCTGCAAAGTTACCTTCCATGAAACTGCACATCTCTAATAATGAAAACATAGCATGACATGGATCTTATCTTGTCATTGTCACTTGATTATAAATATCAACAATGCCAGGTAATCCATCCTTACTCCTAAAATGTAAGACAAGATCCAATGGTACCTTGCAGGTATCTCAAGATCCACTTCAATGCAAGGCAATAACCTTTTCTTGGATTTTACTTATATTTACTCACAACACTAACTACCCGACGAGTGCATATCATAGCATACAAAATACTCCCAACATTAATAATGTAAGGAACTCATGACATATACTCCTGCTCATCCTTGGTATGTGGAGACAATTCTACAAGTAGCATGAAACGATAACCATGTAGTATCTTCTCAGGTTTGGAATTTGTCACATAAAATGATTCAAAATATTTTATACGTAGATGGTCTCAAATATAGCTTCCCAGCTTTACGATCTCTGTGTATCTCCATATAATCTTTTTTGGCTCCAACAAGATCGCTCATTTCAAATTATCATCCAAGTAAAATTTACTCTGTTAACTTTAAATTTTTTTATGTTATCAATATATAATATCATAAAGTACCAGAAACAAAGGAGCCATCAACAAGGTGCCTAAAATACACACAAAGATCATAACTACTCCTGTAAAAATCCTATGCAAATTAGTTGAAGTGTTTGTACCACTTAAAAAAATATTTTAACATATAAAGAGATTTATTCAGCAAGCACATTTGATCTTCCTTTTCGATCACTTCAAAGCCTTCAGGTTGATGCATGCATATATGCTCTTCAAATTCCCCATGTAAGAAGGTTGGCTTCACATCTAGCTTCTCTAACTCCAAGTTATTTACAAAAACAATTGGCAACATGACTCGTATGGAGGCGTAATTTACCACATGCAAGGATAAATTATTGTATTCAATGCCCTTCATATGGCTAAAGCTTTTACAAATTAGTCTAGTGTATCTCACATTGACAATTCTAGAGATATCTTCTTTATTTTTGTAAATCCATTTGCAACCAATCACCTTTTGCCCATGTGGTGGAAGAACAAGAGGTCGTAGTCTATCTCCTCGTGCAGCACTGCAAATCAATCTATACAGTAATGTGATGACAGAACTTCAGAAACACTTCTTGGCCCTCCTACGTCACCAATTTCCTCTGCTATTGCATATGCAAATGTTTTCAATGCACTCCTCGTCATTACTTGTTGTACTTTCCTATCATTTTTTGATTTAGATAAATAATGATGATGTGGCTAGACTAGGTCAACATCAATCTCTACTTCTTCTCAGTACTCGTATTGGCATCTACATTATAATTTTTCAAGGGAGATAAAATGAAGAGTTATTAAATATGAGCTCCTTCTCAATCACCTATTTAAGTGATTTTGGATGAAGATGCCACAATCTATATCCCTTCATCCCATAGACATACTATAAAAATGTATTTAACAAATCTAGGTTCCATATTTCCTTGGATGACATATGCTTATGCAAGACAACCAAAAATCTTCAAATCAGAATATTCAAGGAGATATCCATATGATTCCGTATATGTGCCAAGTTTGAAGTGAGGTTTAACTTTGCACATCATGAAAATGCATAAAAAAATGAATCAAATTCGAAATAAAGGATGTTCATTGTATGAGTGACATATCATCGGTATCAAAAAATTTGATTGCATTTTGAAATCGCATAGTAATAAAACCTATTTCCTTACCATTTGGTAAACTGTAATATTATAAAATTTACACCTTTGATGCTTGTTTCTAAAATAAGACCTCCTTATTCAAGTTTGATCAAATAGATGCTTGCACTCATGGGCACGGCGGTGACTCATGGATTCTCCATGAACTTGAGGCTTGATCTCCACAAATTGTTCACACCAATAGATATCTAGAAAGATGTACTTCCCCCTAATTTTGCCTCACAAAATCATGTCCTTCTTGGATACGAAGCACGAAGAAGAACAATCCTCTCATAATTTTCCAAGCCAATGGAAAGGGAGAGAAGCTAGATGGTAGATGAGCAAGGGGATATGGTGGTTGGTATAGGGAACAATCAAGGTGTGAGATGAAGAGGTCCTTTATCTTATATTTTTCTCCTCTTAATTTTTAGGACTAGAGAGCACTTGAATTAAAATTAAATTGAATGAGAAGAAGAGAGGTCAATCCCTTCTTTTTATAGGCCTATGGACAACCAAGAGGAATGGAGTAGAGAATTGAGACTCTCTATTCTATCTCATCTTTTCTAGGATAATTTAAAATAGGACCCTCTTTTTCTATATATTTGAATATTCTTTTTTTATATATTTGAATTTGAATTAATGGATGAGATAATTAAAGAACCACATTTTCCACTTTTATTATTACATAATTTTGAATGGAGAAAATTGGAAAACAAAAATTCTTCTTCATTTCTCTCTTCCCGTAATTTAAATCATGCATGGAATTGGTCTTAAATAACTATGAATTTATCTCTCTACATAACTACCATAAACTATTTATGGTTAATTTCAAAAATCATCCAACTATCAAATAAATCTAATTTGTTAATCCATAAATAAAATGCAGATCTAATTTATATTTATTTAATGGATAATGTTAATCAAATTCACATCAAAATTAGATAAATGTATTAATAAAGTTCACATAATTTCTAAATAAATATAAATCATATTCATATATTAATGATTAAAGATCCATATTCGTATTAATTAGATGTTAATTATGTGAATCAAATTCACATATTCCCATATAAACTATCAATGATAATAACAATTATCATCTTGATAGTCAATTTCTCAATGTATGGTTCTTAATCCAATTAGGACTCATGTTTAGCACCCGCAAATACTTAGTCAATTTTTCAATTCGTGGTTCTTATTCCAATTAATTCTCATGTGCAGCACTCGCAAATCGCTAAAAATTTATTTGCATAATAGGTTACTTAGTACAATTAGGGTTATATGCCATGACCATCTTGATATCATAGAGTTATTGATCCAAAGGTTAGATCATAGAGGTTAGTATAGGGTTGAATATCTAAAGACTTAGATAGAGGACTCAAGCACCTCATCAAGTGATTATCAAGAAGGGATCTCTAGCCTAAGAAGGAGATGACAATCCATACTCTAAAGGCTAACATTTGACCAACCTCTTTATGCAAGTCCTCTGCATTGGAATAGAGATTTTACGGTGTTGGATGAGTTAGGTCTAAACTGACTTAACGAGAGCGAGATAACTAAGCCATGTGTCGTATGCTGTCACATATATGCACTCATCGTCTCATCGGAGACAGATGTATTACTATATGTCTAAGTACGTACAATAGGCATACCATTAGGTTGATGACCTAATCAAGATCTACACACCGACAAGCTCGTGTGCATACATGGGCATGATAAATCTCCGTTTCATCACCTTTTTTCTTTCATTTTGGACTTAAATCCCTATCTGAATGCTTGTGTATATCATTAATTCATACAAGATAATTCTTACAAACTGATAATAAATATTATATAAATACATGTATTTCATTCTAAAATAAATAATAAAGGAAAGAAAAGAAAAAAATGAAGTGTAAAAGACACTGAGTGATCATAAACCCTTATACTCG
Source organism: Ottelia alismoides (assembly GCA_037367405.1). Taxonomy (NCBI): domain Eukaryota; kingdom Viridiplantae; phylum Streptophyta; class Magnoliopsida; order Alismatales; family Hydrocharitaceae; genus Ottelia; species Ottelia alismoides. The sequence goes on along the minus strand of JAZKJV010010974.1, from coordinate 229,737 downwards.
TCATCATGATGACTTGAACATCAAGAAATAAGTAGCGGGAGATAGGGCAAGCCAATTGTACAAAAAAACACTCAAAAACCCTAATTTTCATTCATCAATAAATACCTTTTGTACCCTATTTTATTTTCCCCTTTTTTACCTCTAATAATAAATCCCTCACCATAGAAGTTGTACATAAAAATACATAGAAAAACATAAAATTTATTTCACACAAAAATAGTACATAGTACACTATAAACACAGAACAAAAAGTTACAAACAAAAATTCCCAGACTTGTATCTCCTCCATGCATACTCAAAATTGATCAAACTCACCTTTATTGTTTATAAAATTAAATTATCTATTTAATGAAGATGGTTTCATTTAATTTAGAGTTGAGACCCAAAAGTTGGCTTTTGGGTCCCTATTGTATTGTATATATGCATATAATATTCATTATATTCATTCTTTATATTTTCACATCTCTTATATTTTTAAATACTTGTAAATATTATCCGAAATACAAATAAATAATAAAAATAAAAATAAAATCATTAAAAATACAATAAAATAAATAAAGTAATACAATATATAGGTAGACTATACTTATAATATACATATACTTATTTATTTTAGTAAACAAATAAAATCATAAAAATACAACAAAAATATGTAAATGTGTAATTAAATGAGTTATAAATGGATAAATTATGTACATACAATAATAAAATATAAAATATAATACTGCAAATACAGGTAACTATACCTATGTATATACTTGTAAATATTACCACCTAATAAATTAGCTTGTATAAATAATTAAAAATCGCAAATAAATACTACATAAATAACTAAGCTTTTTTATTTTGTTCTAAATCTAATAAAATCGTACAATAATATTTATCCATTTAATAAGAGAATTTCCCCCTCCTTTTTTTGTTTGCTCCATGTGGACCAACCAAAGGTGGGGGGTATTTGTTGACCGAGCAGGTCAACTATCCTTCCCAGTCGCCTGCCCGTGTCAGAAATTGTGACCTCCTTCCTTCTACAAATTCTCCGAAATGAACCTTTGTACGATGAGCCTTGGTTCCTCCACCGAAGTTGTGCGCTCCACAAACCCCCATCATGGTAGGCTGCTAGCATCCACCAACCCTCGTCAAGCACGCCATTGCTCTTCCCCATCTACCATCAACTTGTCTATAAATAAACCTAGCCAATAACTCTAGGTAAGGTGTCCCTGGTGATTGCAGGTGTCACTACCATCCTTTACTGTGCAGATAAGGTGGTTGAGGAAGCGATCCAGGTCTCACCGGAGCACCTCTAGTGAACCTATCCTACTCCGTAAATCCTTTAGGTAAGAGTTGTTTGCTCTCGTGTTTTAAGTAGCTTTCCATTTTTTAATTGTAGTGTAACATTTAGTTTCAGCAATAGGCAATAGGCTAGTTCAATTCCTTGATCTTTCGTTCAATGGAGCTTCACCTCCAGCAACAAGTTCACCATGATTCAACCTTGTTTTGACTCGCTGCCACCTCCATATCATTTACCATCCCCTGATCCATCATCCTGACTCATCTCTCAACCTTGATCTTGCATAGATCAGGGAGTTCAAAGCTCCATCTTCACCCATCGCCTGAGCTTCAATGCCCCGTCCATTTTCTTTATTGCAAGCTTCATATTCGGTCGATGTTGGTCACCCTCGAGCCCTTGTTCTGTTTGTGCAAAGGGAAGCACTTGAGGACCCCAGTTGAGAGGTCTTTGATCCCTATGAACCATATCTAAGTGTCCAAGCAAGAATGAGCCCCAAACCTCTACCCAGCGAGGTCTGGACCCTTTGAAGACCATCTGGGGGCACGGAGGAGCTCCAGGAAATGATTAAACCCATTAGGAGCTAAGGAGACAATCGGAGTGAAGAGGAATCATTGATTGAAGCGAAGATAAGTAAGTGTTCTTCCTTGTTCTTCGTGAACCCTCGTGAGCCATCCAATCGAGCTGGAGTTCCAAGTTCTATTACAACTATCGGATCAGAATGAACCAGACTGTCAGATCATCATAAGTGAAGTCGCATGGAGCGCGTAGTGTTTAGTGAGGTAATTGCATATTACACCCCCTCTCTTTTGTATTTATTGATAGGACCTAGAAATAATAAGTAAAGTGTTAAATTTTATGTAAAAATTACCAAGGACCCCCTGCATTTTCTTCATATTACATGTGGGCCATGTGCCAGCTCACCTCATATGTGTCCGTCCGTACGTGAGGTGGTACATTTTGCATGTACACCCTTGTGCATTGAAGTATTCATGTTTAGTCTTTAAATTTTATATAAGTGTTAACTTTTTTTATAAAAAATTTGCACCTAGGCCTATAACTTTTTAGGTTATTATATTTATACCCTTCCATGCAGTTTTTAAATATGAAATTATTGGTAAATGTTCTTGCATGCCCTTGGAGTTCTTTAAGGTGCTGGTAAATTTATTACAAGTTCTGACTATTTACAAATAGGTCTTTGTTGCAATTTTATTTTATTTGGTGAATATTAAATATTATAAATAACATATTATGTCTAAAACCTATAGGAAAATCACCTATAGGCATGTTATATTAGATTATCACATATATTTTTCACTAGGAATTTTTAATATTTTTCATATTTATAAAAAAAATCAAAAACCAGTTATTTATTCTATGTTTTCTTATAAAAATCAAAAAAATTATAAAACTACCTCTTCAATTCAAAAATAGAATATATATTACTATATATTGTACCTTCAGACTAAAATCACAAAATAAAAAGAAATACACTAAATCATAAAACCCTAAAAATCTTATAAAAATTAGCAAAATTCTATAAAATTGCAAAAAAATTGTTATATACTTTTATATTATATAGTATATATTAAAAATAGATTTGGGAATTTTTTGACTTATTATCTATTTTTAAAACTCGAAACTATTCAGACTATTTATTTTACCGCTATTTTTTACCTTTTAATCATTTAAAAATACATAAAATATTCAAAAATATCCATAAAATAGTTAAACATAAGAAAATATTAAAAACATAAAAACATTTTTATTTAATAAATTTTGACTGAATATAGTTATATTTAAATATATAGAATCCTATATAGAATAAATATATGTTATAATACTTATATAGCCTTTATTATTATTACTAATAAATATCTAATATATATTTAAAACATTTAAAAAATAAAAATGACTACTTTTGTATATATTTCCCTATATTTTCAAATATTTATTTATTATATTTCTTATATTATCTTTATAATATCCACATTATCATTATTACTTTATATATTATATCTCTTAAAAACAAAAAGAAACTAAAAATTTTCAAAATAAAAGTAAATAAAAAATTCAAAAATAAAAATATAAAAATAGATAAAATAATTAAAAGCCATAAACTTTAAATATAATTAAAAACCCACAAAAACAGAAAAAGGTAGAAAAAGTACAAAAAAATATTGTTGATTTTAATTAATTAATAATAAATATACATATCCTATTTTCTCCAAATGGTTCGACCACTAAACTTTGTCATTATACACATATTTGTATGGTATAATAAATTTCACTCTGCATCTTATTTTATTGGTTTATCATATATTGTGGGTTGTTTGTTTGTTCGAGTTGATTGATTACGGGCTAAGAACCAAGAGAGGGTCGATACAATGATTCTCAATCTAACTTGTTGAACACTGCATGCTACTCCAAGACCAGACGTTAGGTACCTTTGATCGATCTCCTCAAAAGGGCATATGAGTAATACGATCTCCCAATGAGATCACGTAGGTTCACTACTGAATCGAAGATATGAGCTCACTTATGAGATATTGGATAAACTAAATTTCAGCTTTGGTCATCTTGTTTTGGAAACAAGACATGATTTTAAGGTATGATATATGCTTTTGGATAGCATATGATTGATATCCATTCCCAATGATCGATTGAGAAACATAATGATTAAACCATGAAGGAGACAATTAAAATAAGATCGGAACTTTGGATTTATTCTAGATCTTCCAGTATGCAGGATGTACAGGTCTTAGGAATACTCAATGATGATGTGATCTTAATCTATTATATAACCATGACATTCCATTCCGAGGGAGTGATGAAACAAGCTTGGATTTTAGTGACTCCACTCAATAGACGAGCTATCCAATCTTAGTATAAATACTGGGCATTGATCTGAATATGATTTGGATGCAATGAGAACATCAGATATCATGTCTGACTTAATCAGAAATCATTGAGAGGTCTTCCAGATCTGGATATGAGATTAAATCCCACTATCCAAGTCATTGTACATGTAATATATAGTTGTCATGTCCTTATCTTCGAATATCTACGGAGAAGGCACATTGTTCTTGAAAGAATTCAAGAATAATTCTATAGTTGACAAAATCTGACCATTAGAAAAATTGATGATTAAATAAGACTTAATTATCAATGATAATGTGGATGTGATTCACATTATTTTGGATACATATAGAGAGAGATAATTAAGATCATTAAATTGGATTTATTTATCATGTATATGATTAGTATGGATAGCACTATCCACAAGAATCATAAATCTTACGAATATGACTCATAATATCATAAGAGAGATTTAACTGTAAATATGATATATAATTTATAAGTTAATATGAATTTGATTCATATTATACAGTTAAATGTGAATTGATTCGTATTGTACAATTAAATATCAATGTGATTTACATTTAATATTCGATTAATGAATATGATTGGTAATTATCAATGGCATGATTGGTATTGTCACAAAATCATTTGAAATTATTTTGATGAAAATTCAAGCAACAAAAGTTGTTGCAACATGTGGGAAATATGATGATATTGAGAATATAATCAATTAGGAAAGAGGAGAATGCTAGTCTCCTAATAGGAGTGGACAAGCACATGGAGAAAGTATCCATGGTGGTCGTCCACCCTATTTGAGAAAAAGGATCTCCACCTTCCTATTATTCCACATGTAATTGACTTAATAGAAATTAAATTTATTGAAAAATATCTTTAATATTATTTAGTTCTTTAAATTAATTAATTGTTATTGTAAATTATTGCAACAAAATCTAAACCATTGATTTCAATTAGGAGTACATCCTGGCCATCTAATTTTGTATAAGAGAAGGACAAACCCTAGGCTCTTCTCTGCAATAATTCAACACACACGTTTAAGCAATAAAATCTTTCTCTCTCTCCCTCTCTATACATGTCCATAGACTGTCCATATCAATCCCAAGTGAGCGTCATTGTCGGCGCATTGTCGTTGTGTTATCGGATCGACTGCTTAGCATATCCATCTTCTTCGATGCTTTGTGCTCGTGAGGAAGATGACGGATTTCATATGATGAAATCGGGATGTTCTTGGCTCGGATCGTACCAAGGATTGTGCAGAGCACGTGTCTCATATGCGTGCCCACAAGTACTTTCTACACCGGATCAGACTTGAGACAGGAGGTCCCTTCGTTTAGAGAAACGAGGATTGTGATCACGCTGCAAGAAGTAACCCTAATACATGTGTGATCTTTATGGAACAGATTATGAAAGGTTCCCAAGCCATGTGGTTCCATCGAAAAAAATTTAATTTCTGGTGCCCCATAGACTAATACGACTAGTCGACCCAGATCGCATACGATGCGATCTCCATGCTTTTGTGATGTGAAAGTCAAATTTTTTATCAAATCAACACCCTTAAAGTGGTATCAAAGCACTGTTTAAAGGTTTTGTATGTTATCCAAACCCTAAGGTAACACGTTTTTAGATATCGAATGCGTGGGGACTTGTTGTTTTTCATATAATCTTTTTTTACATAGTTTTTTGCTCAAATGAAAAAACTACTATTTGTGTCATATTTGAATGAAATATTTGGATACTTAAAAGTATTTAGAATGTATAAATATGTCCTCAAAAAAATTGCCAATTGTTGGAATCAAACGGGCATCATTTTAAAATTAATAAGTTCCTACAATGGTGTTGTTTTGAATGTAAACTAGAATCTGTAACTAAATAATTTTTATTACTATTTCATGTCATGAAACATGTTATAAACACCTTAAATATTTTAAGAATTAAACCAGCAAACTGTTTGAATTTCTTTCACACGACTCTGACTCAGTTTTCCCTAGATATGTGATATCTAGTGGGAATGGGTCAGAAGATGATTGGATCATTTTGATGACATTTTTTAATATGTTTATCATTCAAAATAAATAATGAAAATTATGAATTTGTCTTTAGTAATTATTATATTATTTTTTTAGAGAAATAATTGACAAACAACAACTTGATTGAATGATTGTTTCATGACAAACCCTAAATTGGAAACTATATTTGTTGTAGTTCAACAATTTCCATGCAAAACAACTTGATTCCTTCATATGACTGGAAGTTTAGGATCATTAAAATATTTTCGGATACTTAAATTTCTAAGTGATAATTATATAGTATCATATCGATCATCAATTGCATATGATTTGATAAAACCTCTTATTATAAATAAACCCAATTGTGTTGTTATGAATTGGAGTAGAGATGGTGTCTAGACCGGGTATACTAGTTTGGTTTCTTAATTAACACTTTGCAAGTCAAGGAAATGCTCCCTCCCTGCATAACTCGACCGTCTAGCCAGATCCATTTCAAGGAAGTATAACATCAATACTAGTAATAGAGAGAACTTCATATTGTCTAAAATTTCAAATCTTACATACGTGTGAATATTGTATTCAAAGTAAAATGCTTGATCTCCCTTCTTTGGGAATGGTGTAAGATATAAAGGTATTCAGGACCCCATACATATTGAAGTATGTGGACCCTCTATATCATAATAAACATTAATGATATGTGATATCCAATGATGAATATTTGTGGTATGAGATTTCTTCCTTATCCATTTGAAACCTTTGAAATGTTTAAAGATTTCATAATTTTTGTTGAGAACCAAATTTAGAAGGAAGATGAGAAGAATTTGATCTAAATAGGGAAGCTAGTACCTATTAGATAAATTCAGATGATACCTTATAGAGAAAGGAATATTGTTCCTATATCACTCCTCCAAATACACCTTATCTCAATAGGGTTGTAGGGAGATGCAACTGGATCATGTGTGACATGATTTGATAAATGATGAATCTTAAAATAATTGCATCTTAGTTTCTAGGTATATGCAGTAGAGACTACAATATACATCCTTAATAAGATTCCCAGCAAATCTAAACTCAAAACTCCTCGAGAGCTATGGTTTAGAACCAAGCCTAGTGTGGGACACTTGAGGATTAATGGTTGCTTCGTCCATGACGTAAACATGGATGCAATAAGCTAGAATCTAGCACTTGAAAGTGCTACTTCATTAGGTATATAGGATGGTATTGGATACCTACTTTATGACCTTGAAATTCTTAAAAGATTTCATATCTAAGAATATGATCCTTAGAGGATGACTTTCTTAAGAGTCAAGATAAGAATGAAGTAAAGGGACTCATCAAATCCTAGGAGGATAATGAGATCCATGCAATCAGAAACTTGAAGGATAATTAAAAATGAAACACTCATACCTCTTCAAATCAGTTTGAGGGTGTTAAGACCAACTAAAGGATATGGATTCCATGTGTCAAAGAAGTTTGACAATGATCTGAGTTCATATGATCATGATATGGAGAGATGGATGCTATAAATAAAGTCTAAAGTAGACTTCATGCACAAGTGTTTTGTATGGACCCTCGAGGATCCACTTATAGGGGTTAAACCCATTGGTGTATCTTTAAGGGAAAGAGAGAACCTTATGAGAAGGTAGGGACCTTCAAAATACGGTTCGTATACGGAGAGAAGACATCACTTGCGATAAGTCTTTCTCTCCAATGACCATGCTTGTACCCATCATAATATTACTATAGCTACACAACTTTACTATGGCATCTAGAAGATGGAAGCCAAGATTGCATTCCTCTGTGAATACCTCAACGAGGATATTCATATGAAGTAACCCCAGGGCTTCATAGTTGAGGAAGGCAAGGTATGCAAGCTAAAGTACTCACTCCATGGACTCAAATAAACTTCTTATAGTTGAAACATCAGATTTGATGAAATTATATGATTTCAGATAGAATATTGATGAACCATATGAAGCTTAGTGGGAGTGCTATTATGTTCATCATTTAAATAAAGATAAAATCTTAATCATTTGGAATGATTAAAGGATTATAATAAGTATTTATAATCTTATTATTCCATACCTTGAGATAAAATATCGTAAGGATGCCTCTTAGATCTTGATTCTGATGTTGTTCGGAAGCAAAGAGAGAGGACATTGGGACCGTCACATTAGTGGTACATCTTGGACATATTCCACTTTGGAAAATTCTAATAAAGGTGTTTCTTTACCTTAAGATATAGTATTGACCTATCTGAAGGGATATCATCTCAAAGTATTGATGATGTGAATGTTAAAGAAACATGCCCTAATGCGTCAGCTATAGGAAGCATGGTGTATGTTAGATGTGCGCTAAAAGTCAAATTTCTGCCATGTAGTGGGAGTGGTAAATTGTTACCAATCTAACTATGGGGATAAAACACTTAATTACAGTAATAACTTCTTCAAAGACAAGACTTTTGAGATAGATATCTCAAAGTCTTATCTTTAAGAGCTTAATACTTTATAGATAGTGATCTAAAAGGTCTTATCTATAGATACCATACTAAGACTTAAGACTGTGTCTTAGTCTAAGGATATAGATATCTTCAAGCATAAGGGTATTCTGATAAGGATAAATCCCTTACTGGTTATAATAATTATTGAGTTGTGGTGTCAAAGGCAATGTAACTACTTCAACAAAGATTGATTATTGGTTGCATAAGATGCAATATTCGCACTGGATGCGAGTACTATTAGTAGGAGATATGCAAGTCTATAAAAGGACTTGACATAGTTTCTCGGGAATAGAGTGACTAGTCAAGTGACCAACTATTTATCTATATAGCTTATGATTAGTATATGAGTGTGGGTTAAATGATTGGCTCATTAGTGGCTCTTTGGGCTAGTGGGAGATTGTTGGACATGTCAGCCCATGGTATGTATTATGCAATAAAAGTTATTGCAATTCTCTCCTTAATATGGAATGAAGAATAATTTATTAGCATAATAGGTCCCTTAGTACAATTGGGATTATGTACCATGGCCATCTTAGTATCATACAGTTGTTAATCCAAAGGTTGTATCATAGAGGCCGGTGTAGGGTTGAATATTTAAAGAGTTAGATTGAGGACTCAACCACACTGTTTAGTGATTATCAAGAAGGGATCTCCAGCCTAAGAAGGAGATGTCAATCCTTACTCTAAAGGTTTACATCTGACTGACCTCTTGATGCAGATCCTCTACATGGGAATAGAGATTCGGAGGTGTTAGATGAGTTAGGTCAAAGAGTTGAATTAACGAGATCGAGATAACTAAGACCTATGTTGTATGTTGTCACATATAGGCATGCATTCTCTGATTGGAGACATATGTATTACTATATATCTAAGTATGTACATTAGGAAGATCATTAGGTTGATGATAATATCAAGGTCTATACATCGGTGAGTTGGTGTGCATACAAGGGCTAATGATTAATACGATCTCTTATTGGGATCATGCAGGTTCACTATTGAACCAGAAGATATGAGATCACTTATGAGAAATTGGGATAAATCAAATTCCAATGTTGGTCATCTTGTTTTGGATACAAGAAAAGATTTGAAGGTATGATATATGCTTTTGAAAAACATATGATCAATACCCATTCTCAATTATCGGATGAGAAACTTAATGATAAAACCCTAAAGGAGACGGTTAAAATAAGATCAGAATTTTGAGTTATTATAGGTCTTCTAGTATGTAGGATGTATGGGTATTAGAATACTTGAAGGTGATGTGATCTTAATCGATTGTATAACCATGACTCTTTCATTATGAGAGAGTAACGAATCAGGTTTGGATTTTAGTGACTCCACTCAATAGGTTGATTATCCAATCTTAGTCCAAATGTTGGATACTGATCTGGATATGATTCAGATGTAATAAGAAGATTGGATATCATGTCTGACTTAATTAGACATCTCTGAGAGGTCTTTCTAGGTCTGTATATGAGATATATCTCATTATCCAAGTCACTATACATGGAATACATAATCGTCATATCCTTATCTTCAAGTATTTGCGGAGAAGGCACATTGTTCTTGAATGAGTTCAAGAATAATTCTTTAGTTGACAAAAATCTGAGCATTGGAAAAATGATGACTAAATAAGATTTAATTATCATTAATAATATGGACGTGATTCACATTATTTGGACATATATAGATAGATATAATTAATATAATTAAATTGGATTTAATTATCATGGATATGATTAATATGGATATTACTATCCATAATAATCATAAATATTGTTATAATGATTCATAATATCATAACAACGATTTAAATATAAATATGACTTACAGGTTATAAGTTAATGTGAATTTTATTCACATTATACAATTAAATGTGAATTGGATTCACATTGTACAATTAAATATAAATGTGATTTGTATTTTAATATTGGATGTATGAATATTATTTATAAATAGTAATGACATGTTGGAATTGTCACAAAATAATTTGAAATTATTTTGGTGAAAATTCAAGCAACAAAAGTCGTTTCATCATATGCAAAACATGGTGAGATTGAGAATCTCATCAATTACGAAAGATGAGAAGGCTTCACTCCTAATAGGAGCGGACGACCATAGGGAGAAAGTCTCGATGGTAGTCGTCTAACCTATTTGGGAAGAAGGATCTCATCCTTCCTATTATTCCATATATAATTGATTTTATGGAATTAAATTTATTAAAGAATGTCTTCAATATTATTTATTTCTTTAAATAAATTAATTGTTGTTACAAACTATTGCAACAAAATCTAGACCATTGATTTCAATTAGGAGTGCATCCTAGCATTTTGTATAAGAGAGAAGCAAACCCTAAGCTCTTCTTTACAACAGTTAAACACAAAAGTTGGAGCAATAAAATCTCTCTCTACCTCTCTGTACATTTTCATAGGATATCCTTATCAACCTCAAGTGGTCGTCCACTCTAGGGTTTATGGAGAGTGTCGCCATAATCACGTTGTCGGTGTGCTACCGGATCGACTGCTCATGGATCTCCATCTTCTTCGGTGCTTCATGCTCATGAGAAAGACACCAAATTTTATATGATGATTTAGGAGGTTCTTGGCTCGTATCATCACCAAGGATTGCATGGAGCACATATCTTATCTATGCACCCACAAGTTTTGTCTACGACTGATTAGATTTAAAACATGAGGTCTCTTCATTTACAGACACGAGGATTATGATCACGCTAAAATAGGTAATATTAGTACTTGTATGATATTGATGAAATAGATTGGTAAAGGTTATCATACCATTTGGTAAAATTAAAAAAATTTAATTTATGTTCCCCATCGACTAGTATGTCTAGTCGACCTAGATCGCATATGGTGAGATATTCATGCTTCTGTGATGTGTGAGTCAATTTTTTATTAAATCGAATCCCTTCAGGCTTTTGGATTCTTTACCTCGATATCCTTCTTGTATATAATATCTTTGATCTATATCATCCAGAATGAGAAATTTGATCCATTGAACTTATTGATCTTCATTTTATATTCTTCCATCATTTATGTCGAATACCATTCAATAGAAGTTGGAAGCATATTATAAGTTGGAAGCATATTTATGAATACCCATTCATTCACCTTTATTCCTTTATTTTATCTTTACATACCTAGATAAATACATGTAAATACATCTAACTTATACAAATTGACACACTAACTGTCAGCGGTAAATAGTACATAAATACTTGTAATTAAATCTAAAATAACAGAATAAAAAAAAGAAAATAAAAATAAAAGAAGTATTGTAATATAGACTAACCTAAACCCTGAGACCAAGTTAGTATTGACTTGATCGATAAGAAATAAAGTAGGGAAGAGATAAGGTCCAGGCAAACCCTAATTCTAAACACTATAAATAAGCCGTTCATGTACTATTTTTTTTCTTAATTTACATACCTCATAAATATTTGTTCAACATGAAACTTCTACATATTAATGTATATAAAATAATAAAATTAATTACATATAAAAATAATGCACAGTGCAAATGAGACACATAGATGAAAAAGATGTAAACTAAATTCACAAGTCAATATCTTCTCCATATGAACTCAAAATTCACCAAACTCACCTCCATTGTACTCCTAATTAAAGTTTCTACTTAATTAAGGTGATTTCATCAAAAATAGAGTTAAGATGCCTATATATTTTATTCATATATTTTATTCTTTACATTTTACTCTTCTTATATTTTTAAATACTTGTATATACTATTTAAAACATATTAAAATATAAATATAAAATAAAATAAACAAAAATACCTTCAAATAAATAATACATTAAAATACATAGGTATACTATATCTATAAAGTATATACCTACATTTATTCATGTATATAAATAAATTTATAAAAAGAAAATAAAATTATGAAAACATGTATTTAATTATACTATAAATATAAAATAAGTAAATATGATAATAAATATTAAAACACAAAATAAAAATAAAATACATAAAACATAGGTATATATACCTATAACTATACTTATAAAAGTTAACATCTAATAAATAAGTTGATAGAAATAAATAAAAATCACGTAAAAATAGTACATAAAATAAGAAACAACTTTCATGTTTTGATATTTATTTAATAAAATCATTTTCTATTTCATTTTCAATTTATTTCCATTTTTATACAGTTTTATGCTATAGTGTCCTATGTGGACCAATGAGGAGGTGACAACTGTTGACCCCGATAAACTGCCCCCGCCCCTCTTTAGTCTGATCCATTGTGGGTGTTTGCCTCATTTTGCCAAATTTCATAACCCGATCCGAGCATCCTCCCTGAACGATTCTTTGATTAAAGTTCTTCACAAAACATCATCTTTCACGCAGATCCAAAATCATGCTGAGTCACCATCGATCCACTCAAACACTCCAAGTGAAGACCATACTCCAATAAAAGTGTATATAGTCGAACCTCTCCTCCATTTTAATTTTTTAATCCCTCTTGAGCCACTGTAACCACTTGAATCCATACTTGGAAGCTTCTCCCTTGTGACAGGAAGTGACATCCCTTGATTCGAGGTGAGGAGGAATTTGGACCAGATTCAACCAATGTAGGTGAGATCTTAGTGGTTTCTCCTCTCCCAATCATTACTGATAGGTGAGCTATGTTTTCCTCATCATTTTTTATTTCTAGGAATAGCAGTATCATAGTTTCATCTTGTATTTCATTTGACTTAATCCAATATAACATAAAATCCAAACATCAAAGTAAACCAGAGCTCTAAGCTCCGGCCTCTATTCTGCCATTTCCAACCATTATATGCTGCCTCGACCACCTTCACATATTTGCCATAACACCTTCTATCATCATGACCCATCTATCAACCTAGATCTTCCACAAATCTAGAATTACGTGCCATAACTCCATCGCACATCAGAGCACCTCCGTCAGCCATTTCCATTTCGTTTTTGCACCCAAATGGGTTGAGGAGCATCTCCCTCGATCCTTGATCATTTTGCATAAGTCAAAGATCTGTAACACTCCATTTGGAGCCCACAATCAGAACTTGCATGTCGCCCAGGTGTCCCGATGCTCCAAGCCCCATCGTTGAGGTCTGGACCTTTTTGAAGTGCCTATCAGCTGTGGAATCACATTAGAAATGTGAAGAGCATCTCAACAGCAAGGTAGGGCATTAGGAAAATTGTAGGAGGCTCGATCTAAGTTCAACGTTTGTTTGTTCTTTAGTTGTTCTTTCATATCAGCTCGAAACCGTTGGATGAAGAACAATCGTCAATCGTAGCAGCAACCTTTGGATCGGACGCTCAAGAGCCTTCAAATCTTGGCTGAGATCTAATCTCAGCTCTTCGGCAGTGATGCATCATATGTCGTTGTCTGTATGCCATGTGGATAAGTGAGGCGATTGCAGCCGTCTCCCTACACACATATTTAGGGTATTTGCACATATCCCCTCCCACCTTTTTGTAATTATCTTTTAATATTTAAACCTTCCTTTCCAATTGTAATATTTTTGTAATATTTGCACTTTGGACCCGAAGCTTTCCTTTTATTGCACTTTAGGATAGTGCTAGGTCACCTCACATGCATGTGCATGAGTTGGTGGGCATTTCGTGTGGACCCCTCTAGGTTGAATATTATAATTTAGTTTTAGAATTAGTACGATTAGTGTAAAACTTTTGAATAAATTGCATATTTTAAACTCAAAGTTGTTTTTTATTTCATGTATACCCCTACCAGTGCATTTAATATAGAATATGTTTGGTATTTTACATGTATGGCCCATTGAAATAGTTCAAATGTTATTAAATGCATATTAACTTCATGAAAAATTGTATTTTAGACCATAAAATCATGATCTAATTTCTTTGTTGTATTTTAAGTGTTTCAAATAAAATATTAACTCTAAAATTTGTAGGAAAATTATAATAGTTCTCTAGAACATATGTTTCTCACATATACTGTTCATAAGGCAATTAAAATTATTTTCCTACTTATAAAAGTATAACAATTGTCTATTTCCCTTTTTTGACTTAGAAAAATTATAAAAATTTCAAAACACCTTGAAAATTCCTAAAAAAATATATTATTGATATTTTAGTGCATTTTATACAAATCCAAAAATCAAACAAAAATATAAAACAAAATCCTAAAAAAATTAAAAACACAAAAAACATTATAAAAATCCTCTAAAATCATAGGAAAAATCATAAAAATATGTTTTTAGTTCATGATTTTTTCGTTTATTTTATAATATTTAGAAAATTTGATTTGAGGCACAATCTAACTTGATAGATATTTATTAGTCCCATTTTAATCTCTTGGATTTTCTGTTTGCTTTATTTTATGCATTTGTTTATTTAAAAAATCCATAAAATTATCAAAATTACCCCAAAAATCACCAAAAATAGAGAAATATTTAAAACCTAGAAACATCTTATTTCTTTAATTTGGTGTTTATTTGTAAGATTTTGAAATCTAGAAACATATTTATATATACATTGTGTATATAGTATATTAGTTCACATTTTATTTCTTAAATTGAAAATTATAAATTTTTAAAATTTAAAAATAATATAAAAATATAAAACCTATAAAAAAATTTTAAAACTCATAAATTATTTTTACAAAAAGGAAATGCATAACAACAAAAACACAAAACACGCAAGATTATTGTTAAGAAATTAACAATTATTTTTGTCCTCTACTCCCCGTTGTCTCTATGGTTCGACACTCTACATACTCGGCCTATACACATATTTTGTAGAGTTAAATAAAATAATTTTTTTACTCACATTTCACCTTGATTGCTTAATCTTTATTGTGGGTTGATTATTATCGACTCGCTTGGGATTGGTTGTCGCGTGCCATGAGAGCGATCGATACGGTGATTATCGGATACAATTTGTTAAACGATAGACCCTGCAAGATCTAACCCTTGGTAACTTGATCATATCATTTCAGTAAATGTCACCATTACCGGGGACAACAGTTTGAGTAGAGTTTTTGCCATATCTATTTGTCTTTTATTTTTAGCTTAGCTTGTATTTATCTCACTTCTCTTTATTTCATGTCATTTTCTGTTTATTATTTTTGAATTATCTAATCCATGTCTTGTTTCTTTTTGTGTGAGGGCCCGTAGAGCTTGGCGAACCACTTAGGTGATTTAATGCATCCAGGTAAGGCAGAGACTGAACCCTTCTTAGGGGTTCAGTAGGAGAGAGATGAAGAAACCAAACACCGAGGAGATAATCGCTTTTGTTTCAGTTTAGATTGGACAACCTTGCTCCAGCAGCCTACATGCAATATGATATGCACATAAATGTAAAGACAAAAAATAAACTCCCTATATGATGCACGAAGAAATCACCCTAAACAATAAATTCTATTACGAGAAGAACAAGGTGCTAACTATCCAGAAATGAGACCAAGGTCCGACCTTCGATGCCGCTCGGTGACTGCCACAATGGATCCTGCCAACATTGTATACGTCCTTTCTCGGCGTGCGATCCCAAATCCAAATAGTTAACAATTTATTTATTTGATTAAGTCTAATCGAGTCTATAGGAACATATATTCTATCAGGTGTTTGGACCTAATCACTACCTGGCTCAACCAAATAAAAGCCTAAGTCTAAGGATTACATACAGAAAATAAAATAAAATAAAATCGTAAAACTAAAATTTATAAGAAACAAAATGAAATAAAGGTGGTGAAAACGATGAAGAAAACTCGGTGAGGTCCTCCGAGTGCATCGGTACTCGGCGAAACATATCCCGAATAATAGAGTCCAAAGCCTCTACAACTTATTACAAATTTATACAAATGAGATAAAATGCTGGAAAAAATCTAATCTAAAATAGTCTCCTGCTCCTCCTACGTTTCTCTCTCCTATCGGACTAGCCTCCGCCTCACTCTGGTGCATCGGCTCTCTTGAGATTGCCTCACTTGCTCCACGGGCCCTCGTAATAAAGAGAGACAAGATAATGTGTTAGAACAGATTTTATGAAAAATATAATCAAATAAAAGAAAATAAAGAGGAAAAGAAGAAAAAAAGAAAGAAGAAACATACAAAAATCCTAACTACCTCACTATGCTCCCCAGCAACGGATCCGTTCTCATGAGACTGGACAACTGGGGTTAAGTTGATTAATTAATGTGTTGTTGTCATCCCAAATCAACCGAGTCGAAATTGAGAGAATTATTTAACCACAAACCAATCAAGAAAGTAAAACGATGGTCTAAGCTAATTTTATTTACCTGGTATAGAGAGCATGGTCAAACTCAAGGAGCAAAATTAAACCTTGGTAGTCAAATCATGAAGATTCAAAGGATTTTTATTATCTTTTTCATGGTTTTTAATTTTGCAAATTTTCATATTTTTGAGAATGATAAAAATGAATGTAAAAAAATGAATAAAAGGGAAACACACACTCTTTTCATATTTTCAAATATAACAAAAATACTCGAAAATCCCAAACAAAAATATTTTTATGTTTTTAACAATTTGTTAATGTTTTTGTAATTTTTGGAATATTTTTGTAATGTTTTTTTGGGATTTTTATAAAAATCAAAATTTGAGAAAAGAATTAGACAGTGTACAGTCAGAAAGTTTTACAAATTAAAAATAACAAATGCAGTCAAAACTCCTGAAAACTAATTTTTAAAAAAAAACTATATGGAAATATCTACAAACATGAACTAAGATCACAGTTTTTGGATTTTTCTTTGATTTTATATAATTTTTATTGTGTTTTGATGGGTTTACGAATTTTTAGGTTTTTATAAAAACAAATGTAATTAAAATTAGATAGAAATTCAAACAAATCAAAGTACAACTACTCTAATTTTTTAGAATTTTTTAGACATTTTTCGAATTTTGATGGTTTTTCTAAGGCAAATAGGGACTTTTTACTTGGTTTCTTGAATTTTTAATAATAGTAAATAAAATAAATTCAATACACGAAAATTACCACCTAAAGTAGACACTAGCATGAACTAATTCTGATTTTTGGGGATTTTTTGGTCTAAATTTACTATTTATTGCAAGCAATAATACATCATGAAAATCGAGTAGTGAAGAAAGGACCTAGTTGCAATTATTTTATGTCCTGAGAAATAACATGCAATAAAAATGTGGGGCCCCAGGTGAAAATATCCTAGAGCAATCGTGCGCTACACATGACACCTTCACAGGGGCATAAATGCAATATCTGAAAACCTTTCTCTATTCCATTGTAGAATCAAAAGCACACGACTAATTTTGCAAAATACCCACAAGACACAAATGAGTTCAACTTAAGTAGACTCAAGTGCAAATAATTAAACTATGAGGTCCTTACTGCAAAAAGTCTATAACTAATTATTACACTTAAGGTAAAAATGAAATAAAGCAAACTACACGGGAGAAAGTGCAATATACCCATGGCAAGCACGTGGCACACTCATGGCGGCTCTCTGACGTACGACCCAGATGACCGTTAGTGGTAGATCTAACGGTTCTGAAAAGGTCGCTGACGTGTGTTGTAGATCTGTCAGATCTCTGATTTGGTTGTTAGCATTTACACATGAAAGAACAGTCCAGATCAAATCTGGAGGATCATCTCATCATCTGATGGCACTAAGGTGAGCTGGATGAACTGTTATGAAGGTTGTGTTGGCTGAAACTCAATCGTAGATATCTTATGACGTAGAGCCCGAATCAACTGGAGAAAGGATTCATCAGTAATATGAGGTAGGTTCGCGTCGGAAGGGAGCCTCAGATGGCTCGGAGTGAGGCTCAACAATGATCTGGAAGGTGGAGCACTGGATATACTCTTCTACACAACTGGGGGTCAGTCAATGCTCCATTCGTGCACATGAACCTGCAAGGTGTATCACAGCTCAAAGGAGAAGCCTCGTCCAGGGGTTATTGGTAGACAAAATGAAAGAAGCAATTGTGGATACGTGAAGGACCTCCGGCGAAAATGGAGGAAGGAGGTCGGTCCTCAAATCGGCCTTGATGAACCAACTTGAGGATTAACAGACTGCATGAGAAGGAGATTTGTGATATGGGGATCCGATCGATGCGGATGGATACGAGCATGGATCTCTGATTTGATGGTCGGAGATAATATGGCTGACGGCGATAGCAGAATGGAAACCAAAAGGAAAATGTGAAATGGAAGTGAATGGGGATACCCGAGGCTACAGAGATGGTCAGCGGAGCAAGATGGAGCTAAAGGCGGAGTCGTGGCCTCGATTTTGTTGTGAAGGCAAAAGAGGCTGGTTGCGGCGGCTATCTCCAGCCACGAGGCGAGCCGTATTGATTCAACGCCAATCCGAGTTCCAAAGGAGAGCTATGGGACCCTGACACGATCCTAAAGACTTCAGTGGAGGAGAGGAGGCGTGAGGAACATGCTACCTTGCAACACAGGCAGAAAAAGATGCTTTATAAGCGTCCTAGGGTTCTGGAAGGATCAATAAAAAAACGAGCAACCCTAGGAGGATCCGACGCTACCTAAGGATCCGTGAGGATCACGGATCCTCAGTGAAGAATCAGGGGTGTAAACCGAGAGAAGAAGTGGTCAGACCCGGGCTGGAAAATGGAGAGAAATCGGGTCCAACGAGCATTTGCCCAAATTGGGTCTGAGAGAGGAAGGGTTGACCTGGGTCAACAGACTCGGGTTGACCAATCAGAATTCAAGAATATATAAAATAATAAAAAATAAATTAAAAATAGTAAATGAATTTAAAATATAAAAATGTAAAAATAAAAAATGTTAGTTATTTTATCTAATATTTTCTATGATTTTTAATAGTAAATATGTTACGGAATATACAATATATATTATTATGTATAGGTATAATATACCTACAAATTATATACATGTATTTTTATTTTATTATTTGTATAAAATTACATTATATTCTATATTTTATTTATTTTTATAATAATTTAAAGAGCATAAAAATAATTTTTTTTTGTTTTCATAAATTAATTACAAATGTTAATAAATTAATAATGTGTACAATATATATACTATATTTGTGGTATTATACAAAGAAGAATTGATTTTATGTTTATTTTCCTTTATGTTTTATGAACTTTATTTTAATTTTATTTAATTATTGGTAATTTATACAAGTGTTTTAAACTACAAAATATATACAATTTATATACAAAAGAAAGAACATATACGAGTATAAATATTGATTATTTGTACACAATCTTATTTTGCAATTATTTTTTGTTATTTTAATCACATTTTTATTTGCAAATTTTATTGAGGAAATTAAATTATTTTGAGATTATTTTGTTAAATATTAAAAAAGTGAAGGATATATACAGGATGCGTAGTGATGAATATATACTGTGAATGCGGACCCTTTCTCTCCCTACTTTATTCCTTGTCGATCAGGACAATATTTGACCTTCTCTCTAGGTTCGGGTCAGTTTGCATTTATTACATAAATATATCCTTTATCTCTTTTCTTTCTTTTTCTTTTCTTCTTTATTCTTTTATTTTTGTTAAAAAGAACGTTAAATACACAGTATTAACAAAAGCATGCACAATGCTAATTTATTGTATTTGATATATATTTACAGATATTCTATATAGGGAATTTGGCTAAAATAAAAGAATAAAGGATGTGAATAATGGATTCATCAATTCGGTTGTCATTTTATTTAGTGAGAGAGTGACCCTATTTATTTGTAATAATACAAGAACAAACACTTTAGACTATTTATCGTGTCTATTTTATTTGTTGCATGTTCACCTGGGGACCCGATCGGTTTTCATAGATTTTATGGTCTTTTATTTTGTGTTCTCCCTATTTATCCTCTTATTTTTATTTGTTTTCCATTATTTGTGTTTTCCATCTTATTGTTCATTTTACATCTTTTGGAATGAGCCCTTACATTCTAGGAGTGTATGTTCAGTTAATTAGGTCCAAAGCTTTAATATCATTTGTGTACTTATAGTCTCACGCTTGGACTTGGTTAAATTGAACAAGTTCTTCACATTAATAGAAGCTCATATCTTAGGGTGTTTTCCTATTGCATTGTATATAGTCTAGGTTTCTCTCCCTCTGATTTTTCAAACATCGGACAAGAAAAGAGCTGAAAAAACCTTTAGGCCTTTGCATGAGAAATACTCAAAATAAGTGAAAACCATAAAAATTAAAACCATGGGACTGCTAAGAAAATTTGATCAAAATAAAATCAATTGATTGAACTTCATTTTATTGGGTGAGCGATACCCACATTGTTTTCAGATACCTTCCAGACCGAGTGAGGCACATCCCATAAGGAATAGAGCCCAAATCCTAGCATGGGTACTGCCTTGTCAATTCACTAGATTCACGAAGTATTGGCACCTCTATCGGTGTGTGGGTGAGTAGGTCTAAGTCTCTTTGTAGACTTAGTCTTAAGTACTGAGTATGGGGGAACCGTGAGGACGAGTCCATGTCTCATCGTACCACGACTGAGTACTCAGCAAGGGGGAAGTATTGGTCTCACCTATCAGCTTCTTCCTCTATTCTTTAGTTGCATAGTGGATCTAGACCCATGAATAAGGACCTTTAAAAAGTACAGGATACTGGTCACAAAGGAAGTAGGAAATGCAGGACGATTGTATAGTAGTACTCATTCGTCTATAGGAATAGTCGTTAATGACTAAATTTGACAAGATTGCTTAAGAACCAATAAAATTGACAAGATAATTGTCGAACTCTTACGACTCACTTGTGTTGAGTTAGTGAAACCACCCGTGTTTTGAGGTTTGATCGGATAGTTTAATTTGGTCAATATCAAAACCCCATGCACTTGTGTATTTTTTTGTACTTCTTTTCATTTCCTCTTTTGATTTGATCATTTTAAGCCATTTTGCCTTTATCCTCTTTTTTACTCTTCTTCTCATTTATGTATCCCTTATTCAACATCTTGGCCTTCTTCTCTCTCAAGACGATGACTCCAGCAAGGTTTAGTCTAGACTCTGTGGACACCCACATCAATACCCCGAGACCAACATCTCTAATAATTTAGGGTGATTCTAGAGAGCTCGGTTTCGGACCTTGTGAACCACTCTTGAGACTCCCTGCTTCTTTCTCAAATAAACCATGATCATTCTTATAATGGTTTCACTCCTTTTTGAATGGAGATTGACTTTACTCCATATACATCTCCAACTTTAATAAAGTTCAGAATTGACCATGATTCTGAACTCTTTTCTCCATCTGGTGCTTACTTTTAAAGTGGTCAAGTCATATTTCCTATCGCAGAACAAGAGCCTGATATGAATATCTCATCGTCAGACTTGGACTATGAGATGTGCTCCTCCGAGAGGGAAGGCCCAACAAGCAAAACAAAATGAAGTGAATGTGCAAATTTTCGCATTATCCAAGAGATTCAACAACAACTGACTGCACAGGACGGAACACCAACTGCCTTCGAGAAAATGTTGATGGAATTGAGGAGGGACAGAGATCAGAGAGGAGGAGGAGGAGGAGGAGGGAAAATAATCAGACAGATGGACCCCGAGGAGGGGAGGAAAATGAAGTAAGAGAGCAGCACAAGCCCACACTGAAAGAGACATAAATCCCTAGGGATGGGCAGATTATAGAGTGAATTCAAATTCCTCCGATCCACGGACACTTTGAGATGAAACTCAGCTCTTGTCTCTTCTTTTGATGATCCATAGGAATGTAAATAAAGAACTACATATCCATCTGCAGTAATTTGGACAGATCAGCAACACCACTTACTACCCGGACATCCCGTTGGGCGTACTCAAGACGATCACCTTCCCGTTCAGCCTTCCGGATAAGGCACTCTATTATATCAACCACTTAAGGAAGATGGTGATGATGAAGGATGAACTAAAGTCCGTATTTCTGTACAAGGATTACCCGGTCATTTAAATCTAATGCGGTCCAAGATTGCTAGGATCTCTTAGGGAGCCCAAGAATAAATCCATGAAGCATGGTAGATGTTTAAAGATTTGATTGAGAAGTGCCCCCACCACAACATATCGAAGACTAACTTTGTTAAGAATTTCTTATGGGGCTTAACTAAGAACAACCAGAGGTTGGTTGACATCGTCTATGATGGATCCCACTTTAATAAGGATGGGGATGTGGTGTGCCAGATATTTGAGGAAATGGCCAAAAAAGAAGCTGCACTCTCCTCATCCCGCTCATATCAACAGCAACCACAAATCCTCCGCAAATCCATGAACATGATGACCACCCAAGATGTGGACAGGTGTACTAGTTCAGATCTCAACATCATCGTCAACCACCTATCCAAGGGTGATATAATTGAAAAGCGATCACAAGATCTGGAGAAACTGTATGCGATCGAAAGAGAATGAAGGGACAGGACAAGCTCGGCCATATCGTGAAGCAGCTAGAGCTACTGGTTAGTACCATCCATTCTTACCAATCTGCAAGCTCAATAGCCAACACCCCTGCTACTAAACTGCAACAGAAGTTAGGGCATCAGTCGCCAAAGCCACATGTCTACTATGTACGATCTCTCGACCAGGCACCACAACCATAACAGCAGATGGTAGTATACCAACTAGAGTCTTAGCCACCATATGTATGTCGACGTTCTTTCCACCTTCGACTGTCATTCATTAGGTGAACGATGTATGGAACCACGATTCACAATTGACCCATCCGAGCGGACAACCATGGGGTCAATCATTGGCCTCACACCCGATCCACCAATCTCAGTAGAGTGGACGACCGTACTAGCACGACCAACCTCCATCACAACAGAACCAGCCTCCATACCATGCTCCCACATGGATGTAGAATAATTACCGGCATCCGGTGTACTATCATTCGTAGTATCCTCAGCAACACCTGGCAGATCATTCATATCAATAGTACCCTCCTCCTATGTATTATCAATATCCTCCTCTTCTATATCATCAATAGTCGACTCAACATCAGAACTATCAAAGCCATCGAACCTCACCCGCTTAAGCCACTAATGCAACTCTAGTGAATCTAGCTCAAGACTGCCTGGCAAAGCTCGTGAAGAGCATATCAGAGATGACACAAAGGATAGATGACCTTACCATAGCAAAGATCACTATTCCAGTGTAGGCCGAAGCTAATACGAACAACTTCCGTCGTAAGGAGAAGGTCTATGAGATGTTCCCCATTCTCGTAGAATCAGGTATGTATGAAAATGTTATGTTATCTAACAACTTTACTCAAGAGTGGTAGAACCGTACAGTTGCCTGCACCTATACAGAGGAAAACGAATGCACTTAGCAGTAAAGCTCCATCATCACAACAAGCAGTGCCCGTAGCCGATCTGAAGAGTGAAGAAGGATCCAAGGAACAATGAGAAGAAATAGTACCAGATGCAAGGAAATACCAAAAAAATAGAAAACCAAAAAGACGAAAAAGATGAGGACAGTAGTGACCAAGTCGTGCTAACGAAGGAGAAGTTGTTGGCAGATCTGATGCTAGCTAACAAAGCCTCTACTGTCAGTTTTTTGTTTTCCCCATTCTCTAGTGTCTGAATGTATCCTTCTAGTTAGCCACATGTAAAAGATGATTATGGAAAACCTTTTGAGAGTAATGTAATATTCCTTTTCCATAAGCTATGACAAAATCCAAAAAATTTTTGCAAAATTTGAAAATGCTCTATCAGACCTTGTGGATTGAAATTTTAAAGAATGTCATTTTGGAAATGCTACTAATTCAAGCCATGGAGTACATGCCTATAGATAAGAAAGGATTAAAGGAGGCATGTATAATTAAGAGTCAATTCCGCAAAAAATGATGCAATCATTCTGAGAAGCACATTTTGATCATGGCCACTGTGAATGTGATTAGCAACCTTCCACTAAAGAAGATGGATTTCCCATGATTAAGTGTGAAATTTTTAATCAAACTTTAGACCACACTCTTCTTGATAGTGGTTCTTCTATCAACCTCATGCCCACATCTCTACTTCAGGAATTCGAGTTGGGTCCGCTCAAATCAACACGCATGATCCTTTATTTCGCTAATTGATCCGTTAAGCACCCCCAAGGTGTGTTAGAGAATGTTATCATAACGATGCATGGCCTGAAAATCCTAGTGGACTACATTGTCCTGGACATGGATACAGTCGCAGCGTTACTCCAAACGCTTATTATACTTGGTCAGTCGTACCTATAACGTTCAAAGTGGTAGTAGACTACGTGTCTAAAAAGATCGCATGTCGCTTTAGCAGCGATAGCGAAACATTGGATATGGTTATTGAACCTAAGGACAAAGAGACCACACGTAATCAAATGAGCATTGAACCATTGACTGAGACCGATTGTGACCTACTTGAGGATATCAGAGGCTATATCCTATCTATGGATGATATTTCACCACACGAATTCCTCACATCCGAGGATGACATGGACAACACAGTCGACATCAGTTCCCAAGTCGATATAGAGGTACAATCTGACGTGATGATCAATATGTTTCAAGATACATCCCAAACAGAACAAGAAGAATTCATTACATATATGTTTAGTGTATTCTTGTCTGAACTAGAAGTAGCCAAGGTGGACCCTGAGCTGATGTCACCTCATACACTGAAAACTCATACAATTTTTGAGGAGACCAAAAAGTCAGATTTGAACCCACCTGAACTCAAGACACTTCCAAAAAATCTTAAATATGTTTTCCTTACGAGTGATAAAGAACAATATCTAGTCATAATCAGTAGCTGATTGACTTCAGATCAAGAATCACGCTTGCTAGAGGTTAGATGGAATGTTTTGGATCTCCATGGGATCATCCCAAGACTATCTTTACATTATATATTTTGGAAGATGATTGTAAATCGTCCCGTGAATTCTAGATAAAATTGAACCCTAATCTCTGGGATGTAATCATGAAAGAAATCACCAAGTGATGTGAAACAGCCTTCACTTATCCTATCTTCGACGCTAAGTGGGTCAGACCATTGCATGTGGTTCCAAAGAAATATGGAATCATTGTGGTTACAAATGATCAAGG
Organism: Ottelia alismoides; assembly: GCA_037367405.1. Classification (NCBI taxonomy): domain Eukaryota; kingdom Viridiplantae; phylum Streptophyta; class Magnoliopsida; order Alismatales; family Hydrocharitaceae; genus Ottelia; species Ottelia alismoides. Next base: position 204,043 of record JAZKJV010010974.1, on the reverse strand, counting down.
AAGGGATATTCCGACACTTGTGCCTATTTCTTTGTGCGTCTGTGTTGATTATAGCCGCATGAACTTATCTACCAGGAATGCTAACTTTCCAAGTCATTCATTGACCAAGTGCTTGAAAGATTGGTAGGGAAAGAGTTATTTTGCTTCTTGGACAGGTACTCAGGATGTAATCAAGTGGCAATCACCCCAAAAGTCCAAGAAATAATGACTTTCACTTGTTTGTTGGCACCTATGCCTTCATACGGATGCTCTTTTGATTGTGTAATGCACTGGCTACGTTCCAAAGGTGTATGTTGGTTGTGTTCGTCGACATGGTGGGTAGTTTTCTCAAAGTCTTCAAGGACGATTTCTCAGTCTATGGTGACAGTTCTGATGCATGTCTTTCTCGCCTAGACCGAGTGCTTAAGAGATGATGTGAGGTGAACCTTGCACTTTCATGGGAAAAGAGTCACTTTATGTTTATCAAAGGGATTGTATTGGGCCACATCATCTCCAAACGAAGTATGGAGATCGACCCGACAATGGTAGATGTAATTGCCAAACTTGAGGAACCTAAATCTGTGAAGAAAGTGAGGTCTTTTCTTGGGCATGTCATATTCTATAGAAGATTCATCCAAGACATCATTAGGATTGCCTGATCTCTAACTGAATTATTAAGAAAGGAGGCAGATTTTATTGTTGATGATAAAGTTCTCCTAGCCTTCAATCAATTGAAAATCTGGATACTCAAGCGCATGTCCTACAACCATCTGGTTGGTCTCTCCCATTCGAGATCATGATGGATGCATCTGAATTTGTGGTTTAGCTGTGCTAGGACAACTTAGGGATGGAATTCCATTTGCAATTCACTATGATAGCAAGACATTATTTGAAAGCCCAAAATAATTATATTGTAACTGAGTAAGATTTGATGGCTGTGATTTTTGCCTTAGAGAAATTCAGATCACGTCTTCTTGGATCTAAAGTTATCATCTTCACTAACCACTTTGCCATCAAGTTTCTTTATCAAAAGAAGTATGCCAAGTCCCATCTTCTTCGTCAGATCCTTCTACTCCAACAATTTGTTTTAGAAATAAAGGATAAACCTGGAGTTAAAAATATGGTGGCAGATGACCTTTCTAGGATTGAATGCCCAGATGTTCACCCAAGTGATGCTCTAATCTCGGACACGTTTACAGATAAGCCGATATAGAGTCACGGCACTCCCCAGGTATGCCAATATTGTGAACTACCTTGTTTCCTAGGTGATCCCATAAGATTGGAACAAATACAAGAAGGACAAAATTTTGTTTGACATACATTTCTACTAGTTGGAAGATCTATACCTTTTCAAGGAAGGCATGGATTGTATATGGAGATGGTGTATCCCTCAGGAAGAATACACCAGTGTCCTCGAGCATTGTCATAATCTCAAAGCAGGAGGATATCATTCTAGAAATCAGATGGAATCCAAGGTATTGCAGTGTGGCCTCGGGTAATCTATACTATTTAAGGATGCAGCAGCGTTTGTGAAAGGTTGCACTGACTCTCAAAAGATGGAAGGGACCCTCGATTACAAAGGCTCGATGCCTCTTAAATACATTAAGATTTCTAATATTTTTGATGCTTGGGGCATTGACTTCATGGGTCCATTCCCCAACAATCATGGGTTTGAATACATCCTTATTTCCTCGATTATTTTAGTGATTGGGTGGAACTTGTCCCCGCCTGAGCTGCTGATAGTCGTATTGTCCGTCGCTTTCTCAAGGACAACATTATCTCACAGATTGGAATTTCGAAAATCTTTATATCAAATGGGGATAGTAATTTTATGAACAAAAAGTAAAAAAACTTGCCAAGGAGTATGGTATTGACCATCTTGTCACCTTTTTTTACCACCCACAGTCAAATGGCTTGGCTGAATTATAGAATAGGGAGATCAATACTATATTGCAGAAGCTTGTATAACATGATAAGAAGAATTGGACTCAACTCCTTGATTCCATTCTCTTGGCTTATCACATGACCGTCAAGACTCTTGAGATATTTCCCTATCATATTATTTATGGGAAGCCATGCCACCTGCAAGTAGAATTAATTCATAGGTTATTGTGGGAAGTGAATATGTGCAGTCTCAACTAAAAGAAAAGTGGTCAGAATCAAAAATAACATCAAAATAGACTCTTAGAATTCGTGATTATGCCTATGACAACATTCTGATGTACAAGGAGAAAGAAAGTCAAGTGTTGGCACAACAAGCACATCTGAAGGAAGACTTTCAAGCCAAGACAAAAGGATTGGTTGTTTGATACAAAATTACATGTATTCCTTGACAAATTGAAGAGCAAGTGGAAAGGGTCGTATATTGTGAAAATAGTGCATGACAACAGAAGCATCTTTATATCATAATTGCCATCTAACGTGCATCCATTCATCATCAACAGACAGTTGTTGAAGTTGTATATAGAGCATGACACATTCATGTCTGTGGTCCATTCCATCAGCATGGCATTCGAAGAGGTCACTGTAGCATCTATAGATTCAGATTCAGAGCAATCCAATAACATTCTCTTCGATTAGTTCTTTCTTTTTGTTTCATTCTTTCACTCTTTAGTTTATTTATTCATCCCATTAATATGTGTTATACTTAGTATATGCTCTATCGTAAGTATGGTGGGGATTAGTGAGTTGAGTTATCTCTCATTATACTTTCACTCGCCTCCTAACTTGTTGATACTATGCTTGTAATTAGGGATATTCCACCCTAAGTATAGTGGGAGGCAGGTCGAGTCATTGATTATGTATATTCTAATCCTCGATCTTCCCTGCTTGTGTACAATTTTCTATACTTAGGAGTAGTTGATCCTAAATATAGGGGGTGATCGAAATTCTATTCATTTATTGAGTCATTATAGTATTGACTTTTCTATACTTAGCATGAGTTATGTCTACCTTTTTGCTCCTAGATCACTATGAGTACATAGTTCATGTTATGTATAGGGGGTTCATATCTACTACGTATATACTTTAGACATAACTCGTACGTGTGTATTTTCAATAATATGGCTAAAAACAACCCAGAAATCAAAGGAGAGAGTTGTACAATCTCGCAAGGCGAGATCGAAATTGTTGAACTGACATTTCACAAAGATCTCAAGCTGAATTCAATAATCAATCCACATAAATAATGAAATAATCAAACCAAGTGTGAATCAAAATTTATTACAACCCTACAATATATGTGTGTATAGTAACAAGCAGAGTAGAGTGTCAAACATAGGGAATAATGGGTGTAGAAATGTATATTGTCTATAAATAAATAATACAACTGTGTAGGTATATATGTATGTACATTATTTACTCACTATTTTTGTGGGTTTTTAAGTAAATAATTTAAAATATATATATATATATATATATATCGTATTTTTTATTTATTTTAAATTTAATAATATATAATAATATATAAATATGTATACAAAGGTACATAAGATATTGTATATAATATAAGTAATATATAGTAGTCTATCTTATAAATATACAAACATCAAAAATTTCTTAAAAGAATATTTTTTATTTTTTAAGGGTTTAAAATATATTTATAGTATTAAAATATTTAATAATAATATAAACTATATATAAGAAGGAAAAAATGGGTTGCCTCCGCCCCATTTTCCATAAGTTTTTTTAATTTTTTTTGAAAAATATCAACATGTGTGTGTGTATATATATATATATATATAGATCCCTCCAATATGTCATTCAAATATCGCCAGAAATAGAGAATCCTATGCCCTCCATCTATAACAGGTAATTTCAACAGTCTAAACATTATTGTAATCAACTTGTTCTAGAAAGAGGGCAAAGGAGTCTCCGGTTTTTAAGAAATTTTAATGGTGTATTGGAGCGATATATAATATATATATAGTGGTATTTTTCAAAAAAATTAAAATATTACAGAAAAATGGGGCGGGGCAGCCATGTTGGCCGCCCCAAGGGGCAACCCCATATAACCCATATAAGAATATATAAATATATAAATCATATAGGGTATTATAATTATAAATATAGTCAAGAAGTTCCAAATAAAATATTTTTTAAATTTTTCAAAAAAATCTATTTTCTGTGAAAATCTCAAGATTTTTTGCATTTTTCTGTATTTTTAAAATAAAAATTAGGAAAAATGGAACTTTTTAAGTAGGATGAATTGATTTGAGAATTACAAATATCAAAAAGGTTCAAAAATTATTAAAAACCAATTTGAATACATATAATGGGTATATATAAAATTTTTGGGATTTCTTAAGATATTTTATAATTTTTGTGTTAGCGAGGGTTTTCTAATATTTGGGGTTTATTTTTACATTTTTTGTTTAGCTCCTCTCTACTACCTCAAACTATCCAATACTCTATGCGCCCCTTCTTTGAACCATCGTCGAATTGGTTAAGGACTAATCGAGAGCACGTTGGGTAATCTGCTTTGACCCTGGTGTGCACGTTCCATTCCTATGCTCATCTTCGAATCCTTCACACATGCAAGTATGGATATGATGACTTTTGAAATGACGCTCTTTTAGAGGACGTCATTATAGGGCATTGGTGGCTCATTTTGACTTAGAGCTTCATTTCACATCTTTCCATTCCTAATATTCTAGATTAGGGGATCTTGATGTTTGTGATACCTGAAGGTTTCTCAGAGGTAGAAGACCTCGTTTGCAAGTTCAAGAAATCAATCTATGGCCCTTCTCAAAAAATCCATCCCTCTCGACTTTTGATCTTAGCGAAGAAAAATTCATCAAGGAATTGTGATTTTTGGTCTGGACTTATAAAATAGGCTACAAATAGTATTGTTTTTGGAATTTTTAGAATAGGTTTTAGATTTTTGTATTTTCTAAGTCAAACATTAAATAAAATAGCACTTTTATTTTTAATAAATAGTAAATGCGAATGAGATGGTGAATAAAATATATAGCATGAACAAGCAGCCAATCATGAACTTACACCTATTTTTGTAAAAAAAATTAAGGTACGGGAGATATTTTTAATAAATAGAAATGCATAAATAAAAACAAATCAAATTGGTAGGGGCATATTCATAAATAAAATATATTACAGGGGCTAACACGAAAAATAACCAGAAACTTTGAATTTCAACTTGATTTTTAAGTATTAAACAATAAATACAAAAATTGAGGGTGCGCCTGCAAAATGATAACTCACGTGGGGGTCTATGTGAGGTGACCTAGCACTGTATTAAAGTGCAAAATAAAAAAGTTCTAGGGAGTACATGAAAATTATCCACAAAGTTTTCTACTTAATAAAATATTTAAAACACCTTTAATAAACACCTTTAAATCTGCTTCCTGGCATGAAGTGGATGTTGATTGTGGTGGTCTGAGGAGCTAATAAACACGAGAGAATGATCAAAATTGGAGGCGGAGCAAGAGGAGCTTATTTATAAGCTGCAAAAAATGGGAACTTCAATCGAGGATTCCAATCGAGTTGAAGAAGATCAATGAAATCTTAGGCCTTGGTGGAATTATGGAGATCTAATCTCAAGGAATCAAGGCACGACATGACAGACAATGATGACCTCAAGTAGAAAAAGGGAGAATAATTGGGTTCTGACAGGTTAGCTCTCGTGGAAGAGAGAAGGGCGTTGTTAACCGAAGGTCAACATGGGAAAGCTTCTGGTTGGTCCACGTGGACCAACCAAAAAATTCATGAAAGAAATACTTTGTAAAATCAATAATAAGTAATAAATGATTTATCTATTTTTTTTAAAATATGAAAAATGTTTGTAGTTTTATGTAGTAGTTTATATCTATTTTTACTTATTTTTACGAGGCTTTTTATTACAAGTTAATAATTCAATGTAAGAATATAGGTATACATACTTGTAATTGGGTATTTTTATGTATATTTTGTATTTTTCATTTTATTATTTTATACAGGAATTTTATATACTATTTATTTGAAACACATTTAGATATTTTTATGGGATTTTTACCTAGTAGACCCTATAAACGTTTTAAAATACCTCTACGACCGTTTGCACAACGTAATTACCCCATCGACCCTGTAAATTACCCCAAGAACCCTCACGGGCTTAAAACATATTACCCGGAGGGTATATGGGGTAAGAGTTGGCAAGTTTACGAGTCGAGGGGAGAATTAGGTTGTTTCAAAGGTCGTGGAGGTGATTGGCAAAGTTTATAGGGTCTGTCGGGTAAAAATCCCTATTTTTATTGTATTTTTTCGCATATATATATACACTTAATTAATTATGTATAGATGCATTATAGGTATATATAGGTATACTTTATCTATGTATTAGAATGTGATATTATTTTAATTTTATTTCATTTTAATTATGTAAATATGTTTTGAATAATATTTACAATTTTATAAATTAAAAGAGTTTGAAAAATACATACAATAAATATATTGAATAAAATATACATGTATATTGCACAATAGGTGCCCGAAACTTAAATTTTGCATCTTAACTTCAAATTAAATGAAACTACTTCATTAAATAGATTATTAAAAGTTATATACAATTAGTGATGATTTGGTCAATTTTTATAAAGTATGAAAAAATACAAGTCTGTGAAGTTTTTATTCTTAGTTTTTATTTTGTGTGTCCCGAACACATTGTGCGTTATTTTTATATGAACTCAATTTTGTATTTTTTGTATTTTTATCTACAATATTCATGTTGAGGGTTTTATTATTTGAGGTGTAGAAATAATAAAATAAAATGGGTCCCAAAAATTAATTATAGATGAATTAAAAATAGGGTTTTCATGTATTATCTGTACAATTTCTGTACCCTATCTCTCCCTACATTATTCCTTGTCGACTAGTCATCATGATGATTGAGTCTTGGGGTCTAGGGTCACTCAACTCCTATGGTGTCTCATTTCTTTCTTCATTTCTTCCTTTATTCTTTTATTTGGAATTAAATACATTAAATATACATTATTTTATATAGTATTTTGTACAGTTTATCAAGTATTTATTTTGATAAATTAATGATATATACATGCATTTAACTAGGGATTTAAGGCCAAAATGAAAGAATAAAGGTGATGAAATGGATATTCACCATCCCCCTATACTTGTCTTTGCTAGTCCCTAGCATACACTTATCCCTGTAAGTGCAGAAATAAATAAAGAAAAGGAAAGGAAAGAACTTGGATTGATTTCAACTTTTAAACTTGTCCTCATAAAATCAAAAATTGGAGCTCAGTCAGACCTTTGGATTAGTTTAGTCAGAATCTTGTTGGGAATTGGACTTGAAAGACAATAGCCTCTGAGCATCACAAAACTCTGCCCAAGTCTCTTCAAAAGCATGGTCAGAACAAGTCAATGTCATACGCAGTCCCTTATGACTGAGCCTCTGAGCTCATCTCGATTGAAGCAGTAAAAGTCAGGCTTCTCCAACATAACGACCCTAATTCCTCAATCCGATAACTCTTTCCTCTAGAAGCGGGTCATTCCCTTCTAAGTTCAAGTGCAACCGGCTCAAGAAGAGGAGGTGGAGAAGAGAATGGACAGTAGCCGGTGTAGATACCTATCCTAGGGTGCTTGACTAGTGTAGCCAAGTCATCCGACTGTAGTCTCACATTTATATTTGACGTTTAAGCTCAAGTTTTCTTATTGAAGACATACATGCTCCAATGGGAATTGATTTTTCTCGATTTTTTCCCCTCTATTTTTTTGGAGTTTTGGATTATGCGTTCATTTTTTTACTATATATAGTAGAATTTACATGGGGACTTTTTCCTCTTGAGCCAGTAGACTATCCCTCTTTTGAAGCATTATTGCAACCCACAACATTCTGTCATTAGACCTCATGGCTACTTGATCGAGTTGGGGTACAATGGTCACGGTATCGTGACTTCGTAAATTTTTTTATCCGCTTGTGTTTCATGCTGGTAAATCCAACCCTCTACCACTTCAACTGAGTTGAGCAAAGTACAAGGTGTAGGTGTGCAAGTTAGGTCACTGTCGAGAGAAGTCATGCATGTGTCCTGAAATATTCTACTTAGGCAATCAAGATGACACTGGACCTAGTCTTGTCATCTCAAAGAATTAAGTCTAGTAGAGCTGAAGCGCCTCTATTCTAGTTCCTCTAAGGTTCATGTGATTAAGTGGATTGAGGTCCAACAAAGCTCCAATCTTTAGATTTTATTTATACTTGTTCAATTGTCATTATCAATCTAAAAAATGTAAATGATATGTAAAATGCGGAAAATATTTTTGTGATGCCATTTTCTGATTTTTGAACTTTTTTATTAAAAATGTTTGAAAATGTTTATTCAATTTTTAAAAAATATTTGCAAATTTTTATGGTAATTTTTATTTGTAAATTTTAGTGATTTTTGAATAACAAAAGAGATTTAGAAAATAATTATGTGTTGATATTTACAGGAGAGTGCCTCTTGTTATTTACGAAAGTCAGGTGTTCACAGGTTTTATGTGTGAAGTTTATAAAGTATTTTTTTAATTGAATTATCTACAATATTTTCAAAATAGTTGGAAAATATTTTGACAAATATTTTGAAAACTTTATTTTGAAAGAATAATTTGACAAACAATTTTGCAAGCATTAACAAAATTTGAAAATCATTTTGCAAAGATTTTTCAAACAATATGTATAGATTTTTCAAAGTGTTTTTGCGACCATTTTCCAAAACATTAAGAATAAATTTTCAAAACATTTTATTCAAACAAAGAAAAGAAATTTTTACAAACCAAAACATTTTTACATAGTTTTGAAAACATTTCACAAAATATTTTTCAAACGATTTTAGAAATGATTTTTCAAAGGAAATTTCCAACCATTTTTCAAACATTTTGCAAAATATTTTTAACCAGATTATTAAATTTAATGATAGAGAATTTTAATGCGTGTTTTGAATTTTATTAATTAGCCACATTATTGAAAAAATTGCAAGTATGAGTTATGGCTAAAATATATACAACGTATATATGAGCCCCTATAATTAGCTGGAGTTATGTCCTCATAGATCGGAGAGAAAAGGAAGACATAACTCATAATAAGTATAGGGAAATCTATACTAAAATGATCGAAGAATAACGAATGAGAATTCGACCGTCCCCTCTATACTTAAGATCAATTAATCCTAAGTATAACAGACCATATACAACATGCAGGGATGGTCGAGGGTGGGAATGAAAGGATCTACAACTCAGAGTGTCTCCCCCTATACTTAAGGTAAGAAAACCCTAAGTTGAGATAGAAATATCAAAAAGAGAGAAGACATGTGAGGGACCAATAAATTGATAAAAATAAAAAAATGTTGGGGGAATGTACGCATCACTCCCCCTATACTTGGGGTAAAGGATCCCTAAGTACAAGCAATAACAAGAGTGATGAAACAGAACTTAGAAAGAACACTCGTCTCGTCCCCCCCCCCCCCCCCCCCGCCCATACTTAGGAAAGTACATCCTAAGTAAGGCAAACGAACTGATCAAAGTGGGCAAGGATAACAGTAGATGGAAATAAGAAAACGAAGGCGGATATACAAAGTGGTTGTATAGAGATCAAGAAGGTAGAAGACGTACCTTCTTGCGTGATCACTAAGGAATGTATCTAACAAGGTACATGTCGATATTGGGGTCATCAGCTGACACAACCCGATCAGGATTGACATGGTATAGATCCTTAGTAATCTCAAAATGAAAAGGCACGAACTCATTAGTGGAAGTAGTACGATCATATTCGGCATGGTAAGTCTCTCAAAATATGCCCTCCGCACTAAGGTGTTTATGATGTAGATGTTACGGATTTCATCAACACATCACCAATCACGGGAAGAGGGAATTCTAATGTCTATGCTTTTTGAGTCTTCCTCTCGGTTAAAGAGGACTCCTAGGGTCTCAATATCATCCATAACAAAGCAAACCTCTCTGATATCAGTAGCTAGTTCGTATTCCTCGGGGTCGGCTGACACGGGTACACTCTCATCAAATGTGGATCTCTGGTATGTCGTGGGTGCAGTGATCAATATGCTCTCGTTGTCATAACAAAATTGTACCTCTCCATATCCATAACCAATAGCGGCTCTCGCAGTGGCGAGGATGAAGGATATGGGAAATCCTTAAACACATCATGGAAACGTGAGGATCACATCACATGTGATCGGAGCGACTAGCCATACTAGCGCTCGAGGCAACATAACTTAAAAATTTTACAAACGATGAAACCACATGATCCAAGAACACTTCTCGGATCGTTTCATCTAAACCACAAACAAGTATTATGTTTACCACTTCAAGCATGGTTGCGATCGAGTCTCTAAAGAAGATACCTCATGTCTCAAGTCCGATCCAACGGAGGAGACGCTTGCGAGCGTGTTGATGAAATGTGTGCTCCTCGCAATCCATGTTAATTATCCAAGTGGTGAATCTCTTGATCTCATCACATGAGATCAGACGTCTTCTTCATGAGCGAGGGACACTGAAAGAAATGGAGATCTGCGAGCAAATGATCTGGCAGCATAACGGTGATGTGGCGGCGATGGTGACTCTCTCTAGGGCTCCATGGTGGACGACCACAATTAGAGAGATAGAAAGACATGGCGAGTAGAGACAGAGAGGGGAGAGATCATATTTTCATTGTGTCAAGAAGAGCTAGGGTTGCCTCTTCTTATATAGTTTATTGGGAGTCCATGAATCACGATCCATGAGAAACACTAAATCAATGGTTAGATTGATTTGTGTTTTTAATCAATGCATGATCTTTGTTGCTTTAACAAAGCAACAATAATTAATTACATTAAATTAAATATATATATGAGTTATCATCAATGTAATTTCATTAAATTAATCAAGAGAGATAAGAGGATAAAGAGGGGGTCTACCTTCTAAAAAATAGGGTCGACGTCCACTCTTCAACAAGTCAAGGATGGTCGTCTACCACCCATGGAAGTGGCTCCTCCTCTTTATTTTATGTGAAATTTTATATCTTATAATCCTCTAAATATTTGCAACAAACATTTCTTGCAAATTTATTCTCACAAATAATTCATAATTATTTTGTGAACATTGCAATCATGTCATTGGAAATTTGTGGATCACATTCACAATCCAAAATAAAATGTAAATTATATTTTCAATTAATTATCCAATGTGAATCCAATTCATATCAATAATTAATCAACAAATATAAATTACAATAGGCTTTCTCTAATATATTATAAATCACATTTACAATATATATATATATATATGATTAAATATGTATAGTGCTATCCACATTATTCATATCCATGATGATTAAATCACATTTAATCATCTTGGATTTCCATTCTCATGTGCCAAATAATACGAGTCACATTCAAATTTTTCACATCTTTGATAATTAAATCACATTTAATTATCTTAGATAACTCTCCTTATAATATGAATCAAATTCATATTGTTCATGATAATATTATCACATTTAATTATCCATTTCTCAATGCTCGGATGCATACATCAACAATGGAATTATCCTTGAACTCTTTCAAGGATAATGTGCTTTCTCCACGGATACTTGGAGATAAGGACAGGGCGATTGTACGTTCCACGTATAATGACTTGGATATTGAGATCACGTCTCAAATAATAGATCTCGAGGACCTCCCATATATGTTTGATTAAATCAAGACCGTAAATTTAATATTTTCATTGTATCTGAATCACATTCAAATCACCTGTCCCTCATTTTGGACCAAGATTAGATTCTTCTCTATTGAGAGGAGTCACTAAAATCCAAACTCGATTCATCAATCCCTAGGAATGGAAGCATCATGCTATACAATCGTTCATGATCACATTACCCTCAGATATTCCTAATACATGTACATCCTGCCATACAATGAACTTAAATAAACCCGAAGTTTTTATATCTATTTAGATTGTCTCCTTCAGGGTTTTATAATTAAGTTTCTCATTCGATCATTGGGAGTCGGTATCGATCATATACTTTTTCAAAGCATATATCATAACAAGGTATTGACCCCTAATACTTTCCAAAAGTATATATCAAACCTACAACTCAGTTAAGCTTCCAAAGCGAGGCGACCGTGCATGGAATTTGATTCCCAATATCTCATGAGGGAGCTCATGTCTTCTGATTTAGTAAATGAACCTGTATGATCCCTTCGAGAGATCGTATTACTCATATACCCTTGTATGCACACCAGTCCGCTAGTGTATAGACCTTGATTAGGCCATCAACCTATCGGTTTGTCAAATGTACATACTTAGACATATAGTAACACATCTGTCTCTGGTCAGAAGATGCGTGCCTATATTGTGACAGCATACGACATAGGTCTTTGGTTATCTTGATCTCGTTAAGTCAACTCTTTAACCTAACTAATCAAACAGCTTTGAATCTCTATTCATATGTAGAGGACCGACATTAAGAGGTCAGTTAGATATCAACCTTTAGAGAAAGAATTGCCATCTCCTTCTCAGGATGGAGATCCTCTCTTAGTAATCATTTAATGGAGTTTGATGAGTCTCAATCTAACTCTTTAGATATTCATCCAAGCACCAGCCTCTATGTTTCAACAATTGAATCCAACAACTATATGATCATTAGATGTCCATGGTACATAACCCTAATTGTACTAAGAAACCTGATATGAAAATTAATTATTCTTCATCAGATCAGGGAATGATATTCGGAATTACATTTATTGCATACTGGCTATTGTGGCCTCGCATGTCTAAAAGAGGAAGGGATGTCCCAGGATGATCAGAGTGTGCTCCACAGGGTCATGTCCTTGATCTGAATGACGACGTTCTCAGGAAAGCCCTTAATTTTTTATTGATCTACCAATGAATTGATAAATGATCCTGGTTTTCTTGAGAGGTCCAAGATTAAAAACCTGAACAAGAGAGAAGGGTATTATGTTAATCGATGCACCATCACCAAGGAGAGTATGATCACACATGTGGTCAGAAATGGCACATCTCACGAGGGGTGTACTAGTATCCCCTTTTCTAGTGGATGGATGGTGGGTGATGGTGTGGGCATTGAACATGGTGAGAAGGTGTTGCTCGGTTCTCCATCATCGCTTTCTCTTTTTGGGTGTGGGCATGAACATTTGATTCATGGCTTTTTGAAGTGGAGCTTCAATAATGTCATGAATAGTCGCCACCACTTCAGGGTTTGTCCACATTTTTTAAAGATTTTCTATTCTTCCATCAAGGGAAGAGATCATAATCATCATCTACACAAGTATGATTGAGCACTCTTTAAAGTGTCATCCTTGGGGTGAAGGAGGTGAGAAATGTGGTGAATGTATGTGCTGGCATGGGATATGGACGGGTACCCTCTCCTCACAAACTAACCCAACTATGTGTCTCCCATTATTATATTTTTGTATTTTTTCTTTTTCTCTTATTTTTTGTATTTTAGGCGATTGCAAGCTCTCATAGTTGTCCTCTCGTGAATCCATGATTCCAGAAGTAAGCGACAATATCTATATTATTTATAATAGTAAGGTCATACATCCTCTATTTCATTTTATCCACTACCCGGGTCATGTACTCAAGAGTGGTCCATGAGAGGTGACTCCGACAGCTCAGTTTTGGGTGGTGAGATGGAGGAAATATCATGGTGGTGCTGGCTAAAAATAAAAATCTGACACCTGAAATTATGGTAAGGTGAATATATACAAAAAGGAAAATCAGGAGCAAAGTCCTCCTGATAAAATGGAGGTGGACCGACTGGAGAGTAAGAAGGATCTGCGAAGTCTGTATAAAAATAACTCCAGTCAGAGACTCCAAAATAAAAGACAGGGATCAGAAGATCACGATCTTCAAGTCAAGATATGCAAAAAAGGAGCAAATGCGCAGAGAAGATCAAGTAATCACACAAACAAATACAAATATAAAAAAACAAACCCATTAATTCACCAACTCAACACAGTGATGATCGTGAAAGTCCGGTCTTTATCTTGTACAATTTTAGAGTTAGGTAAGAAGACAAATATTTACAAGCTCACGGGTGCGGTCACCTAGAGTGGTTGTGTTCTAGTCAGTGGAACACACCTACTAGAACACTAGGATCACTTTCTCTAAAGTCATAGGCAAGTGCTTCCAGCAATAACATGACCCAAGAGCTGACCCAAGCACTTAAAGCACAAGTCCAGGGATGGGAGCTCTATTCCTTATATGTATGTGCATCTCTCGGTCTAGAAAGTACCTTTGAACAATGAGGGGTTACTCTCCCTAAAATATTGATTTTTTTTACTTTGTGTTTTAGGGTCGGGTAGAATTAGCAGTCCCAATTTTCTTGATTATCACTTTTTTGTTATTTTTAAATGCATGAATCCTAATGAGGTTCCAATTCCTTTAGTATCATGTGATGGTCAAAATCAGTGGAAGAGATCAGAAAAGCAATTCAAGTATAATTCAATGATGTGTGCCTAATCAGAAATGCTTACCTTTCCTCCAGCTCTCTTCGTGTAGGATGTTAGACAAGAATTAAAACCTACAATATACGGAAATACAATCTGATGAAATCACCATAAAACATGAATCACTATTATCGTGAAGAACCAAATACCAACTACTTAAAAATGGAACCCAAAACTCGGGTCTTAGAGACTTTTCGGTGCCCACCACAATAGGTCTTGCAAGCGTTATGTAGAGTCTCGCGCGGTGCTCGAGTCCAAATCTATGTAGTCAATAATTAATTTGATCTAAGTTCGAGTGAGAATCTATAGGTAAATGCAATATTTAGGTCTTTGGACTTTAGATTATCAATCAAGAAATCCTAAGCTAAGGCTCAATCACACAAAATAAATGAAAAAAGGCAAAAAAAAAACTCAAAACATGTGAATGGCGATAAAAACAGCAGAAAATCTGATGAGGCCCCCAAGTGAACAGACACCAGGCAATGGACCTCATTAAGTAGAAATGTCCAAAGTCCAAATTATTATAATTAATATAAAAATAATAGTACACTCCTCTCACTAAAATAGAACAAAAAATGCTAAAATTTGATCCTTCTCCTTCTCTCTTTGCTTCTTTCTCATGCTCTCTCCTAGTTGGCTCAAAATCAGAATAGCCAACCTCCTCATGGCTCAGGTGCGTTCATCTTCTAAGAAGAGGTCATCTCCATGTGGTCCCTCACAAGAAAGTCAAACAAAGAGATATGGATCATACCAAATAAAAAATAAATAAGTAGAAAATAAGAAGAAAAATAATGTGCAAGTTGTATGCAACATGATACGTTGTCGGTTGGTCCTCGACAATGGTGCCATTTGAAAATGGCCAAAATATCAGAGGAGAGAGTCGTATGATCTCACAAGGCAAGATCAAAGTCATTGAAGTGACCTCTCACAAAGATCCCAAGTTGAATTCAATAATTAGCCCACACAAATAATCAAACCAAGTGTGAACCAAAATTTATTATAACCCTACAATATATATGTGTATAGTGACAAGCAGAGTAGGATGTCGAACACAAGGAATAAGGGACGAAAGCAATGTATATTAACTATAAATAATACAAATATGTATGCACATTATTTGCCATTGTTTTCTGGGTTTTTAATTAAATAAATTAAAAAATCCTTTTTATATATATTTATTTATTTATAAGTTTGAGAGTTTTATTTTCTTTTTAATTTAGTAAAATATAAATATGTTTATAAGACTATATATAAAGGTATATATATAATCCAAGTAATATGAGATAGAGGGGGTCGTCGAATGTTGTAGTGATGGGAACTTCATATATCAGGGGTGGCTTCGAGCTAGGGAGCGGGAATGAGGGTCGATGAAACTTATAAAAGTTGATTCTATTGATTCGGTAGGTTTCGACATAACAAATCTTGCACTTCCCTCTTCCCTCATCTAGTATGTCCCGAGAAGAAGCTCTCAAGTTGGATGTTGGGGAGAAGACTGATAGTTCTAGTCCTATTAGCTAGCCAGGTCTTAACAATTCATAGGGAGGGTTGTGATTTTCTTGATACAGGTTTCAACGAGCAATATATCTAATGTCAGAAGATCTAAAAAAAGACTTTTGGGTAGAACCTCTAGAGAACTAGATATACAGTTGAAATATGCATCAAAACCTTATGGGAGATGAAGCGGTGAAATCTAGCATGATTGCCTAAGCCGGTGAGTGGTCCAGGCTAGGGCACAACGACGTTCTCTCTAAAGCAGCATTTAGAGATATGCGAGATTTGCAACATTTCTTTCTTGTCATCCTTGGAGCCCAGACACTGAACACCACCCTTGCTCTGATGTTCGAGCAAAGCCGAGTTCAGTTGCTGGAGGAAGAGCATCAAAGCACAAGTGGAAGAGTCAGCGGAAGCAAAGCTACTCAATTCAATGGGAACTAAATCTGCACCTTAAGGCGCCCCCCCCACCCGCTCTTTCTAGTCTTGCCTTCCTCCGATGTACAAGGTCGACTGGCGTTAGTACACTGCGTGCCACTTAGCTTGATTATAATAGCCGGTCATATGTATATAATTCACTTAGGAATTGGGAACAGTATTAAAGATCTTTTAGATATATAGTAGAATATATCTAATAAATATATAAAAATCAGAAAATACACAAAAAAGAATGGTCCTTTTTATTTTTCTAAGATTTTAAGATATACTTAAAGTATTTAAAATAATTAATAATAATACAAACTATATATAAGAATATATGGATATATAAGCTATATAGTATATTATAATTATAAATATAGTCAAAAAGTCCCAAATAAATTCTTTTTATATTTTTCAAATATTTTTCTATTTTTGTGAATTTTTCGGTAATTTTGCAAATTTTTTATATTTTTATAGTCAGAAATTAAGAAAAATGGGAACTTTTTAAATAGGATGAATTGATTTGAGAATTAAAAATATAAAAAAGTTTCAAAATTTATCAAAACTAATTTTAACATTGTAGTGGTTATATATAAAAATATGGGATAAAAACTAATATTCTGGGGATTTTGAAGATATTTCATAATTTTTTTAGGGTTAGAAAGATTTTGCTAATTTTTGAGGTTTCTTTAGAGATTTTTTGTGATTTTTGGTCTGGAGTTATAAAATTGGCTAATAAGCAATAGTTTTTAATTTTAGAATAGGTTTTATTTTTTTGTATTTTCTAAGTCAAACGGAGAATAAACTTATTCTTTTTATTTTTAATAAATAGCAAATCAACCAAAATGGTGAATAATATATAGCATGAACAAGCAGCCAATCATGCACTTATACCTTTTTTAAAAAAATATTTAAGGCATATGAACTATTTTTAATAAAAAGAAATGTATAAATAAAAATAAGTCAAGCTGGCATGGGTATAAATAAATATATTCAATGGGCTTACATGCAAAATAACCAAAAACTTTGAATTTCAACTTGATTTAAGTACTAAACAATAAATACAAAATGTAGGGGGAGGGGAACACATGCAACATGACTACTCACGTAGAGATCTACGTGAGGTGACCTAACACTCTCCTAAACTTCAAAAACAAAGAGTTCTAGGTGGTACATGCAAATTGTCTGCAAAGCTTTCAACTTAATTAAATATTTACAACACATTTTACAAAATACAAAAAGTGGAGGGATATAGTTGAAATTTTTACCACTTATGAGTGTCTCATCCAACTGATACTAGCTTGCCACATGTGCGATCCAACGGCTCTTCTCGGACACCCCTTCGAATAAAATGAAAGTCCCAGATTAGATCTAGGTTGTGTCCTTAATCGGATGGTCGAGGAAGGTTGAGGAAGAACACCTGATAAACTCAGGTCTGACAAACTTTGATCATGCACTTTTACTTTCTCCAGCATCCTCTTCTTGATTCGGCAGGTCCAGCAGCTTGTTGGTGCTCCTCCATGTGTGCAGGTGGGCTCAGGCCAGTTCGAGGGAGCTCCGGTGGCTCAGTTGGCTGCAGAAAACCTAGAGGAGATCCAGGTGCCTGCCTCATCTCCAGATGGGTGTTCACGTTGTGTAATATGCACCAAAAGAATCCTTGGCTCGAGGGCTACATCCTCGGTTGTCAGATGGAGAAAAATGATCGGAGATGAGGTGGCGATGGTGCTTCGACAAAGGGCAACGGACTAGAGCTCAACTTCCAGATCCACGATGGATCTAGGGTGAAAAGATGGGGTGATCGATGGAGAAGGCGAAGGGGACTCAAATGGATTGATCAGGGAGGCGGATTAACGACCGAGGGACGATGAATCAGCCTGGAGATCAAGGTTTAGGCAATTAGGTATTTTTTATTTCTGGCTAAAGAAATGATTAAACTTGAAATTGAAATGTGGGAATTGAAATAGAACTAAAAGGTTACCTAGGAATGAAGAATAAGGCCTCACCTCGATTGGAATCGAGGAGGTTGAACCATTCTGCGGAGCTCCTCTAGCGATGGTCTTGGATAGCTCATCCACGCATCCTCCTTGTTGTAAAACCTCAAATCAGCATCCTGTCACCAAGTGGATGTTGGTTGTAGTGGTCTGAGGGGAGAAAAACATGAGAGAAGGATCAAAATTGGAGGCAGAACTGGATGAGCTTATTTATAGGCTGCAAAAAAGGGGAACTTCTATTGGGGATTTTGATCAAGTCGAAGAAGATCGATGAAATCTTAGGCCTTGGCGAAAGTTAGGGAATTCTAATATTCAGGTGTCAAGTGACACACCATGGAATACGATGATGACCTCGAGTGAAAAAAGGGAGAAGAACTGGGTTCTAATAAGTTGGTACTTGAGGAAGAGAGAAGGGGGGTGGTTGTTACAAGGTCTACGGGGGAAAGCTTATGATTGGTCCATGTGGACCAACTAGAAAATTCTCTAGAAGAAATACTTCGTAAAATCAATAATAACTAACAAATGATTTAATCAAAATTTTATTAAAACATGGAAAATGTTTGTAATATATGTAGTATTTTATATGATTTTTATTAATTTTTATGAGGCTTTTTATTACATGTTTATATTTACATGTAAGAATATAGGTATATATACTTGTATTGGGTATTTTTATTTTGTATTTTACATGTTATTCTTTTATACATATATTTTATATACTTTTGATTTATTTGAATACACATTAAGATATTTTTATTGTACATTTTTGAGTTTATATGTACACTTAATAAGTTATGTATATATGCATCATAGGTATATATAGGTATACTTTATCTATGTATTTGAGTGTATTACTTATTTAAATTTTATTTTAATGGTTTTATTTCTTTATAATTATGTACATATGTTTTAAATAATATTTGCAACTTTATAAATAAAAGAGTTCGAAAAACACATAGAATAAATATATTGAATAAAATATATAGGTATATTGCACAATTGGTGCCAGAAACCTAAATTTTGCATCTTGACTACAAATTAAATGAAACCTTCATTAAATAGCTTATTAAATGTTATATACAATTAAAGGTTATTTTTGTCAATTTTGATACGGTATGGAGAAGATACAGATCTGTGAAATTTTTATTTTGAGTTTTTATTTTGAGTGTTTCGCGCAAACTGTGCATTATATTCCTATGAACTCAATTTTATGTTTTTCTTTGTATTTTTATCTACAATATTCATGTTGAGGGTTTTATTTTTGAGGTGTAGAAGTAATAAAATAATTGTCCCAAAAAATCAATTATAGATTAATTAAAAAAATAGTATTTTTATGTATTGTCTGTACAATTTCTCTACCCTATCTCCCCGTACTTTATTCCTTGTCGGCCGAGTCATCATGATAACTGGTTCTTATGGTCAATAGTCACTCAACACCTATGGTGTCTCGTTTCATTTCTTGCTTTATTCTTTAATTTTGGAATTAAATATAGTAAATCTATATTATTTTATACAATATTTTGTACAACTTATCAAGTGTTTATTTTGACAAACTAATGATATATACTTGTATTTAACTAGGGATTTAAGGCCAAATTGAAAGAATAAAGGGGGTGAAATGGAGAATCATCAATGGCTACAATACATTGGGTAAGGGTTAAAAAACATTACAAAGTCTATTGTAAATATGTGTGAAAATGTTTGGAATTCATCTGACAAAGTTGGTTTTAAAATGGTTGCGACATGTTTTGAAAACTCTTTTGAAAAACTTTGCAAAATCTTTGTGAAATATCATTCAAACATTTGAAAAATATTCCTTTGTAAATGTTTGTGAATATTTGTGAATTTACTAAGCCTTTCCAAAAATCCATAAAATTTTGAAAATTTCTGAAACCATAAAAATTTTCAAAAATTCAAAATCCCATAAAAAGTTCAAAATCAGAAAATATTTTCACAAAAATATTTCTTGCAATCCATGCTCATTTTCTGAATGATTTTGACAATTGAACAAGTCTAAATATAATCTAATGATTAGAGCTTGGTCTAGACCTTAATCTACTTAATTTCACAGGTACCTTATAGGAACTGGAATTAAGACTTTTCAGATCAATGAGACTTAATTCTTTGAGTCTAGAAGACTATGCTCACATGTCATATTGATTAACCTGAGCAGAGTATTTCAAAGTGCATGTACCACTCTTGTTGATAATAACCTAACTTGAACACCACATTCTGCACTTAGCTCAACTCTGAGGAGGTGGTGAGGCAGGATTCTTTATCTTTAGGAAGCACACGTGTGGAAACATACGTGCAATAAGTGGTCTGTGCCCCCAACCCGATGTAGTGTCATGGACGTCTAAAGACAAGATGTTGTGGGTTGTAATAAAGTTTCAAAAGAGGGATAGTCTACTGGCTCAATAGGAAATTTTTCTTATGTATATGCTACTGTGAAAAACAAAAAATGCAAAATCAAAAACTCCAAAAGAATAGATAGGAAAAAGTCAGAGGAAAATCAATTCTCGTCGGATTATGTATGAAATAAGAAAGACATTGTGTTTAAAAGTCAAATTTAAAGGTTGTCTACAGTATGAGACTTGATTTCACTGGTCAAGCTCTATAAGATATGTGACTACACTGATCACAATCCATTCTACTCTCTAACCCCTCTTCTTGAGTTGGTTGCCCTTGAACTTAGAAGGAAATACCTGGTCCTTTAGGAAATAGTATCTAGATTAGGGAATTAAGATTATCTTGCTAAGGGAGATTGTTCCTTATTATTTCTTATGAGAAGAGCTACATACACTTACACTGTAGAAGTAAGACTCATAGTAATAAGGGTTTACGTATGAATAGACTTATTCTAGCATGACTACTGAGGCGACTTGAATAGGGATTTGTGGAACTTAAGGGTTGTTAAGTTTTAGATCCTATTCCCAATAAACACATTAGCAATCCAAAGGTCTTAACTGAGCTTCAAACTTTGATTTAGTAAAGACAAGTTTAAAAATCAAAATCATTCTACTTTCCTTATTTTCCTTTTCTTTATTTTTCTTTTTGCATCATGTATTCTTCTAATAAGTGTTTGATAGGGACAAGCAAAGGTAAGTATAGGGGGTGATCAATACCCATTCATTCACCTTTAATCCTTCAATTGTCTTTAAATCCCTAGATAAATACATCTAATATAAACAAATTAACACAATAAATGCTGGTTGTAAATAGTACATAAATACTTGTAATTAAATCAAAATAACCAAAAAAAGAAAATAAAAATAAAGTAAGTATTGCAAACACTGGTTAATCCTAAACCCCGAGACCAGGTTAATATTAGCTTGGTCGGCAAGGATTAAAGTAGGGGGAGATAAGGGCCAGACACTGTACTTGAAACCCTAACTCTATACACTATCAAAAAATCCATTTTTAGACTATTTTATTTCTTAGTTTACATACCTCAAACAAATATTTATTCAACATGAAACTTGTATATATTAATGTATAGAAAATAATAAAATTAATTGCATATAATAATAATGTATAGTGAAATTGAGACGCACAGATGAAAAAGCCACAAATCAAACTTCACAAATTAATATCTTCTTAATATGAACTCAAAATTCACCACAGTCGCATACATTGTACTCCTAATTAAATATCTATGTAATGAAGGAGATTTCATTAAAATGGAGTTAAGATGCAAAAGCCATCATTATGGGGTCCTATTGTACTATGTATCTGTATATTTTATTCTTTACATTTTTACTCTTCTTATATTTTTAATGTGTGTAGATATTATTTAAAATATATTAAAAATATAAACATAAAATAAAACGATAAAATACAACTTGAAATAAATAATACATTAAAATACATAGGTATATTATACCTACAAAGTATATACCTATATTTATTTATATACATAAATAAATTTATAAAATTAAATAAAAATATGTAAACATGTATTTAATTATACAATAGATATAAAAAATATGTAAAACTGATAGTAAATGTTAAAACACAAAATAAAAATAAAATACAAAAAACATAGGTATATATACTATAATTATACTAGTAAAAATTAACCTCTAATAAATAAGTAGGTATAAATAAATAAAAATCACCTGAAAAAGTACATAAAATAAGAAACAACTTTCATATTTTTGGAATTTATTTAATAAAATCATTTGCTATTTTATTTTCCATTTATTTCCATTTTATATTATCTTGTCTTTTAGTATCCTACATGGACCAATGAGGAGGCAGCGACAGTTGACCTAGGCCAGCTGCCCCGCCCCCACTTTAGACTACTCCAACGTGGGTGTTTTTCTCATTTTTGCCAAATTTTGTAACCCGATCCAAGCATCCTCTCTGATCGATTGCTTGATGAAATTTATTCACAAAACCATCAGCTTTCACGTGGATCCAAAACCATGTTGAGTCAACCATTGATCCGCACAAAAATCCTAAGTGAAGACCAGCCCCAATCAAAGAGTATATAACTAACCCTCTTCTCCATTTTGATTTTTAATCCCTCTCATGCCATCATAACCCCTAAAATCAATACATGTAAGCTTCTCCCTTGTGACATGTGGTGAGACCCTGATGAATCTCGTGTTCATCATGCTAAAAACCACATATTAAACACCTGGCTTAATCAATCCAATAAAAATCTCCATTAATTCTTTATTTTTATCTTGTAATATATTGGGTATAATTAACATTAATTAATTGTATTTAATTTCCTTTATTTTCTTCGTAATTATTTTCTCATCAAAAACCCCTAAAATCAGGTAGAATAATTTTCATAACTTCACTAACCCTTAAAAAGACTAAAAATTCAAAAACAATTCAAAAGATAAAAATCAGTATTTTTACCCCCTTAAAAATACACCCAAAAAATAATTTTTGTACAAATGACCTTTTTTGACTTTTTTTCCAACATGAAACTTGTAGATCTCGTCGAGACGAGCAACTTTCATGTTTTGACTTTTTCCTAATTTTGCCTCTAACTATTGCTTTTGTATTTTTCTTTGTTTTTGCATTTTTGAATTTTCTGATTGGGCCATGTGGCGCTCTCTGGAGCTGCCACGTGGCCGCTCCTCCTTCTGCCACCCGACGCTCTTCCATGCCGTAGGATTCACTCCAACCAACTCCATCTCTACCATTCACTTCCACCTCATCCGCCAGCCGTCCGATCGAGCCCAGGATGCAATCTCATCCACTCCTTCACGCCTCATCCTCATCCATAAGATCTTCCTCACAGCCCACGCTCCTCCTCGTGCCACGTAGACCATCCATTCCTCACCATCGAATTGAAGCCTAAATTCCATCTGACCATTCATATCGTCCCAGATCTGAACCGTTCGATCAGACCTTCAATCTGATCTCAATCGTCCACCCGCGCCACCATCCTAGTTGTTGGATCAAAAGATCCAACGGTTAGTACATCATCACCCACCTCCAGCCTGCCATTTCACCTTACGACCAGTCCACCCCCTTCCTATTTTGGAAGGTACCTCCGGTCACCTTTCTTCTCCATAATGTCTCCTCGATGTAGTCCCATCCTCCGCCATCCTCTTGTGACCACCTTCACTACGCCTCCCTCACTCTTCGTCATTATTTCATCCGTTACATCTTCGCCAGCCATCTCCAGTAACACACCAAGACCTCTATTTAAGCAACCCCTCCGTAGCATGACAACCCTCGTCCACCATTTACGGGCCTAAGGCCTAGCTACCAATCCCTCCTTGTGACAGGAGGAGGCACAATCGACTGGAGATTATGGACAAAGACCCAGGTGTCGACCCACGTTAACACACCCTGTAGCTCTGCCTCACCGGCGGTAGCCAAGCTCCCTGGAGGGGTCGGCCAGGTTGAGCCATGATCGGAGGGTCGAATAGACCCTCAGCATAGACCACGACCTCCACCGTAGTTAAACTCCGATCATGTACCCTCACTTGGTTTACCTTCATCTTCTCGCAATTATCTCACCGTACACGATGACCCTCACCACTGCCTAACCATCCGACGAGCTCCACCAACTACCCATCATCCATGCCGGACCATCCTCTCTTCTCCAGAACCTCCCCCACTCCGACCCCCTTCTTCTCCACTTCGCCGGAGACGAAGCCCATGGCCACCACCTCCCTTCATTTCCATGGCCTTCACTCACTCACTAATCACTAGCACACACGATATGCATGCTTCGGCTATGCTAAACATTTCAGGTATCCTCAATGGCCGGAGTTTGTGCCTCCCCACCGGTCTCGAGCTTCTCCTCCGACGACCATGCTCCGTCGAGCAGCTTCAGACATCAACGGAGCTTCGCATGGGCTCCAGGACCTTCAAAAGACTTAGAGCGAACTCCACCGACCTTCAGACTAACCGTTGGAGCATAGAGGAGCCATAGAAAGTACGTCGGAGCCCCGCCTCCTCCGATAGACCTGCGACAGAGGGAGAAGATACAGATGTCGTCTGATCGTTTCGATCGGACGTCCATGGTGAAGCCACGTCGACATCCGAGCCTCCATGCTGAACCTACAGGCTCGGGTGACCCAAACCAAGTCCTAGCCTCCAGCAAATGCCACGTCAGCTCGAGCCATTAGCGCCTCCCGAGCCTAGGCTCCTCACGTGCATAGTACGTGAGGGCTTAGGCAATTTACACGAAAGACCCAGAACTTTTCGATAATTACATAATGGTCCCCAGGCATGTGCCTCACGTGTGTGCTTGGGTATTTTACAGGGAGGCCCTCTCATGTTTTCAGAATTGCATAAAGGTCCTTGCGCGCATGGAAAAATTACAGAGGACCCAAGGCGGTTTTTGGTATTTGCATTTAGGTCCCTCTAGGGATCTACATGTAATATTTATCTTTTTATTTTCTTGCATTTTTATTACAATTATGCCCCTGCATTATTTTTAGCATAACCTGAGCATCATAGGTCCAAAGTACATGATTTTAGTGTCGTTTTAATCATTGTCTCATCATCTACATCATGGCATGTTTAATTTTCTCATCTGCCACCTTTTTAAATGAAGTGAATTTTTATGTTAGATGAAATCCTGTGCTCCATATGTGTGTACCTGATTAGATGATTGCTCTTATTCTTTTGTTCAAATTGACTCTAATCTCAAACCATATTTTGTTGCTCATTTATGTAATCTTTCTTAGGCATAATTGTTTGCATTATTGTCGCATATATGAAACATTGCATCATTGTTCATGCATCATCTTATAATAACATAAAAACCAAATAAAAATTACATGCATCATTTTATTGCAATATAACTTGCATAGTGCATCATGCATTTTCATAAACACCTGAAATGTAGAATTTATTCACACTGCTCTTATTGATCAAAAATTAATAATTAAATAGAGAAGCTCATGTCCTTGTGTTAAGCCTTGGTAGACTTGTCAAGTATAAATATTCCACAACATTCAAAGATTGTGGTTTTTGATCGACCGATTTTCACCTCCTATACTACAACAATTAACTATTCTTAAAGAGGCAATTTTGACGTTCATCAAATGGTGCCGTTGCCGAGGACATGGCTTAACTTAATTTATTTCTTGATTTTTTCTTTGTTGAATATTTTCAAGATTTATAGGTCCTCATTTCATGCATCATTTTTTTACATCATGTATGCTGATTAAATTTCTCTGTATTTTTTAAACTTTTCTCTTTTTTGGCAAGGCTCATGAAAATCGAGGACGCTTGATCTTCATGGAGGCATGTAGTCGGGAGCTTCCGCTGAAGAGGCCGCAAAAGAATCTATGAAGAAATTTTAGGATCTTTTATCAATTAGCTTGCATTTGCATACTGTAAAAAATGTGTTGTATGTGCATATTTATTTTAACAGTCCTCATTAGAGGGCTTGCATGTTGTAAAAAAAGAAAAAGAAAAAGAAAAAAAGTAGATCACTTGATGATCTACGCCCCCCCCCCCCCACACACACACTTGCACTTACACACTCACCCCCCCCCCAGCTCCCTTCCCTCTGTATATTTCACAATCTCTCTCTCTCTCTCTCTCTCTCTCTCTCTTTGTATATTTCATCATTTCCCCTCCCCATCTAACCCCTAGCATTTTGTAAAATTACAACACCCCACTCCGCCCCTGTTTTGTGGTGTAAATACTTCTCCAAATACAGACCCCCCCAAATCAAGACCTTACTTAGGCTATTTGTAGCCGAAGTATAGGGGGGACCCACCTGCTCATCCTTCCCTTGCAGTGCCTTCTTAATACTTAGGTCAATTTTCGGCCTAAGTATAAGGGGACCCTCCTCCTCAGTTCCGCTATATCACCCTATATTTGATCGAGTCATGGCTTCATGACACTTGTGCTATGAGTACATAGCAAAATTTAAGTATAGGGGGTATACAGTATATTACTATATGTTTACTTTAGCCATAACTCGTATTTTTAAAGCTTTTTGAAAATTTTGTTTTCGGGCTTGGTTTTGGTAAAATTGTGAACTGAGTTTTGTAGAAACCTTGTAAAATTGTTTTCTTAAAACTGAGGGATTAATTTGTGTAAATACTCCTTTTCAAAAAAAATAATTAAAAACCTTTCTTTGATTTAGACTCTGACTACTAGGCTTAGTAGACACTTTCAGTGAGGGAACTCCGATCTCCCTTAGCAGAGTGGGTGGTTTGGAGGACACTGTATATGGCTCTGTCCTCAAGTAATACGGGTCCATCTAACGGCTCGTACTTGCACCCATACTGGCTAAGAGTGGATACTTTTATTCATTTGAGCCTGGGCCAGCCATTGTCTCTCCAAAGAGTTTAAAAAAATTGAAAATTAAAATCCATAAAAATCTGCAAAAGCCAAAAATCACACAAACATCACTAAGGAGTTGGTGTGTTCCTGACACAATCACATTCACTCAAGGCTTGAGGATTTTGTGGACACTGGATTCCTGTGATCTAAAGAGTCTGAGTTAACATGCCTTAGTCATTAGGGTTTTTAAAGCTTAATTATCCACACTTTCCTAGTTTGAAAGATTTGAGCGCTATATTACACTCTTCATCTCTACTTTCAAAAGAATATGATCAACATAGTCACTTCCACAACTGCATGATTGATGAGATGAGTTGAGATATCACTTGAGGAACTAGGACTAGAGATTTGAGTTTAGACCCAATCTAATGATATTCGAGGATGGGATAAAGTTAATGAAGGCTTCAGAAAACCTGAGTGTCAGCAAAACCCTAGCCAGTATGTGAACAAGATTCATATGCTATCTCTTTGATATCTACCTATGTGCCAGGGTGTGATGAAACTTAATGAAAATTGTTGATCAGTGTGCGCCAACTTTTGATAAAAGCAGTTAAGCTAGCCAACAAAAGAAAAGAAAAGATATGTCAAAGAAAAGCTCTATCATCCAAAGTCAAATTACAAATGCGCTTTTACCAATGGTGAGCGCTCCCATGTATTTTTAAAGTGTCCACTTGGACCAAGCGCTAATTAGGACCAAGGAGTGGGGCCGACACCACAAAAAGGGCTCTACATCGTAAGCGATACAAGTCTGGGTATCGAAGGTATCTTACATACTCTAAAAAGACACACCCTGGTGTACTCCCAGAAAAACAAGTGCGGACGACTCCAACTCTCTTGATGGACACATTGATCAATAATGTAAAAATTTACATGTGTTGAGTAAAAAGGCACTCGAGAGGCCCCTTGTTCCAATGTAAGGGAGAGAAAATCAGACATAATCCTATGCCCTCCATTATCTGGCCGTCCATCTACACTTTCAAGTCTGACAAACTAATGAGATGGTTGACTGAAGTAAGAATAGTCTTATTCCCTAGTATTGAGGATGAGGACTAGAGGAGAGTCTTTGGGACTGGAACTTTGAGTGGTGCCTCGACTCTCATGAAATGCAGTACACCTAATTTCATATCCTTATATTATATATACAAAAAGAGAGTCTGATAATTAGAGAAGTTGGATTCCTTCTGGCTAAGGCTTGGATAAACCCAGAATTTTAGGATCACATAAATTAAGGGTCTTAGATGCTCGAGGACGAGCATGGTTTAAGTATAGGGGTATGATGAATCTCATATTCGTCATGCTAAAAAACACATATTAAACCCCTGGCTTAATCATTCCAATAAAAATCTCCATTAATTATTTATTTCTATCTTGTAATATATTGTGTATAATTAATCTTACTTAATTGTATTTAATTTTCTTTATTTTCTTCATAATTATTTTCTCATTAAAAACCCCTAAAAATCAGGTAGAATAATTGTCCAGAACTTCACTAACCTTTAAAAAGACTAAAAATGCAAAAACAATTCAAAAGATAAAAATCGGTATTTTTACCCCCTTAAAAATACCCCCAAAAATACTTTTTGTACAAATGACCTCTTTTGACTTTTTGTCCAACATGAAACTTGTAGATCTCGTCGAGACAAGCAACTTGCATGTTTTGACTTTTTCTAATTTTGCCTCTAACTATTTGTTTTGTATTTTTCTTTTTTTTGCATTTTCTAATTTTCTGATTGGGCCACATGGCGCTCTCTGGAGCCGCCACGTGGCCGCTCCTCCTTCTGCCACTCGACGCTCTTCCAGGCCGTAGGATTCACTCCAACCGCCTCCATCTCTACCCTTCTCTTCCACATCATCCGCCAGCCATCCAATCGAGCCCAGGATGCAATCTCATCAACTCCTTCACGCCTCATCCTCAGCGACAAGATCTTCCTCCCATCCTACGCTCCTCCTCGTGCCACGTAGACCATCCATTCCTCACCATCGGATTGAAGCCTAAATCCCATATGACCATTCATATCCTCCCAGATCAGAACCATTCGATCAGACCTTCGATCTGATCTCAATCGTCCACCCGCGCCACCATCCTAACCATTGGATCAAAAGATCCAACGGTTAGTACGTCGTCACCCACCTCCAGCCTGTCGTTTCACCTTGCGACCAGTCCACCCCCTTCCTATTTTGGAAGGTACATCTGGTCACATTTCTTCTCCATAACGTCTCCTCGACGTAGTCCCATCCTCCGCCTTCCTCGCGTGACTACCTTCACTACTCCTCCCTCACTCTTTGCCATTATTTCATCTGTTACATCTTCACCCGCCATCTCCTATTACGCACCAAGACTTTATTAAAAAAACCCCTCCGTCGTACGACAACCCTCGTCCACCATTCACGGGCCTAAGGCCTAGCTAGACAGGAGGAGGCACAATCGGCTGGCGATTATGGCCAAAGACCCAGGTGTCGACCCACGGTAACTCACCGTGTAGCTCCGCCTCACCGACGGCAGCCAAGCTCCCTGGAGGGGTCGGCCAGGTTGAGCCATGATCAGAGGGTCGAATAGACCCACAGCATTGACCAGGACTCCACCATAGTTAAACTCTGATCAGGTACACTCTCACTTGGTTTACCTTCATCTTCTCGCAATTATCTCACCATACACGATGACCCTCACCACTACCTAACCATCCGACGAGCTCCACCAACTACCCATCATCCACGCCAGCCCATCCTCTCTTCTCCACAACCTCCCCCGCTCTGACCCCCTTCTTCTCCACTTCATCGGAGACGAAGCCCATGGCCACTACCTCCCTTCATTTCCATGGTCTTCACTCACTCACTAATCACTCGCACACACGATATGCACGCTTCAGCTATGCTGAACATTTCAGGTATCCTCAATGACCGGAGTTTGCGCCTCCCCGCCGGTCTCGAGCTTCTCCTCCGACGACCATGCTCCGTCGAGCAGCTTCAGACATCAACGGAGCTTCGCATGGGCTCCAGGACCTTCGCCAGACTTCAGCGAACTTCACTGACCTTTAGACTAGCCGTTGGAGCATGGAGGAGCCATAGAAAGTATGCCGGCGCCCCGCCTCCTCCGGTAGACCCGCGACGGAGGGAGAAGATACAGATACCGTCTGATCGTTTCGATCGGACGGCCATGATGAAGCCACGTCGACATCCGAGCCTCCATGCTGAACCTACAGGCTCGGGTGACCCGAACCCAGATCCTAGCCTCCAGCAAATGCCACGTCAGCCCGAGCAAGTAGCGCCTCCTGTGTCTAGGCTCCTCACGTGCATAGCACATGAGGACTTGGGCAATTTACACGAAAGACCCAGAACTTTTCGATAATTACAGAATGGTACCCAAGCTCATGCCTCACGTGCATGCCTGGGAATTTTACAGGGAGGCCCTCCCATGTTTTCATAATTGCATAAAGGTCCCTGCGCGCATGGAAAAATCAGAGGACCCCGTGCGGTTTTTGGTATTTGCA
The DNA here is from genome assembly GCA_037367405.1 of Ottelia alismoides. Lineage (NCBI taxonomy): Eukaryota > Viridiplantae > Streptophyta > Magnoliopsida > Alismatales > Hydrocharitaceae > Ottelia > Ottelia alismoides. The sequence continues at coordinate 173,443 of JAZKJV010010974.1, read as the reverse complement.
TTTAGGTCCCTCTAGGGACCTAAATGCAATATTTATCTTTTTATTTTCTTGCATTTTTATTACAATTATACCCCTGCATTATTTTTAGCATAACTTAAGCATCATAAGTCTAAATTGCATGATTATAGTGTCGTTTTGATCCGTGTCTCGTCATCTACATCATGGCATGTTTAATTTTCTCATCTGCTACCTTTTTTAATGAAGTGAATTTTTATGTTAGATGAGATGCTGTGCTCCATATGCGTGTACCATGATTAGATGATTGCTCTTATTCTTTTGTTCAAATTGACTCTAATCTCAAACCATATTTTGTTGCTCGTTTATGTCATCTTTCTTAGGCATAATTGTTTGCATTATTATCGCATATATGTAACCATGCATCATTGTTCATACATCATCTTATAATAACATAAAAATCAACTAAAAATTACATGCATCTTTTTATTGCATTATAACCTGCATAGTGCATCATGCATTTTCATAAAGACCTGAAATGGAGAATTTATTCACACTGCTCTTATTGATCAAAAATCAATAATTAAATAGAGTAGCTCGTGTCCATGTGTTCGACCTTGGTAGACTTGCCGAGTATAAATATTCCACAACATTCAAAGATTGTGGTTTTTAATCGACTGATTTTCGCCTAGTATACTACGACAATTAACTATTCTTAAAGAGGCAATTTTGACATTCATCAGACCCCTTGACTCGAGGCAAGGACAAGGAGTTTGGAGGAGATACAACAATCGCCAATGAAAGCTTAGTGGTTTCTCTACTCCTGACCATTCCAGGCAGGTGAGCTGGGCTTTCCCTAGCATATTTTATTCCTAGGAATAGTAGTATAATAGTTTCGTCTTTTATTTCATTTGTTTTCGTTCAATCTATCATAAAATCCAAATATCAAAGTACATCAGAGCTCTAGACTCCGACCAATGTTTTGTCATTTCCGACCATTTTATGTCATCTTGACCACCCTCACATCTTTACCTTAAAGCCTTCTATCATCCTGAGCCATCTATCAACCAAGATCTTGCACAGATCCGAGAATCAGGTGCCACATCTCCATCGCATGTTGGAGCACCTCCGCTAGCCATTTGCCCTTCATTTTTGCACCTAAAATAGGTCGAGGAGCATCGCCCTCTACCCTTGATGGTTTTGCGTAAGTTAAAGAGCCCAAAATCAGAACCTGTAGGTCACCCAAGTGTCTCAAAGCTTCAGGCCTCCATCTTTGAGGTTCTGACCATTTTGAAGCATCTATCATCTGCGGAATCACCGCAGGAACACAGAGAGCATCTCAGCAGCAAAGAAGGGCATCAATATTGCATAGGAGGCTCAATCGAAGCTCGACATTCGATTATTCTTGAGTTGTTATTCCATATCAGCTCGGAGCCAATGTAAAAAGAACAATCATCAGGCATAGCAGCAGCCATTGGATAGGATGCACCAGAGCCTTCGGATCTCGGCTGAGATATAATCTCAACCCTTCAGCAACAAAGCAACATTTGTCGTTGTCTGCACGTCACGTGGATAAGTGAGGCAATTGCAGTAGTCTGCCTGTACGCATATTTGGGGTATTTGCACATTTCCCCCTCTCACCTGTTTATAATTATCATTTAGCATTTAAACTTTCCTTTCTAATTGTGATATTTCTGTAATATTTGTAATTTGGACCCGGACCTTTCCTTTTATTGCACTTTAGTCAAGTACCAGGTCACCTAACGGTCATTTTATTGCACGCATATTTGGAGTTAGCAGGCATTTTGCATAGACCCCCTCCAGGTTGTGTGTTATTATTTGTTCCTAGAATTTGTAATATTAGTATTAAGCTTTTGGATAAATTGCATGTTTTGACATGGTAGCTGTTTTTTATTTCATTTATACCCATGCCACTGCATTTAATATGGAATATACTTGGGAATTTTACATGTATGGCCTCTGGACTTAGTTCAAATGTTATTAAATGCATATTAACTTTCTTGAAATTACAATTTAGTCCCTACATTTAAGTTCTTTATTGTATTTTAAGTTTTTTAAATAGCGTAAAAACTCTAAAAATTGTAGGAAAATTATAATAGGTGTCTAGAACATTTATTTTATCACATATCTATTTTGCAAGGCAATTAAAATTTTTTTCATATTTATACAAATACAAAAACATATCTATATTCCATGTTTTACTTAAAAAATATAAAAACTACAAAACACCTCAAAAACTTCCCAAAAAATATTATCTTATTCTAAAACTTATCCAAAAATCAAACAAATATAAAAAATAAAAGTCCTAAAAATTGTAAAACACAGATGATCTTAAAAATTCTTTAAAATCATAGAAAAATTATAAGAAGAATATTTTAAGTTTCTAAATATTCCTTGTATTTTATAGCATCTTAGAAAATTGAATTTGGGGCATAATCTTACTTGATAGATATTTATAAGCCCATTCCAATCTCCTAGATTCTCTTTTTGCTTTATTTTATGCATTTCTTTATTTAAAATCCATAAGAATTATCAAAATTATCCCAAAAATCACCAAAATAGAGAAAATATTTAAAAACCAAAAACATCTTATTTCTTAACTTTTGACTTTATTTGTCATATTTTGAAAATCCAAAAAATCTTTTCTATATACATTATCTATATAGCATATTAGTTCACATTTTATTTCTAAAACTAAAAATTTGCAAAATTAAAATGTAACAAATATAAAAAATGAAAACCTATAAAATTTATATATTAAAACCCCATAAAAAATTGCAAAAAGAAATTACATAAAAATAAAAACACACAAGATTATTGTTAAGAAATTAACAATTATTTTTGTCCTCTACTCCATATTATCCATGTGGTTCGACACTCTACATACTTTGTCTATACACATACTATATAGAGTTAAATGAAATAAATTTTGACTCACATTTAACCTTGATTGCTTAATCTTTATTGAGGATTGATTTTTGTCGACTCGCTTGGGATTGGGTACTACATGCCGTGAGAGCGGTCGATACAGTGGTTGCCAGATCTGATTATCAAACATCGCAGACCTTCCAAAACCGAACCCTTAGTACCTCGATCTAGCATCTCAACACATATCTAATCAAGTACCACGTGCAAGCATATTATGATCAAGGGACTTTTACACCTTAAACCCTATAAAATGTGCAAATTACTCGTTTGTCTCTGTACATTTCATAATTATCCCAAAACTCCTACAAACATGCTATGTTTTACGTCACAAACCCTGCCGTCAATTTTAACTTTATTTAAGTCAATCTGAAGTTACTAACAATGACAAATCTTAAGTTAATCTAACCATAGGAAGATCTGAGGAAATTTGAGGGAGGATCATCCACCTCCCTCCCTCTTTCTGAAAATAATAAAAAGTTTGAACAATAGCTAGATTGCAAATAAATCCAACATCTACACAATAAAAATAAAGACAAAAACTAAAAATAAAAATGTAATGTCCTTTTTTCATCTCTAAGAATGGAGGCTCGAGTCCTAAGGGAGGTGGAGAGGAAAAACACACTATGATTATACCTTTAACAAAGAATGGAGATAGATCATACGAACAGGGAGGTGAGCTTTGATGGATGAAAAATGGAAATTACCCTTTGCTAATTGTGAAATTAACTAGTTATCGTTGCAGGCAGGCAAATTCAAATTAATCAAAAATACCATTTGATTAATGTTAATCAATTTAATATGAGTTATCAAAATTATTTTTTTACCTGGGCAAGCCCAAGCTCGAACTCAAGGAGGCCACTGTCTCCTTAGGAGGATTTTTAAATTATTTAGGTGCTATATTTTTTAGGAGAAATTTTTATAATTTTTTATATGTAATTATTAAGGTGTAATGTAGAATGACAATTTGAAGGCTAATTTAGCCTAAGATGTAAAATCTAAATTAATGAGTATTTGGCTCAAAAATATAGAAGGTTGTTTTTCCAAATTTATGTATGAAATGATTAATCAAAAACACATTTTTTTATTTTAAGGGTTAATGTGCATGCATGAAAAATGACTCTTTTCCAAGGGTTTTCATGCAATTTTACATGCAAAAGAAATATAAAAATTATGAACATTAGAAAGTAGGGTAAAAATGACAAAAATAACCTATTGTAATTATTTTGGAAATTAATTTTTTGTGAATTAAATAAATAGATTGTGTGATTTTCAGTAAAATCATTTTAATAAATGGCAAACCTAATTACTTCCCATAAATAAAATTATTCTAAATAAATCTAATAAATATGCATGCATGGAAAACTCTAAATATTAAATATTATTGATTTTATAGATAACTAAAAAATAATTAAATCACAACACAAACTATTTTAAGGAAAATATGCATGCAAATGGCATGATTTTTGGGAAGATTACATAAATCTAGAAACTCTACCAGATGTGATTTTTAAAGAATTTGTGGAGAAAAGATTATTTTAGCAGGAATTAATTATTCACATATGGGTAAAATATACAAATTCACACCAAAAGACTTTTAGCAAATTAATTCAAGCTCACAAAAATGTCACTAAACATTCGCAAGATAGAGAACTAAATGTTCTACAATATGTAATTTTCAGAATTAAAAATTTATGTAAAATAAAGGTTCAAATAAAGGTACAAAGACAAGGGTCTTTATGCAATGAGACAAAATAAAATAAATGCAAAAGAAAAGTGTGGTGTGTTTCTTTATTTACCAAACCTGAGGGGTATGCACGTAACTTTTCTACGAGGGTGTGTGAGGCACGTGATGCTTGGCTGGTGGGGACCTTAACATGATTTAGTAGAGGATGGGGGCCTTAGGCATAAAATATCCCGCAATCATTTGTGGGGCATATGTGGCCTTAGGCTCGGCTGATGTCTTGGATCCACCACCCCCACGTGGTGGGCATCTGTGGCTTAGTTGAGGTTCGATGGTCCCGAATCTCAAGTCTTGGTGGGAGACATCGGGTGATGACATGGTGGTGTCCAAGCCATTAAATGAGGCACGGAGAGGGAAATCAATAGTGGATGTAGCTCGAGGGGCTGGCGGAGGAGCTCGGTAATGGCAAAGGTTTGATGCTTCGATGGTGCTAGTCGTGCGACACCTTCGTCGATGGAGCTCAGATGGTTGACACATGACCACCAAACTCGTAGGTCGTGTCGATGGGTCTTCTTTGTTGGTCATGTAAATGGATCAAAAAGTAAGAGATCGTGGTTGATCTCCAAATACTTACGGTGTCGTGGGTTGAAGCTCCTCAAGACATGCAAGAGGGAAGTGGATGCTCGAGCAGAGACTTAGGATGTTGATGGGTTATCACAACAGATTGTGGACAAGTGGCGGAATTGAGTGAAGGGTAGAGGAAGATCAAGATGAAGGTCCTTGATGGTGTAGGGGGTGGAGGACCTAATGCTCGGGTCCTTGCAAAACCTGAGATGATTCAAGGTAAGGGGTTACGAATAACAGAGTCGATGTGTGGAATTGATAGATGGTTTCAATTTTGGGTTGAGGGTTTCAAAATATAGAATATTATTGGAAGAAAAAGGGTGTTGTAGCGAAGAAGTAAGGGAGAAGAAGAAAGGAGGAGGAGGGGGAATAAGGAGGAAATGATAATATACATGATTGTGGTTCTTGTCGGAGAGGTAGATCTCCTCGTCAGAGGGCTCTAATCTTCACCTCTAATGCTTCGTCGAAGCAGTGTGAAACTTGAGCAGCAAGCTTGTAAAGTTGCTCCTACGAGGAGGGAGTGGATCCTTCTCGGATCTCACATTCGTGTAGGAAGCATGGTTGTCGTTACCGATGAGAGGTGGATCCTTGCTGCCACCTCAACCTTTCTCAAAGCAGGTAGCTCTTGCTCACATGAAGGGTGGGTAGCTAGAGATGGAGGTGGAGAGAGGGCTTTATGGTCAGTTTGGGTGTGCGAGAGGTGCAGCGAGGTCGAGCAACATGGGTACATGGTCATGCGAGAGGAGGTGGTGCGAAGGGCAAAGGAAGAGGGAGGTTGGGGAGCTCGGTCAAGGAGGAGAGAGGAAGTGGTGGGCAGTAGAGGAATGGACGTGGAGGGCCACTGCAGCTAGAGAAGGTGGAGGAGAGGGGATGGATCCATGGTCATTTGATCAAATAAAATATACAATATACAATGAGGTCCCAAAACCCAAGTTTCACATATGAACTTCGATTCTTCTGAATTTGATCATGTTTTGTAGATAATTGAATGTACATTAATTCAAAAGTGAGTAGAGGTTCATTGGAGACTATATGTAAGAAATATTGGACTTTATGTTTTTTTGTCTCAAAATTAGGGTTTGGCTTTATTTTTCAATTACACAATTTAATTTTTTTGATATTTTCCATTTATTAAGGTTAGTAATATGTACACCAAGAAGTTGATTTTATTTGATTTGGAATTAGTGAGAATAAGTAAAAATGAGGGAAGCTATGTTAATATACATGTGATAATATACATAGAAATACGGGTTTCTTATTAATGCACTTATGAATGATAAAATATGAATATTATTTACACATTCATGAATGCTAATAATGCAATTTACATGACTAAATGCAATTAATTACTTGGAAACAGAGCTCTATTTTCAACTTTCAGATATTCTCCAACCCCTTATACTTAAACCTTCCCCGTCCACAAACAACTAGAATGAATGCATAAGTGAAATGATATTGGGTTCCATACCAAGGTCATGAAAGGTGAAAATGAAGCTCGACTCAACCTTAGGATTATTAATGTAGCGAAATTCTGTATAAGAACTAGGGTTTTAAGAACAATAGTCTCCAAGTTGTACAAATCATCATCCAGACCTAACTCAGAAGTCATCTTAGATAGACACCCTCCCAAAGCATCCCACGTGAACATTAAATAATTGTCTCTGGTATGTGAAGGGTGTTAGCTCTTCATATCCAAGATGTCGAACTACCATGCAATCTCCTCCTCTGGTAACTCGCCCTCAGGGAGTCAGGTATTTCCTTCTAAGTTCAGGAACATGCTACTTTGCAACAAGTAGAGAGAGAAGTATAGAATAAGGAGAAAAGAAGTAGAGGGTGACCAGCATAGTCAACTATCATGTGGAGTTTGGCCAATGTAGCTTGGTATTGACTAACCACCCAAAAGTAAAGGGATCCTAGCATCCAATCTTGGAGGGTCTTCGATGCCCGACAAGTTAGGTCCGACAATAGTTGTGTCAACCGCTCTCTCGGGTCTCAAATATCCATAATTGGGTGTGTCAACAATTAACCCACAATAGGATCAAGTAATGATGAACTAGTGAGCTAAACTTTATTATACCCGACAATATGATATTTATAGTAAGCAAGTGTAAGCGTCGAACCACTAAGGAGCAATGGGAATATACCACAAAAAGTGACTAAAAATATAATAAATATTTTTGTGTTTTATAAGGATTTTTTTGTAGGTTTTTATATTTTTGAATTTTTAATTTAAATTTTTTTGTTTTATAATTTTTATCTTTTTTTTATATTTTTGAATTTTTTTGTTTTCTTTTTAATATATGTAATATGCATATATATATAATATAGATAATATAGATAAAATATAATATATAAATGCATAATCTGGAAAAATACCCTAAAGTGCATTATTTTTTATTTCCTGAAGGGTACTAAAATATTCTTGGTATTTCTAATAATAAAAAAATTAATGATAATATAAGTAAATATAGCTATATATAGAATATAGACTAGTAGATATAGATATAGTTACAGATACTCAAATTTTTCAGAAATATTTTTATCTTTTTTATATTTTTAACTATTTTAGTTATTTTTATCAACCTTTTTGCTAATTTTTTGTATTTTTAATGTAATAACAATGGCAAAATAGTGAACAATAATACGGTGTTGAATTGTTTTGGAATTTAAAAATAGATAAAAGTCTCAAAATTTTCCAAAATTATTTTTAATACATGATGTAGTTTAAATAAGATATAGAAACAGAAAATGAATTTTTTTTAGATTTTTCAAGAATAATTTATGTTTTTATGAGCTTTTTAGGATTTTGTAATTTTTATTGTTTTACTTTTGAGATTTTTAGTGATTTTTGGCTTCTATCTCAAAAATAACTAATAAAGATATTGTAATTTTTGGAATTTTCAAAACATTTTTCTATTTTTTTTAAAATTTTAATGCAAATAAGGAATACATATAATATTTTTGAATTTTTTAATATAGGAAAATGATTTAAATGGCCTTGTGAAAAATACGTGTGATTTTATATAATGTCGAGCACGTAAAATAATTTTACTACATTTTTTATGCAAAATGAAAATTTTAATGCGAAAAATACAAGCAATAAAAATACATGTATGAATAGGGATCTAAATGTAATTTAAATAAAGATAAAATACATTCCAAAATAAAAATACAATATCCAGGGGCTTCATATAGTGTTGGCAGGTGTATAAATGCAATATCCAAGAATATCCAGGTCTTACTTGAAAATTAAACAAAAAATTTTGCACAAAAATACAAACTTTATGGACCAAATAATAACCAAAACCCTCAAGGGGGTTTCCGTAAAAAGCCTTCCCCTTCACGTGTATGCGTATGTGTGGTGACCTGGTGAGGGATCTAAGTGTAATAAATAAAAGCTTGGGGTTCCATTTACAAAATTTACAAAAAAATTATATCTACAAAAAAAAGTTTCTGGATTGAAAATAAAATACAAAAAACTAAGGGGTATAGTACAAAATTACCTCTTTAGCACACGAGGCGATGGTTGATATTGATTTACTTAAACACAAGGCAGCCGCTCGACGACGGATGATGCTACAGCGATAGACAGCTGGTTTAGACCGCAGCTGGCGATCAGGTGGTCGTTGTGATGTTATCCAACGACCGAGCATCAATCTGAAGCTCCCCTTGATCTGAAGCCTCTTGTTCTTCACGAAGAACAAGGAAGAACTCGACGCTTGGGCTCCTTCAAATTGCTACTATTCCCACCTCTAGCAGTCTCTGACGGTGCTCCGATGCTCAGAACGTCCCTTACGGTCGTCCGCAACTACTGATGGTGTTAGGAAGCTCCAAGGACCACTAGAGAGGTCTCATGAGGTCGGAGAAGATAGAGCAGCTTGGGGCCTCCGACTTTGACAAAATCGACCCAGACAGGGTCCTCGAGTGCTCAAACCTATTTAGTTAGCATAGGGACAGCAAGGTGAATGTTTGGGGCTCAATTTGGGGCTAAATGGATGGGGGTGAGGTGTAGCGGAGGCTCTCCAATGAGCGTTGAAGATCGAGATCCGATCTCTCGATTTTGAGTGAATCGAGGGGAATGGGAGTTCTTGGGGCATAGAGAAGTGGAAGAGGTACGGAATGGAGGTGTTCGGTGGGTCGGAGATCAGCATGAGACAACGAAACACAAACCAAAGCAGAGCTCGAACAAACTACGAATGATCAATTTAATGAACTAAAATACGAAAATAACTAGAATGAAAGGCTAAACTATGCTAACCTATGTCCTAGGAACAAAAAAAAGGAAAATCTATGGCTCTACCTCAAGGAAGAGGGACTCGGGCAGATCTTCGATAGAAATGCCCAACGAGCTCGGATCTCTACCTCCAGAACCTCTTCCCACATACCCAACAAGTCGGCGAGCTTGCTGTTGCCACCAGTGAGCCGATGCACGAGAAATTAGGGGATTTTGAAGGGGAAAACAAGATCAAATTCAAGTGGAGGTAGAGAGATGAGTTTTATACAGGGAGGACTTCAATCGTGGACACGAATCGATGTGATGCTTAATCGATCAAGGAGTAGAAGTGGCATGAAAGAACATGGATCAAGGAGCAAAAATGGAGAGGGAATCGTTCCTTAAAAATGCAAGGAGCGATGGGGAAAATCGAGTAAGTAGGCGGTCAGTGAGGTTTGACAAACCTAAGGGTGAAGCAGGCTAGTTGACTGACAGGTCAACCATGTTGTGTCCCCGTCGGTCAACGTCACCCACTACAGGACAAACAAAAAATAAAAAGAAAAGAAAATTAAAATTAAAATTAAAATAATAAATGATTTAATTAAATAAAACTCAAAACATGAAAATTATTTGTCAATTCATGTAGTATTTTAATATGATATTTATTTATTATTTTGACTTTATTTGTTGTATGTTACTTTTTAGAGGTATAAATATAGGTATATTTACCTATATACTATGTATTTTATTTTCTATTTTAATTTTTGATTTTATTATTTTATATGCATAATTTATATATTTATAACTTATTTAAATACGCTTATATATATTGCATTTTTAATGTTATATGTATGTTTAAATAAATATGTGCATTTATTATATAGGTATATGTATGTACAATTCATCTATGGATTATGATATACTTATTTACTTTAATGTGTTTCAAGTTATTTTGTTTTATTTTCATTGTGTACAAGTGTTTCGAATATTATTTGCAAAATTATAAATTTATGAAATTATGAAATATAAAGAATAAATAAAATGATTATTTTATTCAGGTAAATTGCACAATGAGGGCCCAAAACCTACTTTTGCATCTTACATCCAAATTGAATGAAACTACCTTCATTAAACAAATAATATATTTTAGAAATAATAAAAGTGAGTTTGTGAATTTTGAGTTCATATGGAGTAGATACAGGTCTAGGAAGTTTTTATTTTGGCTTTTTATTCTAAGTGTCTAGGGCAAATTGTGCATTATTTTTTGATGAAATAAATTTTATATTTTTCTATGTATTTATATCTACAAGTTTCATGTACAAAGTTTATTGATTTGAGGGAAATTAATGAAGAATAAAATGAGTACAAAAATTAATTTATTGGGGAATAAAAATGAAAGTTTTATTGGTTGTTTATAGCCCATATCTCCCCCTACTTTATTCCTTGTCGACCCAGTCATCAGGATGCCTAGGTCTTGGGGTTTACTGTCATTAAATACCTAAGGCATTTCATTATTTTTCTTTTCTTTTTCTTTATTCTTTTATTTTGGCTAAAAGACAACATTTTGTACAGTATTTACAATGTAATTAATAGATGTTATTTGATGTAAATTAATGTTATATACATGCATTTAAATAGGACCTAAAGACCAAAATGAAAGAATAAAAGTTATGAAATGGAGATTCATCAAGTATCCACCAAATCTGTAGGCTATATGAAGCTCAGAACATTGTGGTCAAATGTTGTTCTTTTTGAATTGGCTTCTTTTTGGTAGGAATTGTGGTTGCTCTACATTGATCTTTTGTGCCCCGACGGACATAGGATCTTTTGCTTCACCCATCTTTTTGGGTCTTAGAAAAAAATTGTGCTAGCAATCCATCCATCATCCAAAGCTTTATTTCAACTCGTTACTTCGATCTTTAGATGTCCATTCTACCAAAGAAAAAGACACACGGTCTTCCAACTCCTCGTCTGAGTTGAGATAAGTATGTGGTGTAGAGTACAGAATAGTTCCTTATCCAAGAGTCTACTCAGATCGAGGCGACCAGGTTAGACACTGAGTCACAGTTTAAACATTATCTTATGAACTTGGATAATTAAGTCTATGACCTGAAGTTTCTAAAATCCTACTTCTGAATGAAGTTCCTCTAAAATTTAAGTGGATTAAGGTTAGGTCAAGTCCACTGTCGATTTTTACTCATGGCTTGGTTCAGAATCCACTGACTTCCCACTTTGCATATGCATGATATGCTAATGAAATGAAGAAATGCAAATCAATGAAGTGTTGGTTTTTTGAGATGATTTTTTTGACATATTTGTATGCAAGAAGGAATGAGAAGCCTTTTTTATTTGACATTATTTTGTATATGCCCAATTTTACAACATCGGTATTATTTACAAAACAAATTACAACAATTTTACAAGAAGAGTATTATTTATACAAGTTGTGAATATTTTACAAGAAGTACACATTATAAAATTAAATATATTTACATATATTTTCCATATTTCACATATTTGCATTTTTTGGCAATACCCATCACGTATTTATTGGAGGTTATATACTAAAATATGTGAAAGTATGTACTATACGTAAAGAGTATATGTAGTATATACAAACCCCCTATACTTAGCATGTGTTATGTCCTCATTGCACAAAAAGAGGGGATGAGACATAGCACGTGTTAAGTGTAAGAGAGTAAAATAATATGATTATAGAAGTCGACCTGCCCCCTATACTTTGGCACTAGTCAATCTAAAGATAGAAGAAGAGCGAAAATGGGGCAGTCGAGGTCTGAGGAGAATGAATAAATGAGTGAATATACATGGTTGGCATCGCCCCCCCCCCCCGTATACTTAGGCTAGGTTAGCCTAAGTATAGAAGATGTTGTGAGTGTAAGAAGCGATGGAGTTGGGGAGTATATAGACAAATAGGAGTGACGAAGGAGATGCTTGGAGATGCTGAGAGTAGTGAGGATTCATGCTTTCCCTACAAGTGGATCATGATATTTTGTGATATGCAAGAAGAAGATCTCTTCTACATGGGACAATTGCTCATCTGATACTATGAAATGCTTAAGTAGTTGCCCATTCACAAGGAATGATCGTGCACCATCTGTAAGGTCTGAAATCTCTACACTATTGGTTGTATGCACTTCTCTAACAAGGAAGGGTCCCATCCACTTCGATTTCAACTTGCATGTGAAAAACTTCAACTTGGCATTGAATATCCATACCTTCTTCCCTGTGACAAAATTCTTGCATTGATATGTTGATCATGCTAACGCTTCATTCTGTCCTTATAGATCATGTTGTTATCATAGGCCTTGTTTCGGATTTATAAAATATCATTTAGATCCATCTTTTTTGGCATGTTGTCCTTCATGTGTATTATGGTTCACTTTCTCTTGCCCATTCAAATTTATGAATATGCTCAATAGGCATATGACACGGCTTTTCATAGACCATCCTGAATGGGGATGCTCTGAGTGGGGTCTTGTAAGCCATCTAATATGCCCATCAAACTTGGTCCAAGAGTTGTGACCAGTTCTTCCAGTCAGAACAAACTAGCTTCTGCAAAATTCCCTTCACCTCCTTATTCAACACCTCTGCCATGCCATTCAACTGTGGGTGGTATGGACTAGCAACACAATGCTCGATGTCGTATTCCTTTATTAACTTATTCATTTCTCTGTTAATAAAATGGCTACCCCCATCACTGATAATGACTTTTGAGACCCTGAACCGTGAAATGATGTGGTCTTTCACGAACTTGCAGACAGTCTTATTGTCTGCAGCTTGGGCATGGATAGCTTCCATCCACCTAGAGAGATAATCTATTACCAATAAAATGTGCTCATAGTCGTGGTTGTTAGGGAATGTGCCCGTGATCTATGCCCCATGCATCAAAAACATCAACCATAATGACATATTGCATGGGCATTTCATCTTTGGAACCGACATTCCCTCCCATTCTCTGACACACTGTACACGACTAAGTAAATGCAAGTGCATCACAGAACTGGGTCGCTCAGTACAAGCCACACTAGAGCACTTTCCAAGAGGTCCTCTTCTCGGAGTGATGTCATCCTGCCTCCAAGGGATGGCAGTGTGTGAGGACACTCATGTATTCTTCCTGAAGAATACACATCTGCCTGACACAATCCAAATCTTTGAAGAAAAGGAACGGATCATCCCAATGGTATTTTCTAGATTCCAACTTAAGTCAGTCAATGCTGCTCTTAGACCAATCATGGGGAACTGTCCTAGACGCCAAGAAGTTCACCATGTTAGCATACCTTGGTAGAGAGACAATAGAAGAAATCGACTTATCGAGGAAGGAGTCCTTGATGGGGCCAATCTCAAGGGAACTTTGTGACTCGATGCGGGAGAGGTGATCAGCTACTACATTTTTCACTCCAGGAGTATCCTTGATCTGCAAATTAAACTCCTAGAGTAATAGAAACAATTTAAGAATATGTGCATATGCGTCCTTCTTTTCCATGAGGTACTTGATGGTTGTGTGTTCTGTGAACACAGTGACCTTGGATCTTAAAAGATGTGGCACATCTAGTACTTTGTTTGCATAGTGGAAAACATATGACATCAATTGTATCCTTTCTCCTAATATGGTCCCAACTGTAAAGTCAATGGCATATGTCATGATATCAAAGTGTAGAGACCAATCTAGGTCCTATAAGATAGGAGCATCCATGATCTTCCTCTTTAGGAGCTTGAAGGCCTCCAGACACATGTGATCAACAAGGAACTCTGTGCCTTTTCCTAAGAGCTCTATTAACGATCGGGTAATCTTTGAAAAATAAATCTTCGGTAAAAATCGACATGCCCAAGGACGACTTCACTTGTTTGATGTTGGTTGGTGATTGAAGTTTCTTGAACACATCCACCTTGATAGGGTCAACCTCCATTTCTCTATTGGAGATGGTGTGCCCCAACACAATGCCCTCTTGGATCATGAAATGGCTCTTCTCCTAAGAGAGTACCAGATTCACCTCACTACACTTTTTGAAGACTCGATCTAGATGAGATAGACAAGAGTCAAATGAAACACTGTGGATTGACAAGTCATCCATAGAGACCTCTCGGAAATCGCCCACCATCTCGAAAAATACTACAATCATGCACTGTTGGAAAGTCCCTGGTGCATTCCATAGCCCAAAAAGCATGTGCTTGAATGCATAAGTACCAAATGGACATGTACATGCGGACTTTTCCTGGTCCTCATAAGTGATACCTACTTGATTGTAGCCTGAGTACCCATCAAGAAAGTAAAAGAATTGTTTTCCCGCAGCTCTCTCTAAGAACTGGTCAATGAATGGTAAGGGAAAATGATCCTTTTTCATCATGGTATTTAAGCATCTATAATCCACACAGACATGCCACGACGTAGATATTCATGTCGCAATCTCCTCTCCTTCTGAGTTGGTGATTATTTGAAGTCTTCTTAGGGACTACGTGAAGTGGTGCCACCCACTTGGAATCAAAGATAGGATAGATAAACCTTGCATCACACCATTTCTCTATTTTTTATTAACCACAATTCGTAAGTTTGGATTCAGCCTACACCGGAACCCATGAGAGGGTCTAGCACTTTCCTCAAGGTAAATATGATGTGAGAACAAAGCGAGGTTAAGCTCGTGGAGATCGGACACACTCCAATCTATCACTTTGTGGTTCTATTCAAGAATCTCTAGCAAGTGAGATTCTTGTTCTCTGATCAGGCTAGCATTGATAATGATCAGGAACTTATGAGGTGGGCCTACAAGGAAGGCATACTTCAATGTAGGGGGAAGAGGTTTAAGCTCTGGAGTGGTATGATCATCAGGAATATCTGGCTCAATAGCCACTGAATCTAGTTCTATGGTGGATATGGATGGATCTGTTATGATAGTAGCCACCAACTGATTCTGCTTAGAAGTCGGATCGCTAAATGCATCCATGCAATCAGCAAAAGTTGCGCCCGACTCGTCATCCTCGTCCTTTGATTGACCTGAAGGGAATAGGTCTTACAAGCCGAAATCGGATTCTGAGTCATCGAAGGTGTAGGGAGATGCATCAAAAAAGTCTCTCGTGAGTAAGTTATGATTTTGCATGATATGTTGAATGTCTAATCTACATTGTCCTCTCTTGGTGAGAGGGACTCGTCAACCCATGTTGACTGCTGCTGACAGTGATCAATGGCGTCAACTCTACAGCACTCGACTTCTGATGAGAGATACTCGGTATTGCTCTCCAAATCAGGTTTCTACCATTTCGTTTGCTACATCTCTAACTCTACACTTTCATCGTGTGCATGAAAGTGTATCTTTCCCATAGTATAATCAAATATAGGTCATGTCGTCCTCAAAAAAGGGCTACCAGTTATGATTTGGGAATCATCCCATCTTCAAAGACACTCCATATCTAGGACTGTGAAATCCACCTTGTAATATTTCCCCTCGATGTCAAGGATAACGTCCCTCAATATCCCCTTAGGCCTCTTAACAGATCAGTATGCAAACTGGAGGAGTGCTCTCGATCTCCTAAGAGGGCATAAACATATATGATCTAGGTGGGAATATGGCAATAGATTGATGGAGGGTCTATTATTGAGTAGAGTGCGAGCAAATGATGCGTCAACTATCTGACTGGTGATGAAGTGGGCACCTAGATCTCTCTTCTTCCTTGGAATCTCATTTTTGATTTCACAGGTAGTGGCTATGGAAACACATGTTTCACTATTCTAGTGTTCTTTTTCCTGCTAGTTCTAATAGGTGTGCATCTCACCTTTAGGTACTTGAATGCAGGAACCATATCCAGTAATTGAAGGAAAGGGATCGCAACTTTAACATTCTCACTATAGATCCTTTCCATATCTAAGGCATCTTGATCATTTTTTGAGAATTTTTTTTCTTTACCTTCGACAATGCTTGAGGGAAAGGGATTATTAGGGGATTAGGATGTAAAACAGAAACATCATCATCTAAGTTTTTATTGCGTTCAGAATGTGTTTGTACAAGACTTGGATTGTGACTTGGACTATGTACATGACTCGACTTAAATGAAAGAAAAGGAACTAAAACTGAAACTACTAGAAAAACTATTGGTGTTGCATCCATGGATGTCTTCTCATCTCTCGAAGACTCATTGCTTGCGATCATGCTCGATGTTGCTTTATTCTTAATTTTGGATTTTCTTGATTTTTTGAATTTTTAGATTTTTGGGGATTCAACCCCCCTGGGTAGTTCTAAAGGTGGTGTTGTTGTTTCTAGTGGTGATGCTCCTCCTCTAGGTTCTCCACAGGGGCAGGCTCATCGGCATCCTCTCCTCCACTCTGCCATGCTAGATTAGAGGTCTACATGGTCCTATTACTCTTGAGAGTAATATGGTTAATACCATGTGGTTGAATCTCATGATTTGATTCAAGAAATCATAATAGTATTCCTCCTCCTTCTGGTGGCTCTGTCCTTGGTTCAGGTTGTTGGAGTTAACCTAAACATGTACCGAGATGGAGGTCCCGAGGGTGATAAACTCATCTCGCCAACATGAAAGCTGATTGATATCGGCTCTCTGGTCATGTTGCTCATTACGAATGAGTTTGAGCTCATCGACGATCCTCTGAAGATCAGAGATGCTAGAAGATGAGGCCCTATGATCTTACCTCTAGGAAGGCTACTGTTGACCCTAATGCGGTCTGTTACGTCCCTGATGGACCTGCTGATATTATTGGATTTGTTGAGGTGGGTACTGTTGGTACTGAAGGGGCACTGATGACCCGACTGTTGTTCTTGAGGGTGTAGAAACTGGTGGTACTAGGACTGAGGGGGGTATTAGCTATGTTGTGGGTACTACGGGTATTGTTGTAATTGTCGTTGGTTAGTGTTGGTGCCATTGGTGTACCAGATCCCATTCACCTCCCATACTTGTGGAGGTTCCTAGGTGACTGTCTCAATGATCATCTCCGTGAACTGGATTTTGTGGAGCTCAAGTTGACCCTGAGCCCATGTTCGGTAAGGCCCCTACACGAGCTTCTTTTGAATGTGGTGCACTCCGTAGATGGGAGCAGGGGTGCAGACAAGGTAGGTATATTAATCTTAGATACCCTCTCAGCTAACTCTATCATCTATCTAGGAAGCTTGGTGAGGTTCTACCACATGACAAGCTTGTGTATCTCGCTCATCTTCCTCTTGCTCTGGTCGACCTTGGTTAATTTATCATCACTGATTATCCCCATGTTGGGGAGTACGTCATTTTTCAGACCGACGATAGTTGATCTGCCCACCTCCTGATATACATGAGGGGAGGTGGCTTATCATAAGTCCTAGTAGTGGCTTTGGTGTGGTTGGTCTCTGCCATATGCTCAAAGATCATCCAAGCAGTGTCATCTCCTATGTTTAGATAGTTGCCTCCACAAGCAGCACTCACTAGACCATGAACCTCAAGAGTCAAACCACTTTACAAATTCTGAACCATGATAGGCTTATCAATATCCTTGCATGGACACTTTTGAATCAGATCCTTGAATTGTTCCCATGCCTCGTGTAAAGGCTCATGGGACATCTATGTGAAACTAGATATCTACAATATCATCAGATTAGTCAAACTCAAGGGGTAGAACTTCTTGAGAAATAGATCCTTCAATGCAGCCCACATGGTGACAACCTTCCCCAATTCATAAGCCAATATGCGGTTTTATCTGCTATGGAAAATGGAAAGGCCCTAAGACGGATGTAGTCTTGAGAAACACCAGGTCATCCTAGGTTGTCACAAACCAGCTCAAACTCGTGCAGAAATATGTATGGTTTCTCTACTACATTGCCATAGAATTTTGGCAAAGTGTCAGAAAATGGTGCTTCAATTCCTCTACATTGGATGGTACAACTGGCCTAAGCAAGTTCTCGTTCTGTGAAAAACTGGTATTGTAAGCATCCTCGTTGATTCCCCCCAGCTCAG
Source organism: Ottelia alismoides (assembly GCA_037367405.1). Lineage (NCBI taxonomy): Eukaryota > Viridiplantae > Streptophyta > Magnoliopsida > Alismatales > Hydrocharitaceae > Ottelia > Ottelia alismoides. The sequence continues at coordinate 155,069 of JAZKJV010010974.1, read as the reverse complement.
TTTCCTCCCCAATTTCTCAACTGACCAAGCTCTTCTCTAAATTGTTCACTACGATTCTCAGCTCATGCCAGTCTTGCTAAGATATCCTTCAATGCATCATTGTCTCCCTCTCCATCAATGTTTCTCTTGGGAGGAATCTTTCTAACTGGTTTATCTTCTTCACCTTCAGAATAAATAGAGTTGAAGGAATGTGATCTAGAAGCATCGAGGTGAGGGTCATCCTTGATGTCGTGCGATAAGAGAGGGTTGGTCCGGCTACCCTTGAAAATGAAGAGTGGTTCATTGACCTTGTTCCCATGGGAAGAGTTGCCATGAAATCGAGGGGTTCGTAGAGTGAGTGCCCTTGATCCCATGAGGATGGTCAGCTTGGAGTGTTCAGTGAGAGGCTCGCAAAGTTCGAGCAAAAATCACCCCAATCTGCCATTCTCTATGTCAAGAGATATGATGTAAGAGCACGATATCAAACAAGGAGGGATAAAAAAGGCTAAGAGCATGGTCTTTGAATGCACACCCCTGAATGCAAATACAAATTAAACCCCAAGTTAACTTACTGCACACAGTAAAGACTGCAAAGGTCTGACCAATTATCTTTTCAATTTTATTTAGGTAATAACATAATCTTGCACGTCCTTTACACACAATGGAGTCACCTTATGCCCAGCAGTGCTCCTGATAACTCCCAATCAAAGGGGTGATCTTCCTGGGGTGACAATTTTCAGTATTACACCCTTAAGAAGATTACCAGGCTTACACAATTGAAACGTGTTTATAAAGTTGAAGGCAATCTCTTACAGCTCCCAAATCCGCAAGAGTCGGAAATAGAGACTTAGGGGGGAAGTAAATGGATTTGGGATCTAACCTTGTTGGGTTCATCCTCACTCACTCTATTTGGGGGTAAGTGCCTATGTCCAAGGATGGGGTTTCTCTCCTGAAAATAATTTAAGTTTTATGTATTTTTTTTGGTCAAAATAATACTAGCAATCTCAGTTCTAAGTTGGTTACCACTTGTAATTAATCCACAACTCAACAAGCATATCGACAGTCCCAATTCCTTTAATTTTCCTACGTTATAAAACGAAGGAAGGAGGTCGAAAAGCCGATACAAAAAAATGAAAATAATGATGAATGCCAAGTTAGGAGACTTCAGTGCTTCCCAGCTCTCTATATCTCGGATGCAAAACAAAACTGAAATTTTACGCTATATGCAAATGCATGTGAGGAAACCACACCTAGCAGAAACTTCTATAGTAGGGAAGAGTTTGAATTTAATTTGATTAAGGAGAACGTTCTAAGGTGTTTATTATTAAATGTGAAGTGTGGTACTAAATTAAACAAGCACAAGCAAATGATATTTGACCTATGTAAAACATCTACGAGCCACGAGTGCATGTCTAACCTATGAACCACTTAAGTCGAGCCCTACCCTCCACACAAGAGTGAAATAGGTCTCGACATACCACGGGAATAAAAATGTCCAATTATAGGAACAAACGCGAGATCCCAAAGAGGAACTCATGTAAAAGTAAAATTATTACAATAATTACAAAAAATAAATAAAATATAGGAATAAATCCTCTCTACACTTTCCCACGGCTTAACTCGATCTTGATTTTTAATGCATCCTTCAGTCGGCTTGTTTTCGAAGAGCCAACCTCCAATACACCTATCCTGAAAATCCGCTCCAGATGTGCTGGGTCCCTCACACAAAAATTAAGATGATGCTAGAGAGAGATGCCATAAATAAAATAAAGAAATAAATAAAGAAATAAAATGCTGTAAAATAAAGAAATAAAAGAGTGAATTAATTACAAGAGAGATTGGGGGTTAGACTACCCAATAGGTGAAAGATTTGACTTCTAAATTCTTAAAAAGTCAACCTAAGTCATGCCTCCCAGACAACAACACCATCTGAAAAATAAAAAATTCCCCTTTGCTAATTATGAAATTAATTGATGATCGTTGCATGCAGGCAAATTCAGATTAATCAAAAAGACCACTAGATTAATGTTAATGAATCTAATAATTCCTTTTTTTACTTGAGCAAGCTCAAGGTCAAACTCGTGGAGGCTACTATTTCCTTTGGTTGCTTTTTTTATTATTTTAGTTAGGTTTTTAGCAGAAATTTTTTATATGCAATTAATGAGATGCAGTACAGAATGACAGTTTGAAGGTCAATTTACCCTAAGATGAAAATCTATATTAATAAGCAATTGGTCTCAAAAACCCAGAAGGTTATTTTTTTCCATTTTATTTATACAATGACAAATCCAAATCATATTTTTGTATTTTTAAGGGTTAATGTGCATGCATGAAAATGACTCTTTTTCATGGGGTTTTACGTAATTTTTCATGCAAATGAAATGATAAATTATTAAAATTTGACAGTAGGTTAAAAATGATGAAACTAACCTACTATAATTTTTTAGATTTTTAGATGAAAATTGGATTTTTTTATGAATTAAATAAATAGACGGTGCTTTCAATAAATTATTTTAAAAAATAGAAAACCTAATTATTTTTTAGAAATAAAATTATTTAAATGTGTCTAAATAACAGGCACACATGAAATTTTCCAAATCTTAAAAAACGTTAAGTTTAGAAATAATTAAAAATTAATTACATAAATTGCAACACATTATTTTAAGGAAAATATTAGTACAAATGAAGTGATTTTTGGATACATTATAAAAACCAATAAACTCTACTAGATGTGATTTTTAAACATTTTTCAGAGCAAGGATCAATTTAATATGAATAAGTTACTCACGGATGGACAAAATGTACAATTTCAAACCAAAAGAATTTTAGAAAATTAATTCAAGCTCACAAAAATGTCATTAAACGTTCACAAGATAGAGAACTAAATGTTCTACAATATACAATTTTTGGAATTAAAATTCTATAAAAAAAATGAAGGTTCAAATAAAGTTACAATGACAGGGGTCTTTCTACAATGAAATAAAATAAAATCAATGCAAAAGAAAATAGCGCAGGGTCCTTATTTATTTACCAAACCTATGGGGGCATGCACGCACCTTTTCCACATGGGCGCATGCGAAGTGCATGATGCTTGGTCGGTGGGGACCTTAGCGTGATTTAGCAGGAGGGCTAGGGACATAGGCACAAAATACCCTGCAATCACATGCGGGGTATGTGTGGCCAAAGGCTCACACAAAGGGCAGACGTTTGTGGCTCAGGTGAGGTTCGGTGGTCATGAACCTCGACGCTTGGAAGGAGACCTGGGGTTATGACGTGGTGGTTTCCGAGCCGTTGGATGAGGCACAAAGAGCGAAATCAATGGTGGTTGTAGCTCGAGGGGATGTCGGAGGAGCTCAGCAGTGGCGAAGTTTTGATACTCCAATGGTACGAGTTGTTCGACAGCTTCATCGACGGAGCTCGGATGGTCGACACACGACCGCCGAACTTGGGGGCTGAGCTGATGGGTCTTCTTTGCTGGTCTTTTAGATGGATCAAAAGGGAAGAGACCTTGGTTGATCTCCAAATACTTGCCACATTGTGGGTTGAAGCTCCTCAAGACCTATAAGAGGGAAGTAGATGCTCAAGTAGAGAGCTCAGTTGTTGATGGATTATCGAAGTAGATTGTGGACAAGTGGTGGAATGGAGTGAAGGGTAGAGGAAGATCGAGATGAAGGTCCTTTTGCAGGTGAGGGGATGGAGGACTTGATTCTCGGATCCTTGCAGAACTTGAGATGATTCAAGGTAATGGGTTATAAAGAATAGAGTTGATGAGCATAAGTCATGGAAGGTTTAATTTTGGGTTGAGGGTTTCGAAACAAAGAATATTATGGGAAGAAGAAGGGAGATGTAGCGAAGAAGTAAGGGAGAAGAAGAAAGAAGGAGTAGGAGGAGGAGGGAGGAGGAAACGATAGTATACATGATCGTGGTTCTCATCGGAAAGTTGTTGCTACGAGGAGGGATGGGGTCAGTCTCGGATCTCGCCTTCGCGTAGGAAGCACAGCCATCGTCGGTGATGAAAAGTGCTTGCTATCACCTAGACCTTTCTCGAAACTGGTGGCTCTTGCTCATGCAAAGGGTGGATAGCTAGAGATGGAGGCAATGAGAGGGATTTATGCTTTGTTAGGGTGTACAGTGAGGTCGAGCAATATGGGTACGTGGTCGTGTGAGAGGAGGTGGTGTAAAGCGGTGAAGGCGGGGGGAGGTTGGGTAGCCCAGTGTTGACAGAGGTTCTTTGAGGATTGATAATTATTGGTAAAAATGTCATTGCTATCCCCAAAAATCCCGTGACAAAAAAAAATTTTCCTTTTTGCTTCCAATTAACCTGTATAGCAGACAGGGTTGAACTCAAGGAGGCTACAAATCCTGAGGATTAATCAATTAATCGAAAATCAATTAAGAGAAAACAAGAATATCAAAGGATAACTATCCTTGGTTTTTGAGTTTTTTATATTTTTATTTTTTTAATCTATTTTTTATATCTATTTTTTAAAAAATTTCTGATTTTTAATTTTTTAGCAACATTGATTTTGCAAAAAAAAATATTTTTCAAAAATAATGTAGCAATGTACACAAGATATGAAAAATACGCACACCAACTATTTTTGTAATTTTTCAATATATCAAAATGCTCAGAAAAATTCAAAGAAAACATTTTTAGGTTTTAAAAGTTTTGAAATATTTTTGGAATGCTTTGCGGAATTTTTAGATGTTTTTGTATTTTTCTAAAAAATCAAACAATGAGAAAATATGAAATTGTGCATAGCCTGGAGTAATTTGCAATTTAAAAATATTTTATGTGCCCAAAACTCTTGGCAATTATTTTTATAACAAATTATATGCAACTATCTACAAACAAGAACTGAAATCACTATTTTTGGGTTTTTGTAGAATTTTTATGATTTTTCTAAGATTTTTATTATTTTACTATTTTTTTGGATTTTATAAATGAGTTAAGCACAAAATTTGCACTGAAATTAAAAGACAGTTTTTGTAGAGTTTTTTAATGTTATTTTCGAATTTCTATAAATTTTTGAATTTCAGAAAGCAAAAAATGACATTTTTTTGAAATTTTTTAATAATAATAAATGAAGTCAAAATACATTGAAATTTTTATACTAGGAAGATAATCACATCAGAAGTGTAGCATGGTTTTTGGAAGATCTATTGGTCAAGAAAAACATTTATTTAGATAAAAACGACATGCAAAATAATGTCTGGATAAATGGTACGGTTCTGCAAATGTTTATTATTCTCACATAAATAAATAACAAGATTATGCAATTTCGGAAATGTCTGAGGTTGAAGTGATGTTTTCCCAATAAAATATTCAAACCCTAGGTTCTTTAGTCTTCGTTTCCCAAAAGCCAAACAAAAGGGGAGGGGGCTAGCTGCCACCCTCTCCTTTCCTTTCACGCACGAGCGGCGGGAGCGACGAGGCGGAGCAGAATGGGGGTCGGTGGTGCTGGATGACGTGGGGCGGATGGAGGGCTCGCGCGGAGTGTGCCCGCACGGTTGCTGGCTTCAGTAGAAGTCGGAGCGGGACGGCCCGTGCACGGGCTATTGGCACAGCGACGTCGGTGAGATGCGGAAGAGGGGAGCGAACATTGGGAGATCTGGGTGGACGGACTGCGGCCTCGTGTGGCAGTACGCATGCGGAGGCGTGGTAGGATCGGTGAAGGGGCAGCTCACAGCAGGGTCGTTGCGGGAGTGGGGTCCCACCGGCACGGATCAGGCACGCCTCCGAGAGCGCTTGGATCTGGTCGGCGGCAGGGCCGCTCACAGCGGGGTCAGTGTGGGTGTGGAGTCCCGCCCTCTCGCGATGCCAAGGTACAGAAGAGGGGTGCAAGACGGGCAGAGGCGCCTAGAGATCATCCCGCGTCGAGCATTGGGGCGTCCGCCAAGCGGTGAAGAAGGAGGGGGCCGGCGGCTCCTGAGTGCAGTTTCCTTTCTATTTTTTTATTTTTTTTTTGAATGTAAAAAGTGATAAACAATTTTTATTTTTTGTATAATCGAAATAGGGAAATTATAAATTGAACATAAATTTTTTAAAAAAATATTTTTAATTTTTTGTTGTTTTTTTAATGTGGTCCTACAAAACAAATGTTAAAGAAAAAGAAAAAAAATATTTTTTTATTTTTTTATGTATTTACAAATCGAAAAATGAACGGGGATCTAGCGAAAGTGAAAGGAATCAAATCCGATTCTCCGACCACCGAGCGTGGTCGGAGTTGATAGATCGTGGAAGATAGAAATTGAATGTGGAGAAATCAAGAACGTGGGATGAAAAATCGAGTCGAAGCGGATCAAATCATGATGGAATTTTTTTTAAAAGATCTAGAAAAACAAAATGACGATGGAATTAAAATGAAATAAATGGAACTAATATTAACTTAAGATAAAAAAATGATGGATCTCACCTTAGGAGCAGAAATGGACCGTGATCGCCTTGATAAGGCTGGCTCGCTGTCACTGGACGGCTTGGAGACTAGGCACCTTTCTCAACAAAATTTTCTCTCTCAGAGATCGGGCTCCTCTCACCAAAGATTTATCTAGATGGAATGATGGAGAAGGAGCCATATAAATAGAGAAGATAATGGAGATGAAACTTGAATTTTTGATTTTTGGATAAAGAGATAAGAGAGATGAAAATTGCAGTGAGATAAAGATAAAGAGAGATAAAAGTGTTTACAAAATTAACTATTTTTTAATTTTCATCACTTAAATTAATGGAAAAATAAAAGTTAATAATTTTTATTTTGTGGAGTTAGTTAAGAAAAATAAATATTACATATGCTATATACAAATATGACATTATCTACAAGGGTAAACGAGGAAATTAGCTCTTTTTTTGTTTTTATGTTTTAAAATTTTTAATTTTTTAATTTTATTTTTATTTTCAATAATTAGTAAAAATATTTACAAATATATACAAATACAATATGTACAAAATACATGGGAAAATTGCATAAACCACCCCAGAAAACCAACTTTTTATTCGTAACTCCAAAAATTATGAAATCGTAGCCATTTTAAAGATAATTTAATTTAGAATCCAATGAAAGTGAGATTGGTTCAATTTTAGTTCATATGGAGCAGGTATTGGTCTTTCAATTAGTGCTTATTGACTTTTTCAGAGTGTGGTTACTTTTATTCTTTACATGATTTAATTACGCAATTATTTTTATTAATTGAACACATTTTTATTTACAACTTTGTTCTTGAAAGTTAATTGATTTGAGGTCAATTAATGCACAAATAAATTAGTGTCAGTATACAAATATACACAACACACAATTTTTTGGATTTTCTAATTGAGGATCATATCTCCCCCTACTTTATTCCTGGTCGATCAAATCAAGTCTTGGACTTCTCTCGGGGTTCGGGTCAGCCTGTATACAGTCTTCTTTTTATTTTATTTTCTTTATTTTTCATTTCTTTATTTATTTATTTATTTTAGGTTAAAATAATATACAAATATACAATATTTACATGCAGATGCAAGTTAGTAAGAAAATGGAGTTAGTGTTATATATAGGTGTTTTATAAGGGATTTTAAGCTAAAATAAATGAATAAAGATGACGAATCGTAGAATCATCATCCTCCTATGCTTTAACTTTGCTACTCCCTAAGTAAACACTTATTTGAAAGAATAAGTGAAGAAAAAGAAAAAGAAAGCAAAAATAAAGAAAGTTGGGCAATATTGCGTATTAAACTTATCTTCATAAAATTGTATTTTGGAGCTATGTCGGACCTTTGGATTATTAGTGTGTCCGAACTTCTGTGAGACTTAGAATTTTAAAATCAACAGCCTTCAAGTTCTACACGACATTGTCACAGTTTCGGGTCAGAAGTCATTTTAGATCAATCCTCTTCCCAAAGCATACGCTATGAACATTGAACAATCGACTCATGTGTATGAAAGGTTTTAGTTCTTCCCATCCAGGATGCCGGACTACCATGCAAATCTCCTCTCCAGTAACTCGTCCTTGGGGAGTCAGGTATTTCCTTCTAAGGTCTGTCGCGATGTGTTCACAATCGAATTGGGGAAGAAGTTAGAAGAAGGAGAAAAGAACTGGAGGGTGGCCATTGTAGTCACCTCTCCTTGTGAAGCTGGACAGTGCAGCCGAGTCTCCACCAAGATCTGCAGGTTTTCTTGAAGCTTGGATCTTTTTGGTCAGATATTTATTTGGTAGTGGCTTCTTTATATTTGGATTTTTGGTTGTTCTGCTTGGATCTTGTTGTGCCCCTATGGATATAGAATCTTTTTGTTTCCGTACATGTTTTGGGGTCTTAGAAAATATTTTGCCCAGCCGTCCATCCTTTTTTTGAATCTTTATTTCAACTCATACTCTGATCTTTAGATTTCGACATTACCAGAGAAGAAACTCACACAGTCTTCCAACATCCCATCTGAGTTGAGCTAAGTGCATAGTGCGAGAGTACAAATTAATTCCCTATTCCAGAGTTGTACCCAAAATGAAGAGACCAGGTTAGACACCAAGAGTCAAACGCTGCACATTGTCATGTGGAACTCAAAGAATTAAGTCAAAGACTTTAAGCTTCTAAAATCCTATTTCTCGGTGAAGTTCCTCTGAGAAATTGGTGGATTAAGGTCCAACTAAACTCCATTCTTCAATTTTATTGCAGACATAGTTTGAATGTCAATATTATCCTGAAAAATGCACATGTAAATGCAAGAAAATATGAACAAGGCAAAGAGATTTTTTTTGAAAAGAAATAATGCACATGTGAAAAGAACATTTTTTAAATAATTTTCTAATTTTGAACTTTTTATGGATTTTTGGAGGAAAATGCAAATGTAAAAGACAAGATTTTTTTGGAATTATGCAAGTTTTTATAGATTTTTGATTTTGTAGTTTTTTTAAGGAAAAAGGGTTAGTAAAATATATACAAGATTTTTTGTTTTTTTTGTTTTTTGACTTGTTTTTTTTCTTTTTGTTTTCTTTAATTTTTGTTTTTTTTTGTTTTTTTAACAAACGTGGATTTTACAAATTATATACATAACCCCCAAATAAACATATTTAAAAGTACGAGTTATGTCTAAAGTATATATACAATATATACGATACTCCCCATATACTTAGCTCGAATTATTTCCTCATAGTGATCAGAGAGCAAAAAAGGAAGACATAACTCGTTCTTAATGTAGGAAAGTGAAAAGACTCCAATGCTACAATGACTCAAAGAAAAGATAAAAAGAAGAGAAGTTGGTGATCCCCCTGTACTTAGGATCAAGTAATCCCAAGTATAGTAGAGTATATAAAAAGGGAAAAACGATGAAGAGAATGTACAAACTCAAAAAAAACACGATATGAACAACATCACCCCCCCTCCCCCCTATACTTAGGGCAGAGTAGCCCTAAATATAGGCAACAACAAGAGTGATGAACAGGACAAATATGAACAACACAAATCATTCACCCCCCCATACTTAGGATAAAGCACATCCTAAGTAGAGCATATACACACAGAGAGAAGGGGTGAATTATAAAACCGGAGAAGAAAGAGTGAAACAAAAGGATATACAAGAGGAGCAGATGTACAAAGGTCAAGATGGTTGAAAACGAACCTTCTTGCGAGACCACTGAAGTATGGATCTGACAAGGTGTAGGTCGATATTAGGTTTATCATTAAATATGAACTGATCAGGATCGACCAAGAATGTATCCTCAGTAGTTTCAGATTGTGCAGGTCTAAACTGATTAGTGGAAGTAGTATGACCATGTCTAGCCTGGGAAGTTTCACAAATATCAAAGTAAAAAGGCTCGAAGTTGTTATCCGAAAAAGTATGCTCAATTTCAGCTTGGCGAGACTCTACCGGATCATCATCTTTATCAAAAGGCCTACGTTCCTTTATAAAAGCAATTAAATCAAATTTGGCATGATCGGTCTCGTCTAACTCAGGGTGAATAGGAACAGACTCATCACTGAAAGTAGTCGAATCATGTTTGTCATGTCTAGTCTCAGGGTCTGCCTTCCACTCTAGGGTGTCTATCGTGTAAATTCTGTGGATGTCATCAATGCACCGCCATATACCAGAAGGGGGAACTCCAAGGTCTATGCTTTCCGAGTCTTCCTCCTTGAAGAGGAATTCATGGGTTTCATTATCATCCAACATATAACAAGAATCTTTGATATTATAATCGAGGTCAAATTCCTTGGGGTTGGCTAACATGGGCGGACTCTCATGGGATGCAGGTCTCTGGTCAAAAGTGGGTGTAGTGATCAACACATCGCTCCCTACATCAGAATGGAAGCAAATCTCTCCTGAACCATAATCAATAACGGCTCCCGCAGAGGCGAGGAAAGGTAGTCCCAGGATGATTGGATGGTGTTCCACAGGGGTGGAGGTTCCATGGGCATTACAACAAAATCCGAAGTGAAATTCATACCCTGAATAAGAATGACAACATTTTATAGAATACCCTTCGGCCTCTTGATAGATCCATCAGCAAATTGAACTATCATCCTGGTTTTCTTGAGAGGCCCAAGATGAAGAGACTGTACCATAGAAAAGGGTATTATATTGATTGACGAACCGTCGTCAAGGAGAGTGTTATCACAAGAATAGTCATATATGGAGCAACTCACAAGAGGTGTGGCAGTGTTCCCTTTCTTAAAATACAGACGGTGAGAGATGGCGTAGGCATTGGCCATGGTCAAGATGTGACGCTCAGATCTTCTCCTTCGCTTTCTCTTCTTGTGTTAAGTAGTAGATAAATCTGCCATGTCCTGTTGAAGTGGAGCTTTAATGATCTCATGAAGGGTGGCTACCACTTCAGGTTCAGTCAATATTTTTTGAATTTTTTGACCTTATCCATACAAGGGAGGAGGACAGAATCGACATTTACATGAGGGTTGCCAAGAGCAGTCTGTATAATGGAATCCTCGGGGTCAAGGTTGGGACATGATGTGAATAGATGTATGGGTAGATGATCGGGAATTTGGGTACTCTCCTCACAAAATGAATCAACAATGTGTCTCCCAGAATCTTTTTGGATTTTTAAATTTTGTCATTTTTTTGTATTTTGGGCGATTGTAAGCTCTCATGATTATCCTCAAGTGAATCCATATCCTCAAATAGTGGAGCAGCGTTCTGGCTCATATTTATGTTAAATAAATAGTTAATCCTCGAATTCATATGCTCCATCATCTGGTTCAGTGTCTCAAGTGTGTAAATCATGAAAGGTGACTCTAAAATCCAAGGATCGGGTGGGTTGAATGAGGGTGGGTAAAAATCAAAGTCCTCTGATTCCTGAAATAATGGGTTAGGCGGATATGCAAAAAAATCAGGAGGAAAGTCCTCCTGGAAAAAGGAAGGTGGATCATCTGGAGAGTACAAGGTATCCACGAAGATCGGATTAAAATAACTCCAGTCGATCATCTCTGAAACAAAAGATGGGATCGAGAGAGCACGAGGGTCAAGTTAACAGATATAGAGAAAAAGGAGCAAATGCACAGAAGGATCGAGTATGCACATAAGCAATAAAACACAATACAAACCTCCAGTTCACCAACTCAACTCAAAGTGAAGACCATGAAGGTTCGGTCAATTATCTTATCAATTTTAGAGTTTGGTGACAATATAATCTATCAGAGCGGTTAAAGCGAGTTGTTAGGAACCCAATGCTCTCAGGAGACTAGCCCAATCCCAAGGTTAGATCTTTCCCATCCAGTATGAATTGCGGACCGTTTACCAGCTACCCGATCAATTCAATCTGTTAAGGACATCACAGGCTGCTTTACCGGTTACCAGAGAGATCATCACTGGAGAACGACTAACCCAAGATAGTAGTCTGAAAAGAGTTCAGGTGTGGCTCTATCCTAGTGTGTGGGTCGCTCTCTCACTCAAGCAAACCAAACAATGAGGAGTTTACTCTCCCGAAAATAATGATTTTTCCTTGTGTTTATTTTAGGGTCGAGTTTTCTTTAGCAGACCCGTATTTTAGGCAGTTGTCACTTGGTTAAAATATTTTCAAAGAATCGCCTACCGAGTGTCCAATTTCCTTTTTAACTTATGTGGGTGAAAACAAGGAAGGAGATCGGAAATGCCAATGCGCGATTAAAAATAATGATGCATGCAGGGGTTAGAGATGTGTACCTTGTCGCTAGCACTCTACATGCAAGTGATCTGCGCAGAATTGAAATAAACTATCCTATATGATGCAAGTGAACCGTCCAAGATGATTTCTTCTATTAACGGGCAAGAACAAGTTAATTTGACTACGTTCAAATTACGTTCTACTCTATAGGCACAGAAATTTCTTGTTTAGGGTGTTTGGACCTAATTAATTACCTGGCTCTAGCAAATTAATTAAAGCAATCAAGAGGTAGCTCACGAAACCGTGGGAAACAAAGAAAAATAAGGAGATGAAAACAAAACCAGTGAGGTCCCCTAAGTGCACCGACACTTGGGGAAACAGACCCCGCAACAAATGAATGCCCATTTACAAGAGTTCAAATGCTAGAAAAGAAAAATTCTCTCTTTTTTTAAATTAGTTTTTTCAATTCTTCTTCTCCTCTTCTCATGTTATCCTGCTGCTTGGTGAAGAATCAAGCCACCTCCACGTCACTTGGGTGCTTTGTCTCTCCTAGGATCACTTCCTTCGCTCCACAGGCCCTCGCAAGAAAAAGAAAAGAGAATGTGTAAGAAACACAATTATCAAATATGAGAAAAAAATAAAATGAATGCAGTGGATATAAATAATGAAGTGAATGGTAAAATTGTAAACAGATATCTAAAACCAAGAATAACATGTCAAAAGAGAAACCGAACTACCCTAACCGTGTCTCCCTCGCAGCGGCGCCATTTTGTTGACAGAGGTTCTTTGAGGATTGATAATTATTGGTAAAAATGTCGTTGTTATCCCCAAAAATCACGTGACAAACAAAAAAAATTCTTTTTGCTACTTATTATCCTATATAGCGGACAGGGTCGAACTCAGGGAGGCTACAAATCCTGAGGGTTATTCAATTAATCGAAAATCAATTAAAAGAAAACAGGAATCTCAGAGGATAACTATCCTTGGTTTTTGTGATTTTTTATATTTTTTATTTTTTAATCTATTTTTTATTTCTTTTTTTTTTGAATTTTTCTGATTTTTAAAATTTTTAGTGATTTTGATTTTGCAAAAAAAAAATATTTTTCAAAATAATGGAGCAATGTACACAAGATATGAGAAATACGCACACTAACTCTTTTTGTAATTTTTAATTTATCAAAAATGCTTAGAAAAATTCAGAGAAAATATTTTTGGGTTTTAAAAGTTTTTGAAATATTTTTGGGAATTTTTGTGGAATTTTCAGATGTTTTTGTATTTTTCTAAAAAAATCAAATAGTGAGAAAATGTGAAATTGTGCATAGCCAGGAGTAATTTGCAACATAAAAATACTTTAAGTCCCTAAAACTCATGTTAATTATTTTTATAACAAACTATATGCAACTATCTACACACAGGAATTGAAATCACTATTTTTGGATTTTTGTAGAGTTTTTATGATTTTTATAAGATTTTTAGTATTTTGCAATTTTTTGGATTTTATAAATGATTTATGCATGAAATTTGCACAGAAATTAAAAGATCAATAAAACAAAACTAATCTAATTTTTTAGAATTTTTTGGAATTATTTTCGAATTTTTATATTTTTTGAATTTCAGAAAGTGAAAAAAGACATTTTTTGATTTTTTTTAATAATAATAAATGAAGTTAAAATACAATGAAATTTTTATACTAGAAAGATAATCACATCAGAAGTGTAGCATGGTTTTTGGATTATTTATTGGTCAAGAAAAAGATTTATTTCGATAAAAAGGACATGCAAAAAAATGTCTGGATAAATGGTACGGTTCTGCAAATGTTTATTGTTCTCGCATAAATAAATAACAAGAAATAATTGAAGGAGAGAATTCGTAATTAACCACTGATTCACGTGCATGGCACGTGCTTGTACTGTGGGGCTCTTTCTGCAATTTCGGAAATGTCTGGGACTGAAGTGAAGTTTTCCCAATAAAATAGTCAAACCCTAGGTTCTTTAGTCTTCATTTCCCAAAAGCCAAACAAAAGGGGAGGGGGCCAGCCGCCACCCTCTCCTTTCATTTCACGCGCGGGCAGTGGGAGTGAGGAGGCGGAGCAGAATGGGGGACGGCAGTGCTGGAGGACGCGTGGCAGATGGAGGGTTCACGTGGAGTGCGCCCGCGCAGTTGCTGGCTTCAACGGAAGTCGGAGCGGGACGGCCCGTGTACAGGCTGTTTGCGTGGCATTCTCGGTGAGATACAGAAGAGGGGCGTGAACGTTGGGTGATCTGGGCAGATGGACCATGGCCTTATGCGGTAGTACGCACGCGGAGGCGTTGTAGGATCGACGAAGGGTTTACTCAAAGCGGGGGTGGTGTGGGCGTGAGGTCCCATCGGCGCGGAACGGGCACGCCTCCTGGAGCGCTTGGATCTGGTCGGCGGTGGGACTGCTCACAGCGGCGTCGGTGCGGGCGTGGGGTCCTTCCCTCTTGCGGCGCTGAGGTGCGGAAGAGGGGCACGAGACTGGTGGAGGCTCCTTGAGATCGACCGGCGTCAAGCCTTGGGGCGTCCCCCAAGCGGCGAAGAAGGAGGGGGGCGGTGGGTCCTGGCTATAGTTTCCTTTCTATTTTTTTTATTTTTTTGAATGTAAATAGTGATAAAAAATTTTATTTTCTTATTTTTTTTGTAAATCCGAATTAAGGAAATTAAAAACAGAACATAATTGTTTAAAAAAATTTATTTTAATTTTTTGTTGTTTTTATGCAATCTTGCAAAACAAATGTTAAATAAAAAAAAACAAATATATTTTTAATTTTTTATTTATTTACAAATAGGAAAATGAACGGAGATCTGGCGAAAGTGAAAGGATTCGAATCCGATTCTCCGACCACCGATCGTTGTCGGAGTTGATAGATCGTGGAAGATAGAAATTGAATGCGGAGAGATCAGGAATGTGAGATGAAAAATCGAGTCGAAGCGGATCAAATCGTGATGGAAATTTTTTTTAAAGATCTAAAAAAACAAAATGACGATGGAATTAAAATGCGACAAATGAAACTAAGATTAACCTAAGATAAAAAAAAATGATGGATCTCACCTTAGGAGCGGAAATGGACCGTGATCACCTCAACAAGGCTGACTCGCTGTCACTAGACGGCTTGGAGACTAGGCACCTTTCTCGGTGAAATTTTCTCTCTCGAAGATCGGGCTCCTCCTACCAAAGATTGATCTAGTTGGAATGAGGTAGAAGGAGCCATATAAATAGAGAAGATAATGGAGATGAAATTTGAATTTTTGACTTTTTGGATAAAGAGATAAGAGAGATGAAAATTGAAATGAGATAAAGATAAGAGAGATAAAATTATTTACAAAATTAACTACTTTTTTTGAATTTTTGTCACTTTATTTTTTGGAAAATTAAAGTTAATTTTTTTTATTTTTTTGTGGAGTTAGTTAAGATATATATATATATATATATATATATATATATATATGACGATGGGGAGCTTGCACCAAGGTGCATGTAACTTTACATGCACCGGCACTTATATCTTCCACATTTTTTTACTTTTTTGAAAAATACCACCGTGTATATTCATTTATATATCCCTCTAATATGCTATTCGAATTTCGTCAGAAATAGAGACTCCTATGACCTCCATCTAGAAAAGGCATATTACAGCAATTCTAAGACCGTTAAAATTACCTGTTCTAAATGGAGGTCATAGGAGTCTCTGTTGCTGATGAAATTCGAATGACATATTGGAGGGATATATAGATGAATATACACGGTGGTATTTTTCAAAAAAGTCAAAAATGTGGAAGATATAAGTGCCGGTGCATGTAAAGTTACATGCACCTTGGTGCAAGCTCCCCATCCTCTCTCTCTCTCTCTCTATATATATATATACATATATATATGTTATACACAAATATGACATTATCTACAAGGGTAAATGAGGAAATTAGCTCTTTTTTGGATAATTAGTAAAAATATTTACAAATATATACAAATACAATATGTACAAAATACATGGGAAAATTGCACAAACAACCCCAGAAAACCAACTTTTTACTCGTAACTCCAAAAATTATGAAATCACAGCCATTTTAAATTTAGAATCCAATGAAAGTGAGATTGGTTCAATTTGAGTTCATATGGAGCCGGAATTAGTCTTTCAATTAGTGCTTAGTGGCTTTTCCAAATGTGGTTACTTTTATTCTGTACATGATTTAATTGTACAATTATTTTTATAAACTAGAACACATTTTTATTTACAACTTAGGTTTTAAAAGTTATTTGATTTGAGGTCAATTAATGCACAAATAAATTAGTGTCAGTATACAGATATACACAGCACACAAGTTTTTGGATTTTCTAATTGAGGACCCTATCTCCCCCTACTTTATTCCTGGTCGATCAGGTCAAGTCTTGACCTTCTCTCGGGGTTCGAGTCAGCCTATATATAGGCTTTTTTAAATTTTATTTTCTTTATTTTTCCATTCTTTATTAATTTATTTATTTTAGGTTAAAATAATATAATATTTACATATAGATACAAGTTAGTAAGAAAATGGAGTAAGTGTTATATATAGGTGTTTTATAAGGGATTTTAAGCTAAAATAAATGAATAAAGATGACGAATCGTAGATTCATCGTCCCCCTATGCTTTACCTTTGCTAGTCCCTTAGCAAACACTTATTTGAAAGAATAAGTGAAGAAAAAGAAAAAGAAAGGGAAAATAAAGAAAGTACGACAATATTGAGTATTAAACTTATCTTCATAAAATTGTAATTTGGAGCTCTGTCGGACCTTTGGACTATTAGTGTGTCAGAACTTCTGTGAGATTTAGAATTTTAAAATCGGCAGCCTTCCAGTTCTACACATCATTGTCACAGTTCACAGTTTTGGCTCAGAAGTCGCTTAGATCAATCCTCTTCCCAAAGCATACCCTATGAACATTGATCAATCGACTCATGTATGTGAAAGGTTTTAGCTCTACCCATCCAGAATGCTAGACTACCATGCAAATCTCCTCTCTAGTATCTCGTCCTCGGGGAGTCAGGTATTTCCTTCTAAGGTCTGTCGCGATGTGTTCACAATCGAATTGGGGGAGAATTTAGAAGAAGGAGAAAAGAACTGGAGGGTGGCCAGTGTAGTCAGCTCTCCTTGTGAAGTTGGCCAGTGTAGTAGAGTCTCCACTAAGATCTACAAGTTTTCTTGAAGCTTGGACCTTTTTGGTCAGATATTTATTTGGTAGTGGCTTCTTTGTATTTGGATTTTTGGTGGTTCTGCTTGGATCTTGTTGTGCCCCTACGGATATAGAATCTTTTTGTTTCCGTACATGTTTCGGGGTCTTTCAAAAAATTGTGTCCAGTCGTCCATTCCATTTCTGAAGCTTTATTTCAACCCGTACTCCGGTCTTTAGATTTCCACGCTACTAGAGAAGAAACTCACATGGTCTTCCAATATCCCGTCTAAGTTGAGCTAAGTGCATAGTGTGAGAGTACAAATTAATTCCCTATTCAAGAGTTGTTCCTAGAATGAAGAGACCAGGTTAGACACTGAGTCAGACACTGCACATTCTCATGTCGAACTCATAAAATTAAGTCAAAGACCTGAACCTTCTAAATTCCTATTTCTCGGTGAAGTTCCTCTGAGAATAAGGTGGATTAAGGTTCAACTAAGCTCCATTCTTCAATTTTATTCCTGGCATAGTTTAAATGTCAATACTATCCTGAAAAATGCACATGCAAATTCAAGAAAATATGAACAATGCAAAGAGATTTTTTTTTGAAAAGAAATGGTGCACATGTGGAAAGAACATTTTTTTAAACAATTTTCTAATTTTAAACTTTTTATGGATTTTTATAGGAAAATTCAAATGTAAAAGAAAAGTTTTTTTTGAATTATTCAAGTTTTTATAGATTTTTGGGTTTGTAGTTTTTTTAAAGGAAAAAGGGTTAGTAAAATATATATAAGAAATGTTTTTTGTTTTTTTGTTTGTTTTTTTCATTTTGTTTTTTTTTTGTTTTGGATTCTATAAATTATATACATAACCCCCAAATAAACATATTTAAAAGTACAAGTTATGCCTAAAGTATATATACATTATATACGACACCCCCTATACTTAGCTCGAACAATGTCCTCATAGTGATCAGAGAGCGAAAAAGGAAGACATAACTCGTGCTAAGTGTAGAAAAGTGAAAAGACTCCTATGCTACAACGACTCAAAGAAAAGATAAAAAGAAGAAAAGTTGGTGATCCCCCCTATACTTAGGATCAAGTAATCCTAAGTATAGTAGAGTGTACAAAAGGAGAATAACGATGAAGAGAATGTACAAACTCAAAAATAAAAAAAACACGATATGAACAACATCACCCCCTCCATACTTAGGGTAGAGTATCACTAAGTATAGGCAACAACAAGAGTGATGAACAGGACGAATATCAACAACACAAATCATTCACCCCCATATACTTAGGATAAAGCACATCCTAAGTATAGCATATATACACACATAGAAAAGGGGTGAATGATAAAACGGGAGAAGAAAGAGTGAAATGAAAGGATATACAAAAGGAGTGGATGTACAAAGGTCAAGAAGGTCAAAAACGGTCCTTCTTGCGGGACCGTTGAGGTACGGATCTGACGAGGTGTAGGTCGATATTAGGGTTATCATTAGATATGAACTGATCAGGATCGACCAAGAATGTATCCTCAGCAGTTTCATATTGTGCAGGCCTAAACCGATTAGTGGAAGTAGTATGGTCATGTTTGGCTTGGGAAGTTTCACAAATATCAAAGTAAAGAGGCCCGAATTCATTATCCGAAAAAGTAAGATCAATTTCAGCCAGGCGAGCCTCTATCGGATCATCATCTTTACCAAAATGCCCAAATTCTTTTATAAAAGTAATTAAATCAAATTTGGCTTGATCGGTCTCATCTAACTCAAGGTGAATAGGAATAGACTCATTAGTGAAAGTAGTCGAGTTATGTCTACCATGTCTAGTCTTAGGGTCTGCCTTCTGCTCTAGGGTGTCTATCGTGTAAATTCTGCAGATGTCATCAACATCTCCACATGCCAGAAGGGGGAACTCCAAGGTATAAGCTTTCCGAGATTTCCTCCTGGAAGAGGAATTCCTAGGTTTGATTATCATCCAACATATAACAAGAATCTCTGATATTATCATCGAGGTCAAATTCCTTGGGGATGGCTAACACGAGCAGGATCTCATGGGATGAAGGTCTCTGGTCAGTAATCGGTGTAGTGATCAACACATCGCTCCCTGCATCGGAATGGAAGCAAATCTCTCTTGAACCATAATCAATAACGGCTCCCGTAGAGTTGAGGAAAGGCAGTCCCAAGATGATTGGATGGTGCTCCACGGGGGTGGAGGTCTCCATGGGCACTACAACAAACTCTGAAGTGAAATTCATGACCTGAATAAGAATGACAACATTTTCTAGAATACCCTTCGGCCTCTTTTGATAGATCCATCAGCAAATTGAACTATCATCCTGGTTTTCTTGAGAGGCCCAAGATGAAGAGACTATACCATAGAAAAGGGTATTATATTGATTGACGAACCGCCATCAAGGACAGTGTTATTACAAGAATAGTCAGATATGGAGCCACTCACAAGAGGTGTGGTAGTGTTCCCATTCTTAAAATACGGACGGTGAGAGATGGCATAGGCAGTGGTCATGGTCAAGATGTGACGCTCAGATCTTCTCCTTCGCTTTCTCCTCTTGTGTTGAGGAGTAGATAAATCTGTCATGGCCTGTAGAAGTGGAGCTTTAATGATCTCATGAAGGGTGGCTACCACTTCAGGTTCAGTAAACATTTTTTGAATTTTTTAACCTTATCCATACAAGGGAGGAGGTCAGAATCAGCATTTATACGAGGATTGCTAAGAGCAGTTTGTATAATGGAATCCTCGGGGTCAAGCTTGGGACATGATGTGAATAGATGTGTGGGTAGATGATCGGGCATTTGGGTCCTCTCCTCACAAAATGAATAAACAATGTGACTCCCAGAATCTTTTTGGATTTTTAAAATTTTCTCATTTTTTTGTATTTTGGGGGATTGCAAGCTCTCATGATTATCCTCAAGTGAATCCATATCCTCAAATAGTAGAGTAGCGTTATGGCTCATTTTTATGTTAAATAAATTGCTAATCCTCGAAAGCACATGCTCCATCATCTGGTTCAGTGTCTCAAGTGTGGAAATCATGAAAGGTGACTCCAAAATCCCTGGATCAGGTGGGTTGAATGAGGGTGGGTAAAAATTAAAGTCCTCCGATTCCTGAAATAATGGGTTAGGCGGATATGCACACAAATCAGGAGGAAAGTCCTCCTGGAAAAAGGAAGGTGGATCATCTGGAGAGTATGAGGTATCCACGAAGATCGGATTAAAATAACTCCAGTCGGCCATCTCCGAAACAAAAGACGGGATCGGGAGAGCACGAGGGTCAAGTCAAAAGATATGGAGAAAAAGGCGCAAATGCACAGAAGGATCGAGTATGCACACAAGCAATCAAACACAATACAAATCCCCAGTTCACCAACTCAACTCAAAGCGAAGACCGTAAAGGTTCGGTCAATTATCTTGTCAATTTTATAGTTTGGTGACAATACAATCTATCAGAGCGGTTAAAGCGAGCTGTTAGGAACCCAATGCTCTCAGGAGACTGGCCCAATCCCAAGGTTAGATCTTTCCCAGCCAGTATGTATTGCGGACCATTTACGGGCTACCTGATCAATTCAATCTGTTAAGGACATCATGGGCTGCTTTACCGCATACCGGAGAGATCCTCACTAGAGAACGACTAACCCAAGATAGTAGTCTGAAAAGAGTTCAGGCATGGCTCTATCCTAGTGTGTGGGTCGCTCTGTCGCTCAAGCAAACTAAACAATGAGGGGGTTACTCTCTCCAAAACAATGATTTTTCCTTGTGTTTATTTTAGGGTCGATTTTTCTTTAGCAGTCCCGTATTTAGGCAATTGTCACTGATGAATCTGCGATTCGTCATCTTTATTCATTTATTTTAGCTTAAAATCCCTTATAAAACACCTGCATATAACGTTAACTCCATATTCTTACTAACTTGCATCTGTGTAAATATTGTATATTTCTGACTAAATTTTAACCTAAAATAAATAAAGAAAGGAAGGAAGGAAAAATAAAAAAAGAAAATAAAAAAAGGGAAAATAAAGAAAATAAAATAAAAAAAGGAAGACTGTATACAGGCTGACCCGAACACCGAGAGAAGGTCAAGACTTGACTTGATTTACCAGGAATAAAGTAGGGGGAGATAGGATCCTTAACCAGAAAATCCAAAAAAATGTGTTCTCGCTTATTTTGTATATATCTATATAAAACTAACACTAATTTATTTGTACCTTAATTGACCTCAAATCGAATAACATTCAAAACCAAAGTTGTAAATAAAAATGTGTTCTAATTACTAAAAATAATTGCACAATTAATTTATGTACATAATAAAAGTAGCCACACTTGGAAAAAGCCACTAAGCACTAATTGAAAGACCATTTCCGGCTCCATATGAGCTCAAATTGAATCAATATCACTTCCATTAGACTCGAAATTAAATTATCTTCGATATAGCTGTATTTTCATAATTTTTGGAGTTACGGTTGAAAAGTCGATTTTCTGGGGTGGTTTGTGCAATTTTCCCATGTATTTTCTGCATATTATATTTGTATATATTGTAAATTATTCATACTTTTTTTAAAATAAAATTAAAAAATTAAAAAAAAATAAAATTCTTTAAAAACAAATAAAGACTAATTTCATCATTTACACTTGTGTATAATGTCATATATGTATATAGTATATGTATATAGTTGCTATTTTTAATTAACCTCCATAAAAAATAAAAAAAATAACATTTTGTAATTCAATTAATAAAGTGACGAAAATTAAAAAAAATAGATAATTTTGTACATAGTTTTATCTCTTTTATTTTGTCTATTATCATCTCTTATCCTTTCCACCAAAAAATTGAAATATTCATTTCAAGTTTAATCTCTTATCTCTTCCACCAAAAAAATCAAAAATTCAAAAATTCAAAATTCATCTCTATCTTCTCTATTTATATGGCTCCTTCTCCCTCATTCCAACTTAATCAATCTTTAGAGAGAGGAGCCCAATTTCCAAGAGAAATTTCGTCGAGAATTGTGCCTAGTCTCCGAGCCGTCCGATGACAGCGAGTCAGTCTTGTCGAGGTGATCACGGTCCTTTTTTCGCTCCTAAGGTGAGATCCACATTTTTCTTCGCAATTTATCTTAGTTTAGTCATAGTTTATTTTATCGTATTTTATTTTATTTCCATTGTCATTTTTATTTCTCTAGATCTAAAAAAATCATCACGATTTTTATCCATCTACGATTCCGAATTTTCATCGCATTTCTCGATCTTCACACGTTCTATTCTACCTTCCACGATCTATCAACTTCGACCACATACGGTGGTCGGAGAGTCGGATTCGATCCTTCTACTTTCGACGAATCCCCACTCATTTTCCAATTTGTAAATAAATAAAAAAAATTAAAACTAAAAAAATGTTACTTTTTGTTCTCTAACATTTGTTTTGCAGGATCATAAAAAAATAAAAAAATAAATAAAATAAAAAAATTCTTTATCCTTTTATTTCCTGTTTCTCATATTTACAAAAAAAATAAAAAAAGTTTTTTTATTCATTGTTTACACAAAAAAAGAAAAAAAAATTTAAAAAAATCGACGCCAGGCGGCAGGGACATCACCCCCCGCCACCTTCATACAGGCCGACCTAGTGGCCCTCTGGCACTGTGCCTCTCCAGCCGCGGCGACAGCGCCGCCACGGTCTAACCGCAACACCTCCACCGACTTGGGTGGAGCCGCTTCAACATCACCACAACTCAGTCGTTCTCATCCGCGCCCCCACGCGTGGGCGGCACACCGCGCCCATCCAGCCCCCGCGTCCGCCAGGCCGCGACCAGCACGCCGCGCGCGGACCTATGCCTCCGCCCACCCCGCCAACTGCGACGTCTGCTCCTCCAAGCGCCCGCACCTCCGCGGCGGCCCCTTTGACCCTCGGCCGCTCGAAGCCGACGTCCAGGCGCTCCCACGGCCCTCGCAAGCCCAGCGCCTCCTCCGCCAGACGCGCCTCCCACGCACTCCTCCGATCCGCCTCCACCACAGCACTTGGCTGACGGGCTACGAACCTACCCTTTCTAATGTGTATAATGGACTATTTCATTGCAGTCGGATAGATCCGGATCGATCAAAAATTAACCGCACAAATCGAATAATTGTCGAATGAATTAATGCGCGGTTTTATGTTTTTTTAGCCTGGGCAAGCCCCAGGGTCGACTCAAGGAGGCAAAGGAACAACTCGAGATCAAGTTAGAGGTATTAGATTACGATTTTCCAAATAGGATTTTTTTTGGTTTTTTTTGCGATAAAAATGCCAAAGCTCCAATGCAGATGAATTAGGTTAATAAGAAAATATGCAACTTAGCCAAATTTAATTTGGATGTGAAACTAATCCAAAATGACCAGATTATATTTTTTCTTTAAACCTAATTCAATGATTAATGCAAAAGTATTTTTTGGAATTTTTGGATTTAAAATGCACAAATGAAAAATTCAAACTTTTTGGGGGTTTTTATGCAATTTTTCATGCAAATGATATGCAAAATTTATGAAAACTTTACTGGACGGTAAACATGATGAAATGGAGGTACACTAATTTTTTTAGAATTTTCTGATATTTTGTTACTTTTTATGAATTTTTTACTGAATACAGATCGATTGTGGGTATTTAATTTATAATAAATCCACAAAATCAAATTATCTAAAGATTGATTTATATCAAATAGATATTTCAATAAAGAATCGAGGAGAGTTGAACTTTCTCTAAAATATTATTCGTAGAATTAATTAAAAATCAATTACTTATATTGCTAAGGAATTTATTTTATGCACAAGACAACTCCGAATTGGACGAAATTTGGACAGTAATTAAAGAACACTTAAAGGCATAGCAATTTTTAGAGCAATAAATGAACACGTGTGAATTTCAGAGCATAAAAGGGCAAAATATCACTGATTTTCAGTCTCTGAATTTTAATAAATAATCTAATGCTCACAAAAATTCAAATAAATAGCCACAAGATAAATAATGAGTTGCTCTACAACATGCTATTTTTTTGATTAAAACTTGATTGAAACTGATGTCCAAATTAACGCTCAAAGTCAAGGGTATCTTTGCAAAACGGAAATTAAAAAAAACTTAGCAAAACTAGCATAGGGGCAAATCTGCAATTAAGAAAACTTAAAATAACAAAATTGCAATTTTCAGGGAAATAAAATAAGAACAATGGGACCTTTTCTTTTCCTCTCCTACAAGCTAGGGCTTCACGAAGGGCGTGGCGGCTAGGGCGTGGTCAAGGACGGTGACGGCATGGCGGTGGTAGCCGCACGAGGGGGCGGTGGCGACGTTGACCAAAGGTGCACGATCTGGGCGGCGAGGAGCGGACGGCAGGGCGAGGAGGCTGTCGCGCACGGGGGCGGCTGGGGGCGGTCGGCGTTGAGGGGGAGGGGCTACGCCGCGGGCGGCGTACATCAAGGCGGTGGCCGCCGCACGAGCCTAGGGTGGCACGGTCTCGGACGGGCAGGGTGACGCACCAGGAAGGCGCAGGGCTGGAGCGGTGTCGCGCGGTTGGAACAAAGATCGAGGGGAGGCGCACGCTGCGGTGGCTGCTGGGAAGCGGCAGAGGGCCAGTTGCACGAGGACGAGCGGGTGGCAGGCCGTCGGGTTCAGGGCGGCACGGTTGGCGCGAAGGCCGCGCGGCGGCGGCTGGGGGCAGGGGGCGGCGGTAGCTGCTTCCCTGCTTCTTCTTTTTTTTGTTGTTTTATTTTGTGTTTTTTTTAGATTTTGTAAACAGGAAATGGTAGAATGAAATAGAAATAAAATGGTGAATGATGTGAGGATGATGGTGGTGGTTTTTTTTATGCAATGGTTATGAAAGAAACGATTGTGATGGATGAAGTAAAATGTGGATGATAAATGATGTTGTTTGGCGATGGAAATGCAATGATGTTGGTGACGTAATTTTTATATGATGATGATAAAACAAGGAAGAAAATTTGTTAGATAAAAAAATTGACAAGAAAAGATAGAGTATTCTAACTTTTGTGGTTCGCCGGATTGTGGAGGAGCTGTGCTGCAACTCCGGTCGTGGCCTCAAGAAGGGTGGCGGAGTCCTTCGAAGCTGGAGTAGCTTCCTGCGAGGGATGCTACGACGAAGTGGTTGAGACCACCTCGGATCTCGCCGTGGTCGGAGGTCGTCGCTCCATGGTGATTCTCGGTAGTTGTCACCTACAGATATCCGGATCTCTCTCTCTCTCTCTCTCTCTCTCTTTTCTGTCGAAAAATGGCGGATGATGAACAATGGAGGAGGGGAGGTGAATATAAAGAGGAGGAAAGGGAAGTTGAAGAAGGATGGAAAGAGTGGAGTGGTGGAGAAGGTGGAGGCTTGGAGTGGAAGGCAAGTAAAGAAGTGGTAAAAGGGAGATAAATAATAATAATATAATAATAATATAATATAAGTATAATAAGTAGGCTACTAAAAATAACAATAATTAAAATAATAATAATAATGAAAATAATAATAATAATTAAAATAATAAAATCTGAAAATAATAAAAACTAAATCCGAAAATGAAGAAAATGGGGTGACATGTGGCGGCTCCAAGAGCTGCCACATGTCGCTCCTAGAATATTCAAAAATTAAATGTAAAGAAAATCAAAAAGAAATAACAAAAGGGATTAAATCATCTGTACAAAAATGTATTTTTGGGTAGTACCTTATAGATATAAAATACCGCATTTTATCTTTTGTAATTTTTTTGTCATTTTTCAAAGAGAGAAAAAACAAAATAAAAATAGAGAAAATATGAGAAGAATATTTACAACTTAATCTAATTTTTTTGGATTTTTAATAATTAAGAAAATAAAATGGTAAAATGCAAGGGCAAAACGGTCAATATGTACAATATACAAAAGGGGCCCAAAACCCAAGTTTTGAATACGAGCTTCGATTTTAATGAAATTGGTCTTGTTTTGAAGGTCTCTGAATGTATATTACTTTAAAAGTGAGTAGACCTAGTTCGAGGCTGTGTGAGAGAGATATGTGCATTCTAAGGTTCATGATCTCAAACTTGTATTCGGGTTTTATTGGTCAATTTTACAAATTAGTATTTTTTGATATTTTTTTCTTTAATTAGTGTTAGTAATATATACACTATGGAGTTGGGTTTATTGGATTTAGAGTTAGTATAAAATATATACAAATAGGGTGTTTTGGCTAATATAGAGGTGAATATTTACAAGTGAATTGGGCTTCTCATTTAATGCAAATATGAATGCTAAAATGCAGATATTATGCTTGCGTGCATGAATGCTAATTATGCAATATAAGTAGAAATATGCATCTAATTACTCGAGAACAAAGCTCTATTTTCAACTTTTATAGTGATGAATCACAGATTCATCAACCCCCTATACTTAAACCTTGCTCGTCCCCGAGCAACTAAAATGAAATGCAAGAGTGAAATGAGATTGGGTTCCATACCAAGGTCATGAACAAAAGTTGATAATGGAGCTTGACTCGACCTTTGGATTAATTATGTGGCGGAACCTTATTGGGATCTGAACTTAAGACCTAACAGACTTCAAGTTCCACACGTCTTCTATTCAAGACGCCTTAATAGTCAGGTCAGAACAAATCCTCAAATGCAATTCTGATGACTATGATTCTCGCTTGTACTGTGTAAGTGAAATGTAACTCTCCACATAAGAAATGGCTCAGAACTAGCCTCCTCTAACAAGCTAACTCAAATCACCCGGTCCAGTAACTCTTTCCTTGAGGAGCAGGGTATTCCCTTCTAAGTTCAAGTGCGACCAGCTCAAGAGGAGGGGTGGAGAAAAGAATGGACAGTAGCCAGTGTAGCTACCTATCCCGGGATGCCTGACCAGTGTAGCCAAGTCATCCAGCTGCAAACTTCTTGCTAATATACATACTTTGACAGGTATTTTTTTTCATTTGGACCTGTCTGATTTTTTTTGGAGTTCTTGCATTTTTTTCTTTTTTCTTTTTTTCTCTTTTTTTTCTTTTTTTTGAACTATATACATGGTGCAGCATGTACATCAGGAGTTTTTCCTCTTGAGACAGTAGACTATCCCTCTTTTGAAGCATTATTGCAACCCACAGCATCCTGTCCTTAGATGTCAACACCACCAGACTAGGTTGAGATGCACTACCCTCCCTAGAGGAGGACGGATGTTTCCACCCGTGTGCTACTCCAAGCTAAAGGATTCTACCTCACCACCACATCAATGAAGAGCTATGTGCATTGTGCTTTTCCAAGTTAGGTCATTATCTAAAAGAATCATGTGTGTGCACAAGATATTCTACTTAGAGGAATCAAGATGACACGTGAACATAGACTTGCGGACTCAAAGAATTAAGTCACTTGACCTGAGAAATCTTAACTCCAGTTCCTATAAGGTTCCTCTGAAATTAGGTGGATTAAGGTCAAATCAAGTCCATCCTCAATATCTACTCATAACTTGGTTCAGAACCCACTAGCTTTTCACCTTGCATATGCAAGATATGCAGATGACCTGCAGATGACATGCTATGAATGAAATGCAAGACTTTTTTCTTTTTTAAATGCAAGGATGATATGCAAGAGTAAATAAGAAGCCTTTATTCTTTTGATTTTTCTTTTTTTTTGTGTTTTTATTTTTTTGTGTATTTTTTTTCAAAACTTTGGTATACCTCCTATGTTACAACAATTTACAAGAGTTTATAAGTATTATACAGATTATATAAGTGTTATACAATATACAAGTATACATTTTTTTCAATTTTTACAAAAGTTACAAGTATTATACAACAAGTATACAATTTTTTTTCAATTTTTACCCACCCGTAATTATTGCAAAATAAATACAAAAAGTACGCAAAAATACGCGAAAGTACGAGCTATGTAATATATACATGCCCCCTATACTTAGTGTGTGCTATGTCCTCAGAGCACGAAAAGTGAGGAAAAAGACATAGCTCGTGCTAAGCGTAGGAGAGCTAAAAACAAAAAGTATAGAAGTCATCCCTCCACCCTATACTTAGGCTCTGGCAGCCTAAGTGTAGAAGAAGATCAAAAATGGGGTGGGCGAGGTTAAGAGGAGAAATAGAGGAGTATATACACGGCGGGCATCGGTCCCCCTTACACTTAGGCTCTGGTCAGCCTAAGTATAGGACGGGAGTGAGTTTGAGGACCGATGTGATCTGGAGGATGTACAATGAATAGATGCGGGTCACTCTCCCCCCTATACTTAGGATCTGGTTATCCTAAGTATAGTCATAAAATGAAACGATATGGAGGTGGGGGAGAATGATTCAAATCACTAAGGAGGGAGGGAAAGAAAATATATACAAGAAAGAGTGGGAATATACAAGGATTAAGAAGGTTTGTGATGAACCTTCTTGCGGACGCGAGGAGGCAGATAATATACATATGTGTCGCTGTCAGAATCGTCCTTAGATGAATAATAGTGAGGTGTAGGGATCGTCCAACGAGGGTCGACACATGGCTGCTTTCTTAGATAAGGCTTGAGAACAACTGAACTGAGCTCACTCATATAAATCACCTTATCCGGACCAGATGAGGACTCTTCCAAAAATTCCTTCTCCGGAATGTTGAAAGAAATTTTCTTAGTCGGTTTTCTAGAACCTGAATCATTAAGAGGGAGATGAGAGCGACACGCCTTAAGAGGTTCAGAGGAACACCTCAATGAATCAATTCTCAACTTCCTTTCACTAGATAGCCGACTAGAAAAGAGAGAAACTGTGTTTTTATGTGGAGTCAATTTAGTCTTGGTTGTTTCCTTTGAAGGTCCAGGACGTGGTGCGGTGCTGACCATGGGTTCCTCATCAGACGAGTCACCATATAGATTAGCATATTCCTGAAGGGTCAGCATGCGTCTCGAGAAGGTGCCAGTGATCTCAGTTGGCTTGACATTATTGGGCTCTTGTGTCGGATCATCAAAATGGTCAAGACAATCAGCAAAAATAATTTAGCTTCTGGTCGTGAGTCCTCCTTAGAAGTTGTCACGGTGGTGGTGCAAGCAGTTGAGGAGGTGTGGGGAGTCTCTGAACCAATGGTCGTCCGGACAATCAGTCTCTCAGGTGTAGTAGAGAGGTGGGACTCATCTTCCTCTCGATGGTCACGACTGTCAGCGGATGTGTGGGTCACCTTAGAGTAAAGTTTATCAAAGAATGGATGAGGTCGAAGCGCTCTCAATGCTGTAAAATCGATTTCCCGAGTCTTGCAATCTATAGTCGCCTTAGCCAAGGCTAAGAACGGCTTCCTGAGAATAATCAGAGACCGGGAAAACTCTCCTCGGTACTCAATGTCAATGATCGTGAAGTCCACCTGGAGTAGAGCACCTTGGAAAGTAACGATGACTGAAATATTTCCTCTTGACCATTTGATGGATCGATCAGCCAGCTGAACGATCTATCTCGACTTCCTAAGTGGCCTGAGTTTGAGCTTGTCAAACACAGAGGTTGAGAGGATATTTATCGGTGAGTCATCATCGATTCTTGCATGGGTAAAGATAGTGTCTTTCATTTCACATTCAACTCGGGGCAACCGCTTCACTCTGTGGCTCTTGGTCTTTCTCCCCATCACCAAGGAGGTTGCCATAGACACTATGTGTCTTCCAGTCCTTGTCCTCTTATTGCCCGACCTCTTGGGCATCAATTTACTTCTCACAAATCGTTTGAGGTCGGGAAAGTGATCTATGGCCTTTATTAAGGGAAGATTAAAAATCAATTCTTCATCAAGTGCTTCCCTTAGGGTAGGATCCAAATTTTTTAAGTCATTTTCATTTTCTATTTTTATTTATTTTTCTGATTTTTCAATGTTTTTTGTCTTTTTGAGATTTTCAATTTTTTGTTGTTTTCGTTGGATGAATGATCAGACTCAGGATTGGAAGGCAGGGGGTTAGTAGAAGAGGGAGATAGAATGGGCTCCAACTGTACAGAAGATGTGGGTTCCCTAATGCTTGCTTGGTTTTCAACATCAGATCTACTTACATCCTTTTCCACTTTCATTCCCAAGCTGGCAGAAATTGAGTGCAATATTTCCATGACGTCTCTCAACTTGTTACCTAATGTTTCATTTTTCACGATAAGTCGATAAATGTCATCCTCCAAAAAATTCTCATGACAAATAATGGGAGAGTTCTGCTCAATTGGAGGATACTACTAAGATATTGGGGTCTCATACTCAACATACCTAGACTCTAGCATGTAATGTTGGGTCGAGTATGGACTATCTAAATGGCAAATATTGGTCGAAGCCTCATATGATGGAGTAAATGAAACAGGGACTGATAAGTCTAGGTCATGAGTCCAATCTTGTGAATGTATAGGCTCTTCGAATGAAGGTTGATTAATGGAGGCTTGATCACTAAAGTCAATCAAGTCTGAGAAATCAGGATGTGCAGGTCTCTCCATTCGGGTTGTTCGATCGACTATGTTATGCCCTAAGGTCAAGTTGGGATGCGTATATGTAGATTGTTGTATAGTCCCTACTTGAGGTGAGAATGAAGTATGTGGGGGCATATAGTTTTGCCAATCATCTGTCTCAACAGTGGCTTGCTCTTCATTCGATTCTTTGATTCCTGCAAGCTCTCGAGAATAAGGACAGTCAGCCCAAGATGGAAGTGGAACCGGGGTGTTAATATATGGAGTAGATGAGAAATACGAAGAAGCAGAGAAGTCAGTCAAAGTTCTGACTTCATAATCGGGTTGAGATGGAACCGACCACGGGTAAGGATCTCCCGTGGATGGCGGAGGATACATGGAAGAAGAGGAAGGTGAAGATGAACGGTATATGGTCAAGGAGGAATGACCAGAGGTCATCGGGTATGGGGACCAATATCCTGACATCTTTGAAGAGGAAAGGATGATTGTAAGCAGATGGAGGAAGAAAATATGCAATTACACAGGACAACACACACAGACAGACTCAAAGACAAACGCAAGAGCAAACCCCGAGTTCACACTCAACATGGTGAAGGACCCGAAACTGAGTCCGATTAATCTGGTTGATTTTAAGTGTGAGTTTATCAGACAAGATAGCAAAAGTTACGCGACCTATAGGGAAGTCGGCTCAAAGCCGGATACGTCTTCCCTGTTTAACCTGTTGATGAATCTCGAATTAATCACTCTAAGTCTCATTAATTAAGTCAGATCCCTCAAAATCAACAGCATTTCTGCATCTATTCTGCATAATTAGTATTCATGCATGTTTTAATAAGAATTGCATTTTAGCATTAATTTCTGCACAAAATAAGAAGCCAAAAATTCAAGCCACAGTTGACCTGCAAATAGCCTAATTCCCGGATTTTATCTCCTCCATGCTAACTCCGAATGACACAAAACCACCTCCACTGTGTACATATCACTAACAAGAATAAATAAAAAAATACAAAAAAAATCACTAACCTTGTTAAGTGGACCAAAAACACAACCCCTAGTTTCAGGATTTTCGGAATAAAAGCCCCATATCTTCCCCATCCAGTGTCCGATTTGATCCTACTCACTTTTGAACTAATGCACATTCTTTTACCTTCAAAACAAGATCAAGTTCACGTGAATCAGAGCTCGTATGTGAAAGTTGGGTTTTGGGCCTCTTTTGTACACTGTGTATTTTAGCTATTTTTGACCCTTATTTTATGTACATACTTTCTTAATTAATAAAAATCCAAAAAAATAGATTTATACCTCTTTTATTTATCTTTGATTTCTCTATATTTTTTCGGATTTTTTATCTTGTTTAGAAATGACAAAAAAAAAATAGAAAATCCAAAATCAAGGTATTCTATGTACATGGGATACCCCCAAAAATTCAATTTGTGCATTTGATTGATTTTGGTTTTGATGTCTTCATAAATGTTGTAGATCTCTTCGAGACGAACATTTTTTGTGAATAAACGTTTTCGATCCAAGGTCGTTTACTATTTCTTTTTGATTTTACAAAATATTTTAGCCTCATTTTTTTCTGGTGCTGACACGTGGAGCGTTTTTTGGGCCCCTTCTAATTCATTTTTTTATATAAGAAAAATAGCATGCACCACGTACGTCGCACATGCCTCCCAGGCATGTGCTCCGCACGTGCCCCACGCTTCCTCCCAGTTCACAGCCACATGGCACATGCGTGGTCGTTCGAACTCGCTTGATCGAACGGCCCATGTCCTTCGTCCTCCTCTGGCGCCGCCTCCCCCCAATCTTCGCAATGGCCCCCGGTCTCCCCACCTTCGTCAGCCTCCCACACCGGCCAACCGCCCCTCCGCAGATCTCGCACGCCAGTAACCTCCGCAACCGTCGCTCCTCCTATCTCGCGCTGCCATCCGCTCGTCTCCCTCTCTCCTATATAAAGAGCATCGCCGCCACCATTCCCCTCATCCGTCGATGGCATGAAGAACGCGAGGCACGCGGTCGTGACAGCACTACTTGCCCGCTTCGCCGGCAAGATCTGGTCGCCCCTTTTGCCGTCGCAGCCTCGCATCTGCTCCAGCTCCGCCTTTGGCGTCGAGCCAACGTCATCTTCAACATTGCCTCCACCGCTTCATCGACAACGTATCTTCATCGTCTTCGACAACCCCCGCTCCGACTTCATCAACGCAAACAACTGCCTGCGCCAACTACGACCTTCATCTTCGCCGCGAATCGCCGCCATCGTCATCTTCTCCGGTCGCAACTCCAACGGCGACGCCATCGACTTCTTCTTTGCAACTCCATCGTTGCTCTGACGCGTTGAGCCACTTCATCGGTGCTCCGCCCCTCGTCGGTCATCTGCTCAGGCGTCTACAGGAGCGGGCCCTTCTGCCGAAGCCTCGCCAGGCCGTTGACACCTGGCCCTTCTTTTCAGCACAGGAGCCTTCCTCCGCTAGAGTCACCAGCGCCGGAGCCCCGCCTCCCTCCGCCTCTCCGTAGTCCATCGCGCGGCCGGGCGCTCATTCCCGAGACCCCTCGCACACATGCGAGGCATGTGCATCCGAGGGGGACGTCATCACATCAGCCAGCCCAGGGGTCACGTGTTGCGCGCGTGCCCCTTGGGTAAATTGCAAGGGGACCCCCGGTCCTCCTCCTTATTGCGCCGCAGTCCAAGCGAGCCGGAGGTCACGTGCAGCGCACGTGACCCTCTAGCAAATTTGTAGAAGACCCCCATCTGTTCATGGTAATTGCATAAATCCCCCCACTGTATTATTTATTTATTTATTTTGCATCTGTACCCCTATCTTTATCCTTCATTTTTGACCTCTGTTTTCCATCATTTTATTTATCAAAAATTGGCACTTTGTTCTACATTCAATTCTCTACATCTGGACATATTGTGGATATTTTTGTGATTGACGGTCAATTAATAATTAATTGTTTGGTGGAAATTAGTATATTTCGCCCAATTTATTCCCTTAAAATTGCCATTGATTAACCGTTGCTCTAAAAATCCCCGAAAAATCATACATCGTAGAAATTATTGTGCTTGACATTGTACCCAAAAAGATTTGCATTTGCATGCATATTTTGCCTTGTAAAAATCATTTTGCATATTTCAGTATTTAATTTTTAATAAATATTCAACCCCGCATTTTCAAGATTTAGGATTTTTCTGAGATCCATCACCTAGTGATAGATCTTAGATAATTTTATATCTTGAAAATAAGTAGGTTTAATATTTATTATAATTAAATATTGAAAATCATTCTATTTGCATTTAAAAATTCATAAAAAATTTATATTGCATTCAAAAATTCCAAAAAAATAGAGTGCATTCATTTCATCATATTTTGCATCGTGGCCAAATTTCATATTTTTTGGACATCATTTGATTGAAGTTTACATTTTAGTCCATAAAATAGGCCGAAATTGCATCTCACATACCTTATTTGCATTACAAATTCCAAAAAAAAGACCGCCTCGTAAACCGTGCATGAATATTGATAGACATAACTCTAGGTTGTTCCTTTGCCTTCTTGTAATCGACCTTGGGACTTGACCAAGTAAAATAAATATAAAACCACTTGATTAAAAATTGAATAATATTTGTGGTTATTTCTTGACTGATTCCAATCGCCGCCTACTTCGAACGACACATTAATTTTTATTACGAACAAGATTAAAAACAACTTCTTACACGCGTGATTTTGGACCCATCAGATGGCGCCGTTACCGGGGAGGTAAACGGCTTAGTTTTGTGTTTTGAAAAAAAATTTCGGTTTTCCGCATTCGGGTAGTCTGACCCCCGAATTTTTCATTGTAAATTCCATTTTATTTCCTGCATTTATTTTCAGTATTTTTTTCTCTTATTTAATTTTTGATTATTTTTTAGTCACTCTCTTACATCTTCTCTCTTATTTTTCTTGCGAGGTACCCAGCGTACGTGGAGCGGTTTTCAAGAAACCGACGCATCTTCACCGACATCCGAAGAAGCTACAATTAATTTAAGATCGAGTCGAGTTGTGAGAGAGCGTAAAGTCTAGGTTTTAAATTTCTGGAAATTCAATTTCTCCTCATTTACAGTGGTGTCCGATTGGACTCTCGCGTGTGTAAAAAGACTCAGAACTCTTCTTGTGTTGTGTCGTGGCCTGTTTCACTCTCCGATGAGGGTGGGGCCTGACTTGAGTGGCGATTAGGATAGACATGCACATACGGCTCTCAGAGCATTTATATTTTTGATTGTGCTCATAGGACTAAGCCACACTGCACATTAATCGAGACGCACATAGATCGTTTAACTTAGCCAAATTTAACTCAATTCTTCCCCGCTAATAGAACTTTCTGCTTAGGTGCGGTTTTTCATTGGCTTGCATTCATTTAGAATAATTTTTCAATTCTGTCTAGCGTCCCACATGGAGATTGCAAGGATTCACTGTAAGTCTTCTAACTGAGCATTTATCATAGTTTTCCGTGTGCATCAGCTTTTCCCGAATTTCTCCCTCTTGTTTTATCACATATATTCTAAAGGAAATTGGGACTGGACGATAGACGTGTATTTGTGCTCATCAAAATTCTTCAGTGATCACCTAATTAAAATTGGGACTACTAAATATAGCCGATCTTAAGAACCCATAAAATCAAGAATTTTTGCGGGAGAGCAACCCCATTATTATTTTGTTTGCTTGAGCGAGAGAGCGACCCGCACACTAGGATAAAGCCGCGCCCTAACTCTTTTCAGACTACTATCTTGAGTTAGTCGTTCTCCAGTGAGGATCTCTCCGGTAGCCGGTAAAGCGGCCCGTGACGTCCTTAACAGATTGAGTTGATCGGGTAGCCGGTAAACGGTCCGCAATTCATATTGGCTGTGAAAGATCTAATTTGGGATAGGCCAGTCTCCTGAGAGCATTGGGTTCCTAACAGCTTGCTTTAACCGCTCTGATATATTGTATTATCACCAAACTCTAAAATTGACAAGATAATTGACCTACCTTCACGGTCTTCACTTTGAGTTGAGTTGGTGAACCCGGGGTTTGAATTGTGTTTGCATTGGTGTGCATGAACCGATATCGAAGATCAACAGTCGCACATTTGATAAAATTTCTCTTGACTATCCCGTGCAATCATCTCTCTTCTTTTCTTGATAATGGAACTCTTGACCAAAAACTCTTGTAGATCCAACCCCCCATTCCTTTCAAAAATGACCGAACATGTATCTAAAAACCCATCAGAGCTATACTATGAAAATGAATTTGTTTCGGTTAGGCCCAAATCAATCAAATCCTCTTCTTTCAATAATCCTCCAACATTTGTGGGAGACTTTCACCCGCGGATGAATTCGACCTCCTCATTGAATTCTTACTCAAATCATCCAACCACACATAACCACCTACCACCTTGGACTGAACCACCTTATTCTCAGTTTCTCACCAATGAAACATTTCAAAATCAAAATCCCTTTGAGCCTCATGACTGGCAGAGATACCAAGCCCAGATGGAAAGACATGCACTGAATGATCATCGGCATTGAATTGACCATGATAGACCCCTCGTCAGACATGATACTCATACAGAGGACTGGACTGACCTCCTAGAAACACATAAACTATGTATGCTGACTCCACAATATCAAGGTCTGACCAATCATGATCAAAGGATTGAACTCCACTCAGATCAAATACACATGCATGGACCATATGAGCAGTCTCCTTTCATTATTTTTGAGGAGAAACTTTCAGAAAATAATGATCATATGTCAGATATTCAAAGAAACTCTCCTCTCAGCACAAACAGAAAAATGGAAGATATTGATCTCGAACAGAATTTTGAGGATGATATTTCGAGGATAAATAAAAGATTCAATTCAATAGAGGATAGATTTCGAAAATTTACCGACCGATTAATTTCACTCTATGGGAGCTCGGACATAAAAATGAATGAGGAAATGATTGGATCTCATTTTGACAATTTTGAGGATGTTCAAAAACCTAGGGATGATTCTATGAATGGCACTACTGCTTATTATGCCCCTAGACATGACTATGCATCTGACCCCTTATTAGAACATCAAAGCCCCTACTCATCGATGGAAGAAACCACATCACTACATCACACACAAAATACCAAAAAATCGGAATATTCGAAAATCAAGAAAAAATCGAAAATCTCGAAAAATACATAAAAATTGAAACTGAAGAAGATCTGAGGAATTTGGATCCTGCTTTACAGAAAGCACTAGGAAAGAAATTAATTTTTGAACTTCCCTTTCTACAGGCCATTGAACACTTCCCTTACCTTAAAAGATTTTTAATGGAAAATTTAACTATGAAAAAGTCGGGCGGGATTAGAACCAAGACCGAGAGACATATATTATCAATGGCCTCCTCCTTGGTGTTGAGGAGAAAAGCCAAGAGCCGCATAGTGAAGCGGTTGCCCAGATTTGACTATGAAATCAAAGACACAATTTTCACCCATGCTCGAATTGATGACGATTCAACAATCAATATCCTCCCGACCTTTGTATTTCACGAACTCAAACTCGGACTGATCAGGAAATTACGAGAGATTGTTCAATTGGCAGACCAATCTATAAAGCGGCCGAGAGGAATAATTTCTGTCATCATTAAATTCCAAGGTGCTCCGCTCAAAGTAGATTTTACGATCATTGATATTGAGCATCAAGGAGAATTTACCAATCTCCAATCATTCTCGGAAAGCCATTCTTCGCATTGGCCAAGGCAATTATTGATTGTGGGAATCGGGAAATCATTTTCACGGCATTGGAAGCACTTAGATCTGACCCTGTCTTTGAGGAACCACGATCTTCTAAGGAAACCCACGAAGTCCCCGACAGCCGCAACCATGAAGCAGTAGAAGAGTCCTACCCCAATGCTACACATGAGATAATGGTTCTTGATGAGACTATTGGTTTAGAGAATCTCCCCCCTGCTCCATTACCAGCTGCGCTCACCATGGAAAATCAGCATATGAATCATATGATCCGAAGACTTATGCATGGTCACACCCTGGGTCAACCTACGCTGACCACATAGAATACATCAACTTGACACAGGAATGCTCCAATGTAAAATCAATTGAGAAGAACAAGCAGAGACTCTCCCCAATATTTCAATTCCCGCAGATCTCAAAATGGACAAATCCTTCTACTACGATCCTGAGACATATGCATGGTCGCATCCTGGAGCAACCTACTCTGATTATCTTGACCAAATCCTCCCAAATAGAGAGTGCACCAACATTCAGGAGACTAAGAACAAACATGTGGCCTGAAAACCGACCAAGGAGAAGAATTCCAATGGCTATTCATCTGGGTATTCAAGTGAACCGACACCTTCACGAAGTAAGAGAAAGAAAGTCACATTTGACCTTTCGGAAGAGGAATCAGCTGATGATCCCTCATCAGGTCCGGAAAAGGTAGTCTACACAAGTGAAGTCTGTTCAGCAGCCCTAAAGCCATATCTTCGCAAGGATCCAAAATTCAATTCTCATTGGACAACTCCCGTTCCGAACTACTATTCATCCAAAGCTGATACTCCTGCCCTCTTCAAGTACACTAGGATGGAACGAATTCCGAGGAAACAACTGAAGAAACAAAAAGACATGAATACTTGGGGTATGTCCACTTTCAAATACTATTCCTCTGAGGATAACTCTGATGTTGGATATCTTTCTTATGACTCAAACACCTCATCGATTATCCATCATGATTTTTCTGAGGATGACACTGATCATAGTTGGGAATCATATGCCTCATCTCCGACTCATCATTACGATCTCCCACCGCATGCTCACAAGAAGATCAGTCAAAAACCGCCTTAATCATCGGCTACCTACCCTCCCTCCCGACCACATCGGTCTCCTTGTACAGTTTCTTCCTCTACTTAGGCCAAGACTTAAGTATAGGGGGGATCGATGCCATCTGTATATACCATCCTTCTCCTTCTCCCAATCTCTCCACTTCCACCCTTCTTCCATACTTAGACTCACTAAAGCCTAAGTATAGGGGGAACCGACACCCACCTGTTTATACTCTCCTCATTCACATATCTCGACCGCTTCATTTTTCTTTTTCATTTTTTTCCACTCCCTTACGCTTAGCCCGAGCTATGTCTTCTTTCCGCTTCTTGTGCTCTGAGAACACATCACTCGCTAAGTATAGGGGGGTCTGTGTATATACTTCGTATATATTTTACCCATATCTCGTACTTTCGCGTAAGTCTATATTTATTTATGGGGTGGGTACTAACTTGAAAAAAAAAGAATAGAAAAAAGAGAGTTTTGCTACTAACACTAACTGTGCCCAAAAGTTTTTGAAAAAAAATGGCTTCTTATTTCATTTTTGCATAAAAAAACCAAAAAAATCCCTTTCATAAAAAATGTTTCTGCATTTCACACACCTGCACTTCATCCAGCATCGCATTCATTTGCATCTGTGAAAAGTCATCGGGTTCTGAACCGAGTTGTGAGCAGAAATCGAGAGTGGTCTGGACTTGACCTTAATCCACCTAATTTTCAGAGGAACTTCACCGAGAAATAGGATTTTAAGAGCTTCAGGTCTTTTGACTTAATTCTTTAAGTTCCACATAACAATGTGCAGCGTTTGACTCTTAGTGTCTAACCTGGTCTCTTCATTCTGGCTACAACTCTGGAATAGGGAATTAATTTGTACTCTCGCACTATGCACTTAGATCAACCTAGACGGGATGTTGGAAGACTGTGTGAGTCTCTTTTCTGGTAGCGTGGAAATCTAAAGACCGGAGTACGGGTTGAAATAAAGCTTTGGAAAAGGGATGGACGGCTGGGCACAATTTTTCTAAGACCCCAAAAAATGTACGGAACAAAAAGATTCTATATCCGTAGGGGCACAACAAAGATCCAAGCATAACCACCAAAAATTCCAAATACAAAGAAGCAACTACCAAATAAAATCTGACCAAAAAGGTCCAAGCTTCAAGAAACCTGCAGATCTTGGTGGAGACTCGGCTACACTGGCCATCTTCACAAGGAGAGGTGACTACGCTGGCCACCCTCCAGTTCTTTTCCCCTTCTTCTATCTTCTACCTCATTCGATTGTGAACACAGCGCGACAGACCTTAGAAGGAAATACCTGACTCCCCGAGGAAGAGTTACTGGAGAGGAGAGGAGCATGGTAGTCCGTCATTCTGGATGGGAAGAGCTAAAAAACCTTCACACACATGAGTCGGTTATTCAATGTTCATAGGGTATACTTTGGGAAGAGGATTGATCTAAGATGACGTCTGAGCCGAAACTGTGACAATGATGTGTAGAACTTGAGGGTTGTTGATTTTAAAATTCTATGTCTCACAGAAGTTCCGCCACACTATTAATCCAAAGGTCAAGTTTAGTTCATTTTCACCTTCAGCTCATGGTCTTGGTATGGAACCCAATCTCATTTCACGTCATGGCATTTCTTTTTGATGCTCAGGGACGAGCATGGTTTAAGTATAGGGGGATGATGAATCTCGAATTCATCACTCTAAGTCTCATTAATTAAGCTCAGATCCCTCAAAATCAACAACATTTCTGCATCTATTCTTTATAATTAGCATTCATGCATGTTTTCATAAGAATTGCATTTTAGCATTAATGTCTGCACAAAATAAGAAGCCAAAAATCCAAGCCACAGTTGACCTGCAAATAGCCTAATTTCTAGGATTTTTAACTCCTCCATGCTAACTCCGAGTGACACAAAACCACCTCCACTGTGTACACATCATTAACAAGAATAAATAAAAAATACAAAAAAAATCACTAACATTGTTAAGTGGACCAAAAACCCAAACCCTAGTTTCATGATTTTCGAACTAAAAGCCCCATATCTTCCCCATCCAGCGTCTGATTTGATCCTACTCACTTTTGAACTAATGCACATTTAATTACCTTCAAAACAAGACCAAGTTCAAGTGAATCAGAGCTCGTATGTGAAAGTTGGGTTTTGGGCCTCTTTTGTACATTGTGTATTTTAGCGGTTTTTGACCCTTATTTTATGTACATACTTTCTTAATTAATAAAAAACCAAAAAATAGATTTAGACGTCTTTTATTTATCTTTGACTTCTCTATATTTTTCGGATTTTTTATCTTGTTTAAAAATGACAAAAAAATTAGAAAATCCAAAAATCAAGGTATTCTATGTACATGGGATCCCCAAAAATTCAATTTGTGCATTTGATCGATTTTGGTTTTGATGTCTTCATGAAAGTTGTAGATCTCTTCGAGACGAGCATTTTTTTTGTAAAGAAACTTTTTTGATCCGAGGTCATTTACTCTTTCTATTTGATTTTAAAAAAATATTTTAGCCTCGTTTTTTCTGGTGCTGACACGTGGCAGCCCCTGGGGCCGCCACGTGTCAGCATTTTTTGGGCCCCTTTTTAATTCATTTTTTATAAAAAAAAATAACGGGCGCACGTGCATCACACGTGCCTCCCAGGCACGTGCTCCGCACGTGCCCCGCGCTTCCTCCCAGTTCACCGCCACGTGGCACATGCGTGGCCGTTCGATCTCGCTTGATCGAACGACCCAAGTCCTTCGTCCTCCTCTGGCGCCGCCTCCCCCAATATTCGCAACAGCCCCCGGTCTCCTCACCTTCGTCAACCTCCCGTACTGGCCAACCGCCCCTTCGTAGATCTCGCGTGCCAACAACCTCCGCAACCGCCGCTCCTCCTATCTCGCGCCGCCAGCCGCTCATCTCCCTCTCTCCTATATAAAAAGCGTCACCGCCACCATTCCCCTCATCCGCCGATGGCACGAAGAACGCGAGGCACGCGGTGGTGACAGCACCACTTGCCCGCTTCTCCGACGAGATCCGGCTACCCCTTTGGTCGTCGCAGCCTCGCATCTGCTTCAGCTCCGCCTTTGGCATCGAGCCTACGTCATCTTCAACACCGCCTCGACCGCTTCATCGACAACGTATCTTCATCGTCTTCGACAACCCCCACTCCTACTTCATCAACGCAAACGACCGTCTGTGCCAACTACGACCTTTATCTCCGCCGCAAATCGCCGACATCGTCATCTTCTCCAGTCGCAACTCCAATGGCGACGCCATCGACTTCTTCTTCACAACTCCACCGTCGCTCTGACGCGCCGAGCCACTTCATCGATGCTCTGCCCCTCGCCGGTCATCTGCTCAGGCGTCGACAAGAGCGGGCCCTTCTGTCGAAGCATCGCCAGGCCGTTGACACCTGGCCCTTCTTCTCAGCACAGGAGCCGTCCTCCGCTAGAGCCACCAGCGTTGGAGCCCCACCTCCCTTCGCCTCTCCGTAGTCCATCGCACGGCCGGGTACTCATTCTCGAGACCCCTCGCGCACGTGCGAGGTACGTGCGTCCGAGGGGGACATCAGCACATCAGCCAGCCCAGGGGTCACGTGTTGTGCACATGCCCCTTGGGTAAATTTCAAGGGGACCCCCGATCCTCCTCCTTATTGCGCCGCAGTCCAAGACAGCCAGAGGTCATGTGCAGTGCATGTGACCCTCTGCCAAATTTGCAGAAGACCCCCATCTGTTTATGGTAATTGCATAATCCCCCCCCCACTGGATTATTTATTTATTTATTTTACATTTGTACCCCTATCTTTATCCTTCATTTTAGACCTCTGTT
Organism: Ottelia alismoides; assembly: GCA_037367405.1. NCBI lineage: Eukaryota > Viridiplantae > Streptophyta > Magnoliopsida > Alismatales > Hydrocharitaceae > Ottelia > Ottelia alismoides. The sequence continues at coordinate 112,828 of JAZKJV010010974.1, read as the reverse complement.
TTCCATCATTTTATTTATCAAAAGTTGGCACTTTGTTCTACATTCAATTCTCTACATCTGGACATATTGTGGATATTTTTGTGATGGACAGTCAACTAATAATTTATTATTTGGTGGAAATTAGTATTTCGCTCATTTTATGCTCTTAAAATTGCCATTGATTAACCGTTCACACATCGTAGAGATTATTGTGCTTGACATTGTACCCAAAAAGATTTGCATTTGCATGCATAATTTGCCTTGTAAAAATCATTTTGCATATTTTAGAATTTAGTTTTTAATAAATATTCAACCCCACATTTTTGAGGTTTAGGATTTTTCTGAGATCCATCACCTAGTAATAGATCTTAGATAATTTTATATCTTGAAAATAAGTAGGTTTAATATTTATTATAATTAAATATTGAAAATCATTCTGTTTGTATTTAAAATATCATAAAAAAAATACTGCATTCAAAAATTCCAAAAAAATCACATTGCATTCATTTCATCATATTTTGCATCGTGGCCAAATTTCATATTTTTCAGACATCATTTGATTGAAGTTTACATTTTAGTCCCTAAAATAGGTCGAAATTGAATCTCGCATCCCTTATTTGCATTAAAAATTCCAAAAAAAAGACCGCCTCGTAAACCATGCACGAATATTTATATACATAACTCTAGGTTGTTCCTTTGCCTCCTTGTGATCGACCTTGGGACTTGCCCAAGTAAAATAAATATAAAACCACTTGATTAAAATTTGAATAATATTTATGGTTATTTCTTGACCGATTCCAATCGCCGCCTACAACGAACGACACATTAATTTTTGGTACGAACAAGATTAAAAACAACTTCTTACATGCGCGATTTCGGACACGTCACATGTCGCCTAAGATACCGCCGGTCCTTCCTTTCTTCACTCCTATCCCAAGTTGATGGATTCAAAGACCTGCCCCTATCTACCTGCAAGCAGGAGGAGGCTGACAAGGTCGGAACTTCACCCTGGGGGGTTACTGGCAACTTATCGCGAAGTACCGCAATTTCGCCCCTTTCTACCTGAGATAGGCGGAGTCTACTTGGTACTAATCAGTGAACCTTAATAATTCAACTTGTGATATTTGTTAGGATTAGTCGGAACGTGATATGGAAGGCGGGGATTTGGGCTCTTCTTTAAGGTGTTCACACACACTCAAGTACCCTCACTCAGCCTGAAAACAAGGTCGGGGATTAATCTCCCGCAAAAAGATTTTCCAATTTTATTGTTTTTTTGGTCAATAATGTTAGCAGTCCCAGTTTTAAGTTTAGTTATCACTTGTTAGTCCAACCACACAGCACGCCTATCGTCCAGTCCCAATTTCCGTTTAAATTAAGTGTCAAAAACAGAGGGGAGAAATCGAGAAAAGTCGATGCACGAAAAATCATGATTCGTATGCTGAGTAGAGAATACTTACAGTGATCCCTTCGCTTTTTATGCAGGATGCAAAACAGAATTGAAATCTTTTTTATACTACATGCAGATGCAAGCGACAAAATCCGCTCCAAGACAAGCAGTTCTATTAGCGAGTGAAGCATAGGTTACTTTAACTAGATCCGCGGTCTAGGTGCGTCTTTTAAGTGTATTGTGTGGTCCTAAAAATTTACGAGCACAAGCAAATCCTAGAGTGGCTTGAGGAGCCGCTAGTGCAAGCCTATTCTAGAGATTCAATCCACACAGCACACGGGGACACGGTTCCACTATGTTTACACAAGCGAGAACCCAAACGGGAACTGCTGTAGATGCAGACACTTTTTTTACAAGTTAACAAAAAAGAAAATCTTTTTGGCGTCTCAACAGCCAACTTGATCCACGAATCGTCGGCCTCCGATGCACTTCGAGATGCATCGAGTTCAAGAAAGCCGCTACAAGTCCACCGGACCCTCGCACAAAAAGATACAAAAATGTCAATGAGAGAGGAAAAAATAAATAGAAAAAATAATCGAAAAAATGGAATAATAACAAGGTGGTTCAGGGATCAGACTACCCGAGTGAATGAAAACGTAAATCTAATTTCTAAAGTGATCCTAAGACGTTTGCCTCCCCGGCAACTGCGCCATTTGACGGTCCGTGATTTTATCCCCGGTAACGGCGCCATTTGACGGGGAGGCCAACGGCTTAGGATCACTTTAGAAATTATATTTACGTTTTCATTCACTCGGGTAGTCTGATCCCCGAACCACCTTGTAATTATTCCATTTTTTCGATTTTTTTTCTATTTATTTTTTCCTCTCTCATTGACATTTTTGTATCTTTTTGTGCGAGGGCCCAGTGGACATGGAGCGACTTTCTTGAAGTCGATGCATCTCGAAGTGCATCAGAGGCCGACGATTCGTGGATCAAGTCGGCTGTTGAGATGCCAGAAAGATTTTTTTTTGTTAACTTGTAAAAAAAGTGTCTGATTTTACAATGGTTCCCGTTTGGGTTCTCGCGTGTGTAAACATAGTGCAACCGTGTCCCCGTGTGCTGTGTGGATTGAATTTTAGACTTGGCTGAGTGAGGGTAGTTGAGAGTGTGTAAACACCTTAAGGCAGAGCCCAAATCCCCGCCTTCCATATCACGATCCGACTAATCCTAGCAAATATCACAAGTTGAACTATTCAAGGTTCACTGACCAATACCAAGTAGCCTCCGCCTGTCTCAGTTAGATAGGGGCGAAATTGTTGTACTTCGCGACAAGTTGCCAGTAACCCCCCGGGGTGAAGTTCCGGCCTTGTCAGCCTCCGCCTGCTTGCAGGTAGATAGGGGCAGGCCTTTGAATCCATCAACTTGGGATAGGAGCGAAGAAAGGAAGGATCAGCGGTATCTAAGGCGATAGGTTAAACAGGGAAGACGCATCCGGCTTTGAGCCGACTTCCCTATAAGCCACGTAACCTTTGCTATTTGCTTTAAAATCACACTTAAAATCAACAAGACTAATCGGACTCGGTTTCGGGTCCTTCACCGTGTTGAGTGTGAACTCAGAGTTTGCTCTTGCGTTTGTCTTTCTGTTTGTCCGTGTGTGTTTTCCTGTGTAATTGCACATTTTCTACCTCAATCTACTTATATTCATCCTTTTCTCTTCAAGATGTCAAGATATTGGTCCCCATACCCTGAAACCTCTGGTCAATCCTTCTTGAAAACAAGGTCGGGGATTAATCTCCCGGCAACGGCGCCATTTGACGGGCCACGGACCTACCCTTTTGATGTTGTCTATTTGACTATTTCGTTGCAGTCGGATATATCCGCGTCGATCAAAAAAATAACGGCACAAATCGATGAATCAACGAATGAATGTACGCATGGTTTTATGTTTATTTAGCGTGGGCAAGCCCCAGGGCCGACTCAAGGAGGCAAAGGAACAACTCGGGATCAAGTTGGATGAATTAGATTGCGGTCTTCCAAGTGGGTTTCTTTTTGTAAATTTTTTATGCAATATAAATGCCAATGCACTGATGCGAATGAACTAGGTTATTAAGAAAATCAACAACTTAGCCAAATTTAATTTTAATCTGAAATTAGCCCAAATTGACCAAATTGTATTTTTTTTCTATAAACCTAATTCAATGATTAATGCAAAATGGATTTTTTGTAATTTTTGGATTTTAAAATGCACAAATAAAAAAATGCAAACTTTTTGGGGGTTTTATGTAATTTTTCATGCAAATGATATGCAAAAATTATAAAAAAAATTTACTGGAAGAGAAACATGATGAAATTAAGCTACACTACTTTTTTTGGAATTTTCTGACACTTTATGATTTTTTTATGAATTTTTTACTGAAAATAGAGCGACTATGGGTCTTTAATTCGTAATAAATACATGAAATCAAATCATCCAAAGATGTATTTATCTCAAATAGATATTTTAATAAGGAATCCAGGAGCTTTGAAATTTCTCAAAAATGTTATTCGCAGAATTAATTAAAAATCATTTACATAAATCACTCTACAATTTATTTTATGCAGAAGACAACACTAAATTGGACGAAATTTGGAAAGTAATCAAAGCACAATTAGATGCACCATTCATAAATTTTTCACAATTTTTGGAGCAATAAATGACTCTTGGCGAATTTCAGAGCTTAAATGGGTAAAATGTCACTGATTTTCAGTATATGATTTTTAATAAAATATCTAATGCTCTCAAAAATGTAAATAAATAGCCAGAGGATAAAGATTTTGTTGCTCTACAACATGCTATTTTCGATTGAATAAAATGATGCTAAATGACTGTCCAAATTAATGCATGAACTTGGGGGTGTCAATGCAAAATAGAATATGAAATTTAAAATGCAATTTGTGCACAGGGACACTTTTGTAAATACAGAAAACTTACGGATGAAGTATGCAATTTTCATAAAATATATAAATAAGAAAATGACCTTCTCCACCCTAACGCTAGGGCAAAAGAGGCATGCAGGAGTTCAAGGCGGCGGCGGCCACGCGTGTGACGATGGGGACGATGTGGAGGCAGACGTTGGTGGCGGAACATCGTGTGCATGGCGGCACGGCGTCAACGAAGATGGACGTGCACGGATGAGGCGCTGGAGGTGCTTGGTGCGACCGAGAGTGGCGCGCCTGCGGCGGGGCGCGGCCGCGTCGAGGCGTCGTGGCCTGAGAGCGCGCGAGCGGTGGCGCTCGGGCCGTGAGGACGAGCTGCTGCGCATGGACAGGAGTCGCGTGGAGAGGGGTCGACTGGTGGGTGCAGGAGAGGCGGTGGCCGGGCAGACTGGAGGTGTGTCGGCGCGGGGCGCGGTGAAGCTCGGCTGCCGTGGCGGAAGGCTGTAAGGAGGGGAGGAGCGCGGCCAGCGGAGGAAAACGCGGTGGGAGGCCGGGCAACGTGCTTGGGGCGGCGTGCTGGGTGTGGAGGGGGAGGCTGAGTCACCGTGTGGAGGCACGACTGGGAGCGAAGGCCGGAGCGTCGCTCGCGGCTGGGGGCGGTGCCGGAGCGCCGCTCGCGGCTGGGGGCGGTGCCGGAGCGCCGCTCACGGCTGGGGGCGGTGCTGGAGGTCGGGCGGCGCGGCTTGCTAGCCGCTGGAGGGGTCAAGGAGTAGTGGCCTCGTCCAAGGGGGGGCAGAAGCTCCTGTTTTAATTTTTTCCTTTTGCAATTTTTTTGATGTATTTTTTTTTACTTTTTATTGTGAACAAGAAAATAGAGGTGGAAAAAAATGGTGGTGATGGTGATTGTGGTGGTGAATGGTATATGATGTGGTTTTGTGTGTGTGATGGTGATAATGAAAGTAGAGTTTGTGAAAATGTGTGGCTGGAAGAAAGGAAAAAAAATTGTTAGATAAAATAAAATAAAAAGATAGAGATAGAATATACTTACCTGCGGTCGCCGAAGGTGGAGCCGCGTCGTGCGGCTTCTGTCGTGGCCTCAAGGAGATGGCGGATGCTCCGAAGCTGAGCGAGTCCGATTGGAATCTCGCAACGCGGCAATGGTGATGCCGCGGATCTCGTCTTGAGGTTGTTGTCGCTCGACTCGTCTCCTATAGCTATCACCTGAAGGTTAAAGGGGCTCGACCTCTCTTCTCTCAAAAATTGCGGATGAGGAAAAATTGAGAGGGAGATGAGAATATAAAGAGGAGGGGGAAGTTGGAGAAGAGATGGAGAAGATGGAGGGAATGGTGGAAGGAGTGGGGAAAATGGTGGCTTGGAGTACAAGTCAAGTAAGGAGAAGAAGTAGAAAGGGAAATAAAATAATTAATAAATATAGTAATATAGTAGACTACTAAAAATAATTAAAATAGTAATAATAAAATAATAATAATAAATCCGAAAAAAATAAAATAAAGGGGTGACATGTGGCGGCTCCAGGAGCAGCCACATGTCGCTCCTAGAAAAATCAAAAATTAATTGTAAAGAAAATAAAAAAGAATAAACAACAGGGATTAAATCAAAAAGTGGTCAACACGAAAGTTGCTCATCTCGACGAGATCTACAACTTTTATGAAGGGCCAAAAATCAAAGGAAATCATCTGTACAAAACGTATTTTTGGGTGGTACTTTATAGATATAAAATACCGCATTTTATCTTTTCTAATTTTTTGTCATTTTTAATTAAGAGAAAAATAAAAACAAAAATAGAAAAAATATGAGAAAAATATTTACAATTTAATCTAATTTTTTGGATTTTTATAATTCGGAAAATGAAATGATAAAATGAAGGGCATTTCGGTCAATATATACAATATACAAAAGGGGTCCAAAACCCAAGTTTTGCACACGAGCACCGATTTTAATGAAACTGGTCTTGTTTTGAAGGTCTTTGAATGTATATTACTTTAAAAGTGAGTAGACCTAATTCGGAGGTTGTATGAGAGAGATATGTGTATTTTAAGTCTCCTAGTTTTAAACAGGGTATGGGGTTTTATTGGGTAATTTTACAAGTTATTAATTTTTTGATATTTTTCCTTTATTAGTGTTAGTCATATATACACAATAGAGTTCGTTTTATTAGATTTGGAGTTAGTATAAAATATATACAAATAGGTGAAATATGGAGAATATACAAGTGATTTGTACAAATGAATTTGGCTTCTTATTTAATGCAAATATGAATGCTAAAATGCAGATATTATGCATGCATGCATGAATGCTAATTATGTAATATAAGTGGAAATATGCAGCTAATTACTCGGGAACAAAGCTCTATTTTCAACTTTTAGAGTGATGAATCACAGATTCATCAACCCCCTATACTTAAACCTTGCTCGTCCCCGAGCAACTAAAATGAAATGCAAGAGTGAAGTGAGATTGGGTTCCATACCAAGGTCATGAACAAAAGTTGAAAATGGAGCTTGACTCGACCTTTGGATTAATTGTGTGGAGGAACCTTATTGGGATCTGAACTTTAGACCTAACAGACTTCAAGTTCCACAAGTCTTATATTCAAGACGCCTCAATAGTCAGGTCAGAACAAATCCTCAAACGTAAATTTCTGATGACTATGATTCTCGCTTGTACTGTGTAAGTGAAATGTAACTCTCCACATAAGAAATGGCTCATAACCAGCCTCCACTAACAAGCTAACTTAAATCACCCGGTCCAGTAACTCTTTCCTTGAGGAGCAGGGTATTCCCTTCTAAGTTCAAGAGTGACCAGCTCAAGAGGAGGGGGTCGAGAAAAGAATGGATGGTAGCCAGTATAGCTACCTATCCCGGGATGCCCGACCAGTGTAGCCAAGTCATCCAGCTGCATTTCTTTGCTAATATACATACTTCGACGGTTTTTTTTTCTCTTCAAAGTGCTATTTTTTTATTAAAACTTGATTGAAATTGATGTCCAAATTAACACTCAAAGTCAAGGGTATCTTTGCAAAATTGAAATTAAAAAAAACTTAACAAAACTAGCACAGGGACACATCTGCAACTAAGAAAACTTAAAATAACAAAATTGCAATTTTCACGGAATAAAATAAGAACAATGAGACCATTTCTTTTCCTCTCCTGCAAGCTAGGGCTTCACGAAGGGTGTGGCGGCTAGGGCGTGGTCAAGGACGGTGACGGCGTGGCGGCGGCAGCCACACGAGGGGGCGACGATGGTGTCGAACGAAGGCGCATGATCTGGGCGGCGAGGAGCGGACTACGGGGCGAGGAGGCGGCCGCACAATCTGGGCGGCGAGCCGCGTGACCACGCGCGGGGGCTGCTGGGGGCGGTCGGCGTCGAGGGGGAGGGGCTACGCTGCGGGCAGCACGCGTCAAGGCGGCGACCGCCGCACGAGCCTAGGGCGGCGCGGTCTCGGACAGGCGGCACGGTGCACCTGGAGGGCGCGAGGCTGGAGCGGCATCACGTGGTTGGCGCGAAGATCGAGGGGTGGCGCACGCTGCGACGGCAGCTGGGAAGCGGCGGAGGGTTGGTCGCGCAAGGACGAGCGGGTGGTAGGCCGATAGGTTCAGGGCGGCACGGTTGGCGCGAATGCCGCACGGCGGTGGCTAGGGGCAGGGGGCGGTGGTAGCTGCTTCCCTGCTTCTTCTTTTTTGTTGTTGTTTTGTTTTGTGTTTTTTTTTGTTTTTTTAGATTTTGTAAACAGGAAATGGTAGAATGAAATAGAAATAAAATGGTGAATGATGTGAGGATGATGGTGGTGGTTTTTTTATGTAATAGTTATGAAAGAAACGATTGTGATGGATGAAGTAAAATGTGGATGATAAATGATGTTGTTTGGTGATGGAAATGCAATGATGTTGGTGATGTAATTTATACATGATGATGATAAAACAAGGAAGGAAATTTGTTAGATAGAAAAAATTCACAAGAAAGATAGAGTATCTAACCTTTGTGGTTCGCCGGATTGTGGAGGAGCTGTGCTGCAACTCAGGTCGTAGCCTCAAGAAGGGTGGCGGATTCCTTCGAAGCTGGAGTAGCTTCCTGCGAGGGATGCTACGACGAAGTGGTTGAGACCACCTCGGATCTCGCCGTGGTCGGAGGTCGTCGCTCGACGGTGATTCTCGGTAGCTGTCACCCACAAATATCCGAAGCTCTCTCTATCTTTTCTGTCGAAAAATGGCGGATGATGAACAATGGAGGAGGGGAGGTGAATATAAAGAGGAGGAAAGGGAAGTTGAAGAAGGATGGAGAGAGTGGAGTGGTGGAGAAGGTGGAGGCTTGGAGTGGAAGGCAAGTAAAGAAGTGGTAAAAGGGAGATAAATAATATAATAATAATAATATAATATAAATATAATAAGTAGGTTACTAAAAATAACAATAATTGAAATAATAATAATTAAAATAATAAAATCCGAAAAGAATAAAAACTAAATCCGAAAATAAAGAAAATGGGGTGATATGTGGCGGCTCCAGGAGCTGCCACATGTCGCTCCTAGAATATTCAAAAATTAAATGTAAAGAAAATCAAAAAGAAATAACAAAAGGGATTAAATCAAAACGTGGTCAACACAAAAGTTGCTCGTCTCGACAAGATCTACAACTTTTGTGAAGAGTCAAAAATCAAATGAAATCATCTGTACAAAAATGTATTTTTGGGTGGTACCTTATAGATATAAAATACCGCATTTTATCTTTTGTAATTTTTATCATTTTTAAAAGAGAGAAAAATCAAAACAAAAATAGAGAAAATATGAGAAGAATATTTACAACTTAATCTAATTTTTCGGATTTTTAATAATTAAGAAAATAAAATGGTAAAATGCAAGGGTAAAAAAGTCAATATGTACAATATACAAAAGGGGCCCAAAACCCAAGTTTTGAATACGAGCTCCGATTTTAATGAAATTGGTCTTGTTTTGAAGGTCTCTGAATGTATATTACTTTATAAGTGAGTAGACCTAATTCGGAGGCTGTATGAGAGAGATATGTGCATTCTAAGGTTCATGATCTCAAACTTGTATTCGGGTTTTATTGGTCAATTTTACAAGTTAGTATTTTTTGATATTTTTCTTTAATTAGTGTTAGTAATATATACATTATGGAGTTGGGTTTATTGGATTTAGAGTTAGTATAAAATATATACCAATAGGGTATTTTAGCTAATATACAGGTGAATATTTACAAGTGAATTGGGCTTCTCATTTAATGCAAATATGAATGCTAAAATGCAGATATTATGCTTGCATGCATGAATGCTAATTATGCAATATAAGTAGAAATATGCATCTAATTACTCGGAAACAAAGCTCTATTTTCAACTTTTAGAGTGATAAATCACATATTCATCACCGGCAACTGCCCTCTGAGCTCGCCCATGAATCGCCTCACGAGAGGCGGCGCCGCCCGTGCCTCCAGAGGAAGGAAGGGAGGAGGCGGCGGCGGCCCCTCTTTCCCTTGGGCTTTTCAAGAAACGAAGACAGAGAAAGAACCCATCTAGGGTTTGATTTAATTAAAAAGGGGAAATTACAGTTGCGCCCCCGGCAGATCAAGAAAATTACATTTGGGTCCCGGGTGCTTTCAAAAATTGCATTAAAGTCCTGAACGTTTCAGATATTACCAAACAATCCCTGCCAAAGCCTCAAGCACATGACATGCACATAGTATATTGGGTAAATTGCATTCTTTTTCTTTCTGTTTATTTTTGTTATTTATTTTATGCAACACATTGAATCTTTGCATTTTAGTCCCTGAACTGTAGAACAATAATTTACGTGCTCTTTTCATTGAAATAAATGTTTTTATTAGTCCAAAAATTCTGAGAAAATTGTTCTATGCTCTTGATATGATTATCTTCCTAGCATAAATTTTTCATTGCATTTTGCTTTCATTTATTATTATTAAAAAATAAAAATAGTGCCTTTTGTTTTTCTGAATTTCAAAAATTCATAAAAATTCAAATATTGTTCCAAAAATTCCAAAAAAATTGAGTAGTTGTATTTCATTGTCTTTTAATTTCTGACCAATTTTCATGCATTAAATATTTATAAAATCCAAAAAAAATCGAAAAATATCAAAAATCTTCTAAAAATCATTAAAAATTATACGAAAATCTAAAAATTGTTATTTCACTTCATGTTTGTAGGTATTTGTCTGTAGTTTGTCATAAAAATAATTATTAGTAGTTTTGGGCATTAAAATATTTTTAAGTTGCAAATTACTCTAGGTTGTGCACATTTTCTTATTTTCTCACTGTTTGATTTTTAGAAAAATATAAAAACATCTGAAAAATCTACAAAAATTCTCAAAAATATTTCAAAAATTATAAAACCCAAAAATATTTTCTTTGGATTTTTCTGAGCACTTTTTTATTAATTGGAAAATTGCAAAAAGAGTTGGTGTGCATATTCTTGATCTTGTTTATATTGCTTCATATTATTTTTGAAATTAAAAAAAATGCAAAATCAAAATCATTAAAAATTTGAAAATCAGAAAATAAAAAAAATAGAAATAAAAAATATAAAAATAAAAAGATTCAAAAAATCACAAAAAACCAAGGATAGTTGTCCTTTGAGATTCATGTTTTCTTTTAATTGATTTTAGATTAATTGAATAACACTCAGGAATTGTAGCCTCCCTGAGTTCGACCATGTCTGCTATACATGTTAATAAGTGGCAAATATTAAAAAAATATTTTTTATTTTTTGTTGTCACGGGATTTTGGGGTTAGCAAAGACCATGACACACATATTTTTATTAACAATCTTTCTGTCCCAAGAAAAACGTCACAACAAAATGGCGTTGTTGCCAGGGAAAGCAACGACACGACAAACTATATTTTCCATCATAAATTTTCCAACCTTCACAAATCTCCTGCTCCACAAAATGGTGCTGTTGCGGGGGAGGCACGGCGAGGGTAATCAAGTTTCTCTTTTGACCTGCTATTCTTGGTTGTATATTTTTCCATTCACTTCATTGTTTATAGTCATTGCATTCATTTCATTTTTCTCTTTTCTCATATTTGATAATTGTTTTTCTTATACATTTTCTTTTCTTTTTCTTGCGAGGGCCTGCGGAGCAAAGGAGGTGATCCTAGGATAGCCGAAGCACCCAAGCGACGTGGAGGCGGCTTGATTCTTCACCATGCCACAGGATAGCGTGAGAAGACGAGAAGAAGAAGTGAAGGAGATGAAAAAATTTAAAAAAAAACAGAGAGAGAGTTTTTCTTTTCCATTTAAACTTTGTAAAAGGACATTCATTGGTTGCGGGGTCTGTTTCGCCAAGTGCTGGTGCACTTGGGGGACCTCACCGATTTTGTTTTCATCGCCTTTATTTATCTTTGTTTTACACGGATTTCGTGAGCTACCTCTTGATTGCTTTAATTAATTTGCTTGAGCCAGGTAATTAATTAGGTCCAAACACCCTAAACAAGACATTTCTGTGCCTATAGAGTAGAGCGTAATTTGGACTTAGTCAAATTAACTTGTTCTTTCCCGTTAATAGAAGCTATAATCTAGGACGGTTCACTTGCATTTGCATATAGGATAGTGTATTTAAATTCTGCAAGGATCACTTGCATGTAGAGTGCTAGCGACAAGGTACGCATCTTTAACCTCTGCATGCATCATTGTTTTTAATCGCGCATTGGCATTTCCAATCTCCTTCCTTGTTTTCACTCACATAATTTAAAAAGGAAATTGGACACTCGGTAGGTGATTCTTTGAAAATATTTTTAACCAAGTGATAACTGCTAAAACTGGGACTGCTAAAGAAAACTTGACCCCAAAAAATACAAGGAAAATTATTGTTTTGGGGAGAGTAACCCACTCATTGTTTGGTTTGCTTGAGCTAGAGAGCGACCCGCACACTAGGATAGAGCCACGCCCAAACTCTTTTCATACTACTATCTTGGGTTAGTCGTTCTCCAGTGAGGATCTCTCCGGTAGCCGGTAAAGCGGCCCGTGACGTCCTTAACAGATTGAATTGAACGGGTAGCCGGTAAACGGTTCGCAATTCATACTGGCTGGGAAAGATCTAACTTTGGGATAGGCCAGTCTCCTGAGAGCATTGGGTTCCAAATAGCTCGCTTCTAACTGCTCTGATATATTGTATTGTCACCAAACTCTAAAATTGACAAGATAATTGACCGAACCTTTACGGTCTTCACTTTGAGTTGAGTTGGTAAACTGGGGGTTTGTATTGTATTTGATTTCTTGTGTGCTTTCTAGATCCTTCTGTGCATTTGCGCCTTTTTCTCTATATCTTTTGACTTGACCATTCGTGCTCTCCTGATCCCGCCTTTTGTTTCGAAGATGACCGACTAGAGTTATTTTAACCCGATCTTCGCGGATACCTCGTACTCTCCAGACGATCCACCTTCCTTATTCCAGGAGGACTTTCCTCCTGATTTTTGTGCATATCCGCCTAACCCATTATTTCAGGAATCGGAGGACTTTGATTTTCACCCACCCTCATTCAACCCACCCGGTCCTGAGATTTTAGAGTCACCTTTCATGATTTCCACACTTGAAAAACTGAACCAGATGGTGGAGCATATGAATTCGAGGATTAGCAATCTATTTAACATAAATACGAGCCAAAATGCTGCTCTACTATTTGAGGATATGTATTCACTTGAGGATAATCATGAGAGCTTGCTATAACCCAAAATACAAAAAAATGAGAAAATTTTAAAAAGCCAAAAAAATTCTGGGAGACACATTATCCATTCATTTTGTGAGGAGAGGACCCAAATGCCCAACCAATTACCCACACATCTATTCACATCATGTCCCAATCTTGACCCCGAGGATTCAATTATACAGACTGCTCTTGGCAATCCTCGTGTAAATGCCGATTCCGACCTTCTCCCTTGTATGGATGAGGTCCAAAAATTCAAAAAAAATGTTGACTGAACTCGAAGTGGAAGCCACCCTCCATGAGATCATTAAAGCCCCACATCAGCAGGCCATGACAGATTTATCTACTCCTCAACACAAGAAGAGAAAGCGAAGGAGAAGATTTGAGCGTCGCATCTTGACCATGGCCACTGCCTACGCCATCTCTCACCGTCCGTATTTTAAGAAAGGGAACACGACCACACCTCTTGTGAGTTGCTCCATATCTGACTATTCTTGTGATAACACTCTCCTTGACGGCGGTTCGTCAATCAATGTAATAACCTTCTCTATGGTATAGTCTCTTCATCTTGGGCCTCTTAAGAAAACCAGGATGATAGTTTAATCTGCTGATGGATCTATCAAGAGGCCGAAGGGTATTCTAAAAAACGTTGTCATTCTCATTCAGGGCATGGATTTTACTTCGGATTTTGTTTTAATACCCACGGAGACCTCCGCCCCTGTGGAGCACCCTCCAATCATCCTGAGACGGCCTTTCCTCGCCTCTGCGGGAGCCGTTATTGATTAAGGTTCAGGAGAGATTCGCTTCCGTTCTGATATAGGAAGCGATGTGTTGATCACTACACCCACTACTGACCAGATACCTGCATCCCATGAGAGCCCGCCTGTGTTAGCCAACCCCATGTAATTTAACCTCGATGATAATATCAGAGATTCATGTTATATGTTGGATGATAATGAAACCCATGAATTCCTCTTGAAGGAGGAAGACTCGGAAAACATAGACCTTGGAGATCCCCCTTCTGGTATGTGGAGACGCATTGATGAAATCCATGGAATTTACACAATAGACACCTTAGAGTGGAAGGCAGAATCTGAGACTAGAAGAGGACGGACTTGATTTGACTACTTCCACTGATGAGTCTGTTCCTATTCACCATGATTCAAATGAGACCAATCGGGACAAATTTGATTTGATTGCTTTTATAAAAGAATTTGGGCCTTTTGATAAAGATGATGGTCCTGTAGAGGCTCGTCGGGCTGAAATTGATCCTACTTTTTCTTATAATGATTTCGAGCCATTTTACTATGATGTTTGCGAGACTTCCCAGGCCAGACATGACCATACTACTTCCAATAACCGGTTTAGGCCTGCACAATCTGAAACCGATGAGGATACATTCTTGGTCTATCCTACTCAATTTATATCTAATGATGATCCCAATATCGACCTACACCTTGTCAAATCCATACCTTAGCGGTCCCGCAAGAAGGTTCGCTTTCGACCTTCTTGACCTTTGTACATCCACTCCTCTTGTATATCCTTTTGTTTCACTCTTTCTTCTCCCATTTTATCTTTCACCCCTTTTCCGTGTGTGTATATGTTATACTTAGGATGTGCTTTATCCTAAGTATAGGGGGTGAATGAATTGTGTTGTTCATTTTCGTCATGTTCATCACTCTTGTTGTTGCCTATACTTAGGGATACTCTACCCTAAGTATAATGGGGTGATGTTGTTCATATTGTGTCTTTTTATTTTTGAGTCTGTACATTCTCATCATCGGTTTTCCCCTTCTGTACACTCCACTATACTTAGGATTAATTGATCCTAAGTATATGGGGGATCATCAACTTCTCTTATTTTTAGCTTTCTTTGAGTCGTTGTAGCATAGGAGTTCTTTTCACTTTTCTATACTTAGCACGAGTTATGTCTTCCTTTTTCACTCTCTGATCACTATGAGGACATAGTTCGAGCTAAGTATAGGGGGCTGTCGTATATATTGTATATATACTTTAGACATAACTCGTACTTTTAAATACATTTATTTGGGGGGGTTATGTGTATAGTTTGTAAAATCCACATGCGTAAAAAAACAAACAAAAAAATAAAATAAAACCCAAAAAAACAACACAAAAAATAAAACAAAACAAAAACAAAACAAAACAAAAAAATCCAAAAAAAATCAAAATCAACAAAAAAATCAAAAAAACAACATAAAAAACCAAAAAAACAACAAACAAAAATAAACAAACAAATAAAATACAAAAAAACAAAAAAAAATCTTGTATATACTTGTATATATTTTACTAACCCTTTTTCCTTAAAAACTACAAAACTAAATATCTATAAAAAATTGCATAAGTCAAAAAAACCTTTCTTTCACATCTGGATTTTCCTCCAAAAAACCCATAAAAAGATCAAAATTCGAAAATTGTTTTAAAAAAATTGTTCTTTTCACATGTGCATCATTCCTTTTCCAAAAAAAACTCTCTGCATTGTTCATATTTTGCATTTGCATGTGCATTTTTCAGGATAGTATTGACATTTAAACTATGTCTGGAATAAAATTGAAGAATGGACTTAGTTGGACCTTAATCCACCTAATTCTCATAGGAACTTCACCGAGAAATAGGATCTTAGAAGCTTCAGGTCTTTGACTTAATTCTTTGAGTTCCACATGACAATGTACAGCGTTTGACTCTTATTGTCTAACCTGGTCTCTTCATTCTGGGTATCACTCTGGAATTGGGAATCAATTTGTACTCTCGCACTATGCACTTAGCTCAACTCAGACGGGATGTTGGAAGACTGTGTGAGTTCCTTTTCTCGTTGCGTGGAAATCTAAAGACCGGAGTACGGGTTGAAATAAAGCTTCGGAAAAGGGATGGACGGCTGGGCACAATTTTTTCTAAGACCCCAAAAAATATACAGAAACAAAAAGATTCCATATCCGTAGGGGCACAACAAGATCCAAGCAGAACCACCAAAACTCCAAATACAAAGAAGCCACTACCAAATAAATATCTGACCAAAAATGGGTCCAAGCTTAAAAAACCTGCAGATCTTGGTGGAGACTCGACTACACTGGCTAGCTCCACAAGGAGAGGTGACTACACTGGCCACCCTCCAGTTCTTTTCTCCTTCTTCTATCTTCTCCCCCAATTCGATTGTGAACACAACGTGACAGACCTTAGAAGGAAATACCTGACTCCCTGAGGACGAGTTACTGGAGAGGAGATTTGCATGGTAGTTTGGCATTCTGGATGGGAAGAGCTAAAACCTTTCACACACATGAGTCGATTGTTCAATGTTCATAGGGTGTGCTTTGAGAAGAGGATTGATCTAAGATGACTTCTGAGCCGAAACTGTTGCAATGATGTGTAGAACTTGAAGGCTGTTGATTTTAAAATTCTAAGTCTCATCGAAGTTCCAACACACTAATGATCCAAATGTCTGACAGAGCTCCAAACTACAATTTTATGAAAAGTTTAATACTCAATGTTGTCCTACTTTCTTTATTTTCCCTTTCTTTATCCTTTTCTTCACTTAGTCTTTCAAATAAGTGTTTGCTAAGGGACTAGCAAAGGTAAAGCATAGGGGGGTGATGAATCTACGATTCGTCATCTTTATTCATTTATTTTAGCTTAAAGTTCCTTATAAAACACCTGCATATAACGTTAACTCCATATTCTTACTAACTTGCATCTGTGTAAATATTGTATATTTCTAACTAAACTTTAACCTAAAATAAATAAATAAATAAATAAAGTAACAATAAAGAAAAGAAAATAAAAAAAGGGAAAAATAAAGAAAAAAAATGGAAGACTATATACAGACTGACCCGAACCCCGAGAGAAGGTCAAGACTTGACCTGATCGACCAGGAATAAAGTATGGGGAGATAGGGTCCTTAACCAGAAAATCCAAAAAATGTGTTCTCACTTATTTTGTATATATCTATATGAAACTGACACTAATTTATTTGTACCTTAATTGATCTCAAATCAAATAACATTCAAAACCAAAATTGTAAATAAAAATGTGTTCTAATTACTAAAAATAAATACACCATTAAATCATGTACAGAACAAAAGTAGCCACACTTGGAAAAAGCCACTAAGAACTAATTGAAAGACCAATTCCATCTCCATATGAGCTCAAATTGAATCAATCCTACTTCCATTAGACTCGAAATTAAATTATCTTCGAAATGGCTATATTTTCATAATTTTTGGAGTTACGGTTGAAACGTCGATTTTCTGGGGTGGTTTGTGCAATTTTCCCATGTATTTTGTGCATATTAAATTTGTATATATTGTAAATTATTCTCACTTTTTTTAAATAAAATAAAAAATTAAAATTCTTTAAATAAAAAAAAGGCTAATTTCGTCATTTACCCTTGTGTATAATGTCATATATGTATATAGTATATGTATATAGTTGCTATTTTTAATTAACCTCCATAAAAAATAAAAAAATAACATTTTTAATTCAATTAATAAAGTGACGAAAATTAAAAAAAATAGATAATTTTGTACATAGTTTTATCTCTTTTATTTTGTCTCTTATCATCTCTTATCCTTTCCACCAAAAAATTAAAAATTTCATTTCAAATTTCATCTCTTATCTCTTCCACCAAAAAACAAAAATTCAAAAATTCAAAATTCATCTTTATCTTCTCTATTTATATGGCTCCTTCTCCCTCATTCCAACTTGATTAATCTTTAGAGAGAGGAGCCCGATCTCCGAGAGAAATTTTGTCGAGAATTGTGCCTAGTCTCCGAAATGTCCGGTGACAGCGAGTCGGTCTTGTCGAGGCGATCACGGTCCTTTTCCGCTCCTAAGGAGAGATCCACATTTTTCTTCTCATTTTATCTTAGTTTAGTCATAGTTTATTTTATCGTATTTTATTTTATTTTTATTGTCATTTTTATTTCTCTATATCTAAAAAAAATTCATCACGATTTTTATCGATCTCCGATTCCGAATTTTCATCTCATTTCTCAATCTCCACGTGTTCTATTCTACCTTCCACGATCTATCAACTCCGACCACGCACGGTGGTCGGAGAGTCGGATTCGATCCTTCCACTTTTGTCGAATCCCCGCTCATTTTCCAATCTGTAAATAAATAAAAAAAATTAAAACAAAAAATTCTTTATCCTTTTATTTCCTGTTTTTCGTATTTACAAAACAAATAAAAAATTTTTTTATTCACTGTTTACACAAAAAAAGAAAAAAATTAAAAAAAATCGACACCAGGAGGTAGGGACATCACCCCCCGCCGTCTTCATACAGGTCGACCCAGCGGCCCTCCGGCGTCGCGCCTCTCCAGCAGCGGCGGCAGCACTGCCACGGTCTAGCCGCAACACCTCCACCGACTCAGGCGGCACCGCTTCAACATCACCACAAGTACATCGTTCTCATTTGCGCCCCCACGCGCGGGCGGCGCCTCGCGCCCATCCAACCCCCGCGTCTGCCAGGCCGCGACTAGCGCGCCACGCGCGGACCTGTGCCTCTGCCCACGCTACCAGCCGTGGCGTCTGATCCTCCACGCGCCCGCGCCTCCGCGACGGCCCCCTCGACCCTCGACCGCTCGAAGCCAACCTCCAGGCGCTCCCACCGCCCCCACGAGCCTAGCGCCTCCTCTGCCAGACGTGCCTCCCGCGCACTCCTCCGATCCGCCTCCGTCACAACACCTGGCAACTGCCCTCCGAGCTCCCCCGTGAACCGCCTCGCGAGAGGCGGTGCCGCCCGCACCTCTAGAGGAAGGAAGGGAGGAGGCGGCAGCAACCCCTCTTTCCCCTGGGCTTTTCAAGAAACGAAGATAGAGAATGAACCCATCTAGGGTTTGATTTAATCAAAAAAAGGAGAAATTATAGTTGCACCCCCAGCAGATCAAGAAAATTACATTTGGGTCCCGGGTGCTTTCAAAAATAACATTAAAGTCCTGAACATTTCAGAAATTGCCAAAAAGTCCCTGCTAGAGCCTCAAGCACATGACATGCACATAGTATATTGGGTAAATTGCATTCTTTTTCTCTCTGTTTATTTTTGTTATTTATTTTTTGCAACACATTGAATCTTTGCATTTTAGTCCCTGAACTACAGAACAATAATTTGCGTGCTCTTTTCATTGAAATAAATATTTTTATTAGTCCAAAAATTATGAGAAAATTGTTCTATGCTCCTGATATGATTATCTTCCAAGCATAAATTTTTCATTGCATTTTGCTTTCATTTATTATTATTAAAAAATCAAAAAACAGTGCCTTTTGTCTTTCTAAAATTCAAAAAATCATAAAAATTCAAATGTTCCAAAAATTCCAAAAAAATTAGAGTAGTTGTATTTCATTGTCTTTTAATTTCTGATCAATTTTCATGCATTAATTATTTAAAAAACCCAAAAAAATTGAAAAATATCAAAAATCTTCTAAAAATCATAAAAAATTATACAAAAATCCAAAATTTGTGATTTTCGTTCCTGTTTGTAGATATTTGCATGTAGTTTGTCATAAAAATAATTATTAGGAGTTTTGGGCATTAAAATATTTTTAAGTTGCAAATTACTCCAGGCTGTGCACATTTTCTTATTTTCTCACTGTTTGCTTTTTAGAAAAATACAAAACATCCGAAAAATCTACAAAAATTCTCAAAATATTTCAAAAAATTTAAAACCCAAAAATATTTTCTTTGGATTTTTCTGAGTATTTTTTTTTATTAATTGGAAAATTGCAAAAAGAGTTGGTATGCATATTCTTGATCTTGTTTATATTGCTTCATATTATTTTTGAAATAAAAAAATTGCAAAATCTAAATCATTAAAGATCTAAAAATCAGAAAATACAAAAAAATTAGTAATAAAAAAATAAAAATATAAAAAGATTCAAAAAATCACAAAAAACCAAGGATAGTTGTCCTTTGAGATTCATGTTTTCTTTTAATTGATTTTAGATTAATTGAATAATCCTCGGGAATTGTAGCCTCCCTGAGTTCGACCATGTCCGCTATACAGGTTAATAAGTAGCAAAAATAAAAAAATGTTTTTATTTTTTGTTGTCATGAGATTTTAGGGTTATCAATGAGCACGACACACATATTTTTATCAACAATCTTTCTGTCCCAAGAAAAACGTCTCAACAAAATGGCATAGTTGCTGGGGAAAGCAACGACATGACAAACTATATTTTCCATCATAAATTTTCCAACCTCAACAAATTCCGGCTCAACAGTCACTTGGTTAAAATATTTTCAAAGAAATCGCCTACCAAGTGTCCAATTTCTTTTTTAACTTATGTGAGTGAAAACAAGGAAGGAGATCGGAAATGCCAATGTGCGATTAAAAATAATGATGCATGCAGGGGTTAGAGATGTGTACCTTGTTGCCAGCACTCTACATGCAAGTGTTCTGCGTGGAATTGAAATAAACTATCCTATATGATGCATGTGAACTTTCCTAGATGATAACTTCTATTAACGGGAAAAAATTACGCTCTACTCTAAAGGCATAGAAATTTCTTGTTTAGGGTGTTTGGACCTAATTAATTACCTGGCTCAAGCAAATTAATTAAAGCAATAAAGAGGTAGCTTACGAAATCTGCGGGAAACAAAGAAAAATAAGATGAAAACAAAACCGGTGAGGTCCTCCAAGTGCACCGGCACTTAGCGAAACAGACCCCGTAACAAATGAATGCACGTTTACAAGAGTTCAAACGTTATAAAAGAAAAACTCTCTCTCTCTCTTAAATTTTTTTTCTATTCTTCTTCTCCTCTTCTCACGCTATCATGCAACTTGGTGAAGACTCAAGCCGCCTCCACCTCGCTTGGGTGCTTCGGCTCTCCTAGGATCACCTCCTTCGCTCCGCGGGCCCTCTCAAGAAAAAGAAAAGAGAATGTGTAAGAAACACAATTATCAAATATCAGAAAAAATGAAATGAATGCATTGGATATAAACAATGAAGTGAATGGTAAAAATGTAAACAGATATTTACAACCAAGAATAACATGTCAAAACAGAAACCTAACTACCCTCGTCGTGCCTCCCCGGCAACGGCATCATTTTGTTGACAGAGGTTCTTTGATGATTGATAACTATTGGTAAAAATGTCGTTGCTATCCCAAAAAATCCAGCGACAAAAAAATAAAAATTTCTCTTTGCTACTTATTAACATGTATAGCGGACAGGGTCGAACTCAGGGAGGCTACAAATCCTGAGGGTTATTCAATTAATCAAAAATCAACTAAGAGAAAATAGGAATCTCAAATGATAACTATCCTAGGTTTTTGTGATTTTTTTATATATTTTTAATCTATTTTTTTTAATTCTATATTTTTTGAATTTTCTGATTTTTAATTTTTTAGTGATTTTGATCTTGCAAAAAAATTATTTTTTAAAAATAATGGAGCAATGTACACCAGATATGAAAAATACACACGCAACTCTTTTTGTAATTTTTCAATTTATCAAAAATTCTTAGAAAAATTCAGAGAAAATATTTTTGGGTTTTAAAAGTTCTGAAATATTTTTGGGAATTTTTGTCAAATTTTCAAATGTTTTTGTATTATTCTAAAAAAATCAAACATTGAGAAAATGCGAAATTGTGCACAGCATGGAGTAATTTGCAACTTAAAACTATTTTAATAAATAGAACTCCTGGAAATTATTTTTATAATAAATTATATGCAACTATCTACAAACAAAAACTGAAATCACTATTTTTGGATTTTTGTAGAATTTTTATGATTTTTATAACATTTTTAGTATTTTGCAATTTTTTGGATATTATAAATTATTTTTGCACGAAACTTGCACAGAAAATAAAATATAGTTAAACAAAACTACTCTAATTTTTTAGAATTTTTTGGAATTATTTTTGATTTTTTATAAATTTTTGAATTTCAAAAATTGAAAAGATGACAATTTTTATTTTTTAATAATAATAAATGAAGTCAGAATACAATGAAATTTTTATATTAGAAAGATAATCACATCAGAAGTGTAGCATGTTTTTGGAAGATTTATTGGTCAAGAAAAACATTTATTTAGATAAAAAAGACATGCAAAAGAAGGGGCCGCTCACAGCGGGGTCAGTGCAGTCTAGGGGTCCCACCAGCGCGGATCGGGCACGCCACCTGGAGCGCTTGGATCTTGTCAGTGGTGGGGCCACTCACAGTGGGGTCGGTGCGGGCGTGGGGTCCTGCCCTCTCGCAGCACCGAGGTGCGAAAGAGGAGAGCGAGGCGGGCGGAGGCGCCTGGAGATCGATCAGCGTCGAGCATTGGGGCGCCCCCTAAGCGGCGAAGAACGAGGAGGGCAGCGGCTCCTGTCTGCAGTTTCCTTTTTATTTTTTTATTTTTTTTGAATGTAAACAGTGATATTTTTTGCTTTTTTATAAATCGAAATAGGGAAATTAAAAACATAACAAAAAAAATTTTTTAAAAAAATTTTATTTTAATTTTTTTGTTGTTTTTTAATGTGATCCTGCAAAACAAATGTTAAAGAAAAAGAAAATAAATATATTTTTTATTTTTTTATTTATTTACAAATCGAAAAATGAACAGAGATTCGACAAAAGTGAAATGAATCGAATCTGATTCTCCGACCACCGAGCGTGGTCGGTGTTGATATAACGTGGAAGATAGAAATTGAATGTGGAGAGATTAAGAACGTGAGATGAAAAATCGAGTCGAAGCGGATCAACTCTTGACGGAATTTTTTTAAGATCTAGAAAAACAAAATGACGATGGAATTAAAATGCGACAAATGAAACTAAGATTAACCTAAGATAAAAAAAATGATGGATCTCACCTTCGGAGCGGAAATGGACTGTGATCTCCTGGACAAGGCCGACTCGCTGTCACCGGACGGCTTGGAGACTAGGCACCTTTCTCGAGGAAATTTTCTCTCTCGGAGATCGGGCTCCTCTCACCAAAGATTTATCAAGTAAAAATAAGGGAGAAGGAGCCATATAAATAGAGAATATAATGGAGATAAAATTTGAATTTTTGACTTTTTGGATAAAGAGATAAGAGAGATGAAAACTGAAATGAGATAAAGATAAAGAGAGATAAAATTATTTACCGAATTAACTAATTTTTTTAATTTTCGTCACTTTATTTATTAGAAAAATAAAAGTTAATATTTTTTATTTTTTATAGAGTTAGTTAAGAAAAATAAATATATACATATGCTATATACAAATATGACATTATCTAAAGGGTAAATGTGGAAATTAGCACTCTTTTTTTGTTTCTCGTACTTTATTCCTGGTCGATCAGGTCAAGTCTTGACCTTCTCTCGGGGTTCGGGTCAGCTTGTATACAGTCTTCTTTTTTTATTTTCTTTTCTTTATTTTTCCTTTCTTTCTTTATTTATTTATTTTAGGTTAAAATGATAGACAAATATACAAATATACAATATTTACATATAGATGCAAGTTAGTAAGAAAATGGAGTTAGTGTTATATACATGTGTTTTATAAGGGATTTTAAGCTAAAATAAACGAATAAAGATGACGAATCGCAAATTCATCATCCCCCTATGCTATATCTTTGCTAGTCCCTTAGCAAACACTTATTTGAAAGAATAAGTGAAGAAAAAGAAAAAGAAAGGTAAAATAAAGAAAGTACGGCAATATTGAGTGTTAAACTTATCTTCATAAAATTCTAGTTTGGAGATCTGTCGGACATTTGGATTATTAGTGTGTTAGAACTTCTGTGAGACCTAGAATTTTAAAATCGACAACCTTCAAGTTCTACACATCATTGTCACAATTTCAGCTCAGAAGTCATCTTAGATCAATCCTCTTCCCAAAGCATACCCTATGAACATCGAACAATCGACTCATGTGTGTGAAACGTTTTAGCTCTTCCCATCCAGAACGCCGGACTACCATTAAAATCTCCTCTCCAGTAGCTCGTCCTCGGGGAGTCGGGTATTTTCTTCTATGGTATGTCGCGTTGTGTCCACAATCGAATTGGAGGAGAAGCTAGAAGAAGGAGAAAAGAACCGGAGGGTGGCCAGTGTAGTCACCTCTCTTTGTGAAGTTGGCCAGTGTAGCCGAGTCTCCACCAAGATATGCAGGTTTTCTTGAAGCTTGGACATTTTTGGTCAGATATTTATTTGGTAGTGGCTTCTTTGTATTTGGATTTTTGGTGGTTCTGCTTGGATCTTGTTGTGCCCCTATGGATATAGAATCTTTTTGTTTCCGTACATGTTTTGGGGTCTTAGAAAAAATTATGCCCAGCCATCCATCCCTTTTCCGAAGCTTTATTTCAACCCGTACTCCGGTCTTTAGATTTCCATGCTACCAGAGAAGAAACTGACACAGTTTTCCAGCATCCTGTCTGAGTTGAGCTAAGTGCATAGTGCGAGAGTACAAATCAATTCCCTATTCCAGAGTTGTACCCAAAATAAAGAGACCAGGTTAGACACTAAGTGTCAAACGTTGCACATTGTCATGTGGAACTCAAAGAATAAAGTCAAAGACCTGAAGCTTCTAAAATCCTATTTCTTGGTGAAGTTCCTCTAAGAATTAGGTGGATTAAGGTCCAACTAAGCTCCATTCTTCAATTTTATTCCAAAACATTCTTTGTATGTAAATACTATCCTGAAAAATGCACATGCAAATGCAAGAAAATATGAACAATGCAAAGAGATTTTTTTTTGAAAAGAAATGATGCACATTTTAAAAGAATATTTTTTTAATCAATTTTCTAATTTTGAACTTTTTATGGATTTTTGGAGGAAAATGTAGATGTAAAAGAAAAGGTTTTTTTTTTAATTATGCAAGTTTTTATAGATTTTTGGTTTTGTAGTTTTTTTAGGAAAAAGGGTTAGTAAAATATATACAAGAAATTTTTTTGTTTTTTTGGTTTTTTTGTTTGTTTTTTTGTTTTCTTTAATTTTTGTTTTTTTTTATTTTTTACAAACATGGATTTTACAAATTATATACATAACCCCCAAATAAACATATTTAAAAGTACGAGTTATGCCTAAAGTATATATACAATATATATGACACACCCCTATACTTAGCTCGAACTATGTCCTCATAGTGATCAGAGAGCGAAAAAGGAAGATATATCTCGTGCTAAGTGTAGAAAAATGAAAAGACTCCTATGCTACAATGACTCAAAGAAAAGATAAAAAGAAGAGAAGTTAGTGATCCACCCCTATACTTAGGATCAAGTAATCCTAAGTATATTAGAGTGTACAAAAGGGGAAAACGATGAAGAGAATGTACAGACTCAAAAATAAAAAAAACACGATATGAACAACATCACCCCCCCCATACTTAGGGTAGAGTATCCCTAAGTATAGGTGATGAATCTCATATTCATCACTCTAAATCTCATTAATTAAGCTCAATTCCCTCAAAATCATCAACATTTCTTCATTTATTCGGCATAATTAGCATTCATGTATGTTTTAATAAGAATTGGATTTTATCCATTATTTGTGCACAAAAAAAAGAAGCCAAAAAAACTCCAGCCAAAAATGACATGTAAATAGCCTAACTTCCCTGATTTTTAACTTTATTCTTGCTAACTCCAAATAACCCAAAACTACCTCTATTGTGTACATATCACTAACAAGAATAAATGAAAATAAAAAAATCACTAACCCAAATAAGTGGACCAAAAACCCAAACCCTAGTTCTAGCATTCCCGGACTAAAACCCACATATCTTCCTCATCCAGTATCTGTTTTTATCCTAGTCACTTTTGAACTAATATACATTTAATTACCTTCAAAACAAGACCAAGTTCAAGTGAATCGGAGCTCATATGTGAAAGTTGGGTTTTGGGCCTCTTTTGTACATTTTGTATTTTAGCGGTTTTTGACCTATTATTTTATGTAGATAATTAACCTATTTTATTTTATTTCTTTTTCATTTGTCTTCTTTGATAAAAGTTTTATTAAAATACACAAAATCTAAATCCAAACTAAGCTTAAAATCAAAGAAACAAATTGAGTCTGAGTCTTCAATAACTAACTGTACAAAAGTGGTCGTTTTTGTGTTTTTATATTATTTATTTTGTTTTTTAATTAATAAAAATCCAAAAAATAGATTAATGTGTCTATAATTACCTTTGATTTTACCTTATTTTTTCTGGATTTTTATCTGATTTAAAAATGGCATAAAAATTATAAAACTCAAAAATCAAGGTATTCCATGTACATGGGATACCCTAAAAATATCACTTTGTGGAATTGATTGATTTTGATTTTGGTGTCTTCATGAAAGTTGTAGATCTCATCGAGACGAAAAATTTTCGTAAAGAAACATTTTCGATCCGAAGCCTTTTGCTATTTATTATGGATTTTACAAAATTTTTATTTGTCGATTTTGTAGTGCTGACACGTGGCCGCTCCTGGAGCCGCCACATGTCAGCCTTTTTAAGGTTTTTATTATTCGTTTTTTTATTAAAAAAATAAAAAATTAAAAAAAAGGCCCTACACATGCGTCGCACGTGCCTCCCAGACACGCGCAACGCACGTGCCCCACCCCTCTACTTCTCCTGCCACCACATGGCCCCATAGTGGTCGTCCGATCTCGACCAATCGGAAGGCCATGGATCATCTTCCTCACCCAGCTTCATTCTCACCTCCCGCTGCTCCACAAATATCACCGTCAATCACCCATCTCCACCGCGGATCTCGGCCAACTCCATCTCCGATCTCGCGCCGCCATCACTACTGTGACCAGATCTTGTCAAATCTCTCTGAAATCCCAAGAATCTCACGCTAATCGATGACGACCCACTTCCATGTCCAGCCAAGTCCCACTTTCTATTTAAACGCAGCGCCGCCCCGACCTTCCTTTCATTTGCCGACTGCACATCGTAGGAAGAAGCTCTGGGGTGACAGCCTGGAAGTCTACTCCTCGTGGCAAGATCCGAGGCCTAGTGCCTCCCACAGCAAGCCGCCTACTCGCGTTTGCATCTGCGCCAACCTTCGTCCATAGAGCCAACGCTTCCAACGGTTAACTCCACCGCCTCCACCGTCGATAACCATCAACATCTCCAGCAGCTTCAACCGCTACGACCAACGCCTTCACCGACAACCTCCTGCCGTACGCCAGCTCTACCCGGTCCCTTCGCCCCAAGGACTTCAACGCGATCACCACCGCCTCCTGCTCCGCCCCATTTCTCTGCTTCATCGACAACAGCTCTGCCGCGATTAACTTCATCAACGTCACCCCCCTGTCGACCGACATGCACAGAAACTTTGCCAACCCTCCGCAGTACCGGCCCCCTCTTCCGCCTCTCGCAAGCCACCGTCGGGCAGAGGCCTGAGGCCCCTGCCACGTGCAATGCACATGGGTTGGGGGAACAGCAGAGGAGACCCCCTCCCCCCCGCACGTGATCCCACATGCCTGAGGTGGGTCAATTGCAGACACCACCCTCGTATCCGCCTTATTCCGCCAGAAGCCCAGAGTCACGTGTATTGCACATGTACTGCTGGGAGATTTTCATGGACACCCCCAGAAACTCCCCAATTTGCACAGAAGACCCGCCGACCAAGGCACGTAACCCTTGGAAATTTTGCAAACAACCCCCTAAATATTTAATTATGATTAACATTGTGCCTAAAAAACATGGATTGTAGAGTTAATTATGATTAACATTGTGCCTAAAAAGAATTTCATTTGCATGCATAATTTGCCTTGTAAAAATCATTTTGTGTAATCAATGGTTGATTTTTAATAGGTATTGAATCTTGCTTTTTCGAGATTTAAGATTTTCTGAGATCAATCACCTAGTGATAGATCTTAGATTATTTTATCCCTTGAAATTAATTAGGTTTAATATTTATTATAATAACATTTTGAAATTCATTTTTTTGCATTTAAAAATTCATAGAAAAAATTCATCTTACATCTAAAAATTCCAAAACATTATAGTGCATTCATTTCATCATAATTATCATCTTACCTAAGTTTCATATTTTTCAGACATTGTTCGATCGACATTTATATTTTAGTCCCTAAAATAGACCGAAATTGCATTTCACATCCTTTATTGCATTTGAAATTAAATAAAGAGACTACCTCGAAAAACGACGCCCGAATTTTGATAGACATAATTCTAGGTTGTTCCTTTGCCTCCGTGTGTTCAACCTTGGGAGGTGCCCAAGTAAAATAAACATAAAACTATGCGATTAAAAAATTAACTAAATAATTGTGGTTATTTTCTTGACCGATTCCGACTGCTGCCTACAACGAAACGACAAATTATTTTTTAAAACGCACGACAATAATTCACCACACATACATTTTAAATAGCGCAACTTCAGATCCGTCAGATGGCGCAGTTGCCAGGGAGGCAAACATGCTTAGTTTTTGTCTTAAAAATTTTTGTTCGGTTTTCCGCATTCGATGAGTCTGACCCCGGAATTTTTTTCACTGTAAATTCCATATTTGTTTTTCTGTTTTTATTTTATTTTCAGCATTATTTTTTCTCATTTTATTTTTGATTTATTTTTGAGTCACTCTCTTACATTCTCTCTCTTATTTTTTCTTACGAGTTACCCGGCGTACGGGGAGCGGTTTTTCAGAAACCGAAGCATCTTCACCGACTTCCGAAAAGACGTAAGTAAATTAAAATCGACTCGAGTCGTGAGAGAGCGTAGAGTCTAGGATTTTATTTTCTGCAATTTTTAAATTTCTGTAATTAATTGCTCATTTATAGCAGTGTCCGTTTGGACTTTCACGTGTGTAAAAAGACCTTGACCTCTTTTTGTGGTGTGTCACGGCCTGTTTCACTCTCCGGTTAGGGTGGGGCCCGACTTGAGTGGCGCTTAGGATAGACCTGCACATACGACTCTCAGAGCATTTTAATTTTTGATTGTGCTCGTAGGATCTAGAGCCACACTTCACTATAATTGAGACGCACATAGATCGTTTAATTTAGCGAAATTTAACTCAATTCTTCCCCGCTAATAGAACTTTCTACTAGGTGCGGTTTTTCATCGGCTTGTATCCATATAGACTAAATTTTCAATTCTTGTATTGCATCCCACATGGAGATTGCGAGGATTCACTGTAAGTCTTCTAACTGAGCATACATCATTGTTTTCACGTGCATCGACTTTTCCCGAATTTCTCCCTCCTGTTTTGTCACATAATCTTAAAAGAAATTGGGACTGGACGGTAGACGTGTATTTCTGCTCACTTAATTCTTCAGTGATCACCAAATTAAAATTAGGACTACTAAATATAGCTGATTCTAAATTACCCATAAAATCAAGAATTTTTACGGGAGAGCGACCCCGACCTTGGATGTTTCTATTTTTCTAAGTGAGCGAGAGACGGCACTTAAGGCTAGACCCCAAACTCGAATTTTCATATTGACTACTGATTCTACCAAAAACGATTAGCTACTTCTCAGTGAGGATCTATGGGTAGCCGGTAAACGGTCCGGATTTCCTTAGCAGAGTGGGTGGTTTAGAGGACACTACGTAAGGCTCCGTCCTCAAGTAACGGGTAGCCATTATATGGTCCGTACTTACTCCCATACTGGTTGAAAGTAGGTGCAACTAGTCGTAAGAAATCGGGCCAGTCATTAGGGAAATTTCTGGCACCTAACAGCTCGCTAAATTCTTTCCAAGATTGTTTTATCACAACTAAAATTGAAAAGATAATAGCCGAACTCTTACAGCTTCATTGTGTGAGTTGGTGAACTTGGGGTTTGATTTGTGTTTGCATTGGTGTGCGTAAACCGATTTTGAAGATCAAAAGCCGCACAATTGTGCCATCACTCTCCTTTTGTCAACCAATCATGGAACTTTTGTCAAAGAACTCTCCAGAGCCAGATCATGATATTCAATTCATCTCGAACAGACCCAAACCGTCATTCATTTCAGCTCTTTCAAAAATGACGGAACATTTATCCGAGAATCCATCAGAGCTATACTTTGAAAATGAATTTGTCTCAGTTAGGCCCTAATCGACTAAACCATCTTCTTTCCATAATCCTCCAACATTTGTGGGAGACTTTCACCCACGGATGTATTTGCCCCCCTCATTGAATTCCTACTCAAATCACTCAACCATTCATGACCAATTTCCATCATGGAACGAACCGTCGTATTCTCGGTTTCTCGCAAACAAACCAATTCAAGATCAAATTACTTTTGAATCTCGTGACTGGCCGAGAAACCAAACCCAGATGGAAAGACCAGCACTTAATGGTCATCAGCGTTGGATTGACCGTGACAATCAGATCCCTATCGACCAACCTGAGTATCACTCCTTTGACCATCCTATACATACAGAGGACCAAACAGATAATATCGACACATAAGCACCATGTATGACTCTATTATTCGAGGATATGATCAATCATGACCATGGAAGTAGACTCTACTCAAACAAGGATTACATGCCTGAGTCACGGCATGTTGAGTATGAGACCTACACATTCCCGCAAAATCCTTCCACTGAGCAGACTCCTTCCATAATTTTTGAGGAGAAATTCAGAAAATAATGATCATATATCGTATATTCCAAGAGAATCTCCTACCAGTTCATACAGGAAAATGGAAGAGAAAATGACCGGATAAAAAATTCAAAAACAAGAACACACACCGACTGCTCCCACGATTGATCATCAACATATTTTTGAGGATGATATTTCGAGGATAAATAAGAAATTTGAATTAATGGAGGAAAAATTCAGAAATTTTACTGACCGACTCAGTTTATTTTATGGTAGATCGGACATAAAAATGAATGAGGAAAAGATTGAATCTCATGTTGAAATTTTTGAGGATATTCCGAAACCTAGGGACGATTCTGACAGCAGCACTTCTACATATCACTCCACTAGGAATGACTATGCCTCTGACTCTTATTCGGAACATCAAAGCCCCTTCTCATCTACTGAAGACACCATATCACCACACGACATAGAAAATACCAAAAATTTTGGAATATTCAAAAACACCTAAAAAATCGAAAATCCAAAAAAAAATTCATAAAAATTGATATTGAAGAAGATCTGAAGAATTTGGATCCTGCTTTACATGAAGCACTGGAAAAAAGATTGATGTTTGAACTTCCCTTTATACAGGCCATTGAACACTTCCGCGACCTTAAAGGGTTTGTAATGGATAAATTAATGATTAAAAAGTCAAGTAGGATAAGGACAAAGCTGAAAGACATATCTTGTCAATGGCCTCCTCCTTGGTGTTGAGGAGAAAAACCAAGAGCCGTATAGTGAAGCGGTTGCCCAGATTTGACTGTGAAATCAAAAATACAATATTCACCTATGCTCTAATTGATGATGATTCACCGATCAATATCCTCCCGACCTCTGTATTTCATGAACTCATACTCGGACCGATCAAGAAGATACGAGAAATTGTTCAATTGGTTGATCGATCGATAAAGCGACCGAGAGGAATCATTTCTGTCATCATGGCATTCCAAGGTGCTCCGCTCAAAGTAGACTTCACGATCATTGATATTGAGCATCAAGGAGAATTCACCCAGTCTTCAATTATTCTCGGAAAGCCGTTCTTGGCATTGACTAAGGCAATTATTGAGTGTGAGACTTGGGAAATCAATTTTAAAGCATTGGAAGTACTTCGATCTGACCCAGCCTTTGAGGAACCACGATTTTCTGAGGCAACCCACAAAGTCCCTGATAGTCATAACCATAAAGCGGTAGAAGAGCCCTACCCCGCTGCTACACTTGAGATATCGGTTGTTGATGAGACTATTGGTTTAGAGAATCTCCCCCTGCTCCATTCCCAGCTGCTCTCACCATGGAGAATTAAGTATATGAATCATATGATCCGGAGACTTATGCATGGTCGCACCCTGGGTCAACCTATTCTGACTACCTTGATCACATCAATACAACATAGGAATTCTCCAATGTCAAATCAATTGACAACAAACATGCAGAGACTCTCCCCAGTATTGCAATACCTACGGATCTCAAAATAGAAGAATGTCTCTTATATGATCCTGAGACTTATGCATGGTCGCACCCTGGGTCAACCTATTCTAAATACCTTGAGAAGACTAAGGACCAAGGAGACTAAGAACAAACACGCAGGACGAACAACGACCAAGGAGAAGAATGCCAATGGTTATTCATCTGGAGACTCGAGTGGACCGACACCTTCACGAAACAAGAAAAAGAAAGTCACCTTTGACCTTCCGGAAGAGGAATCATCTGATGATCCCTCCTTAGGTCCGGAAAAGGTAATCTACATGAGTGAGGTCTGCTCGACAGCTCTAAAACCATATCTTCGCAAGGATCCAAAATTTGATTCTCGTTGGACAACTCTCGTTCCTAACTATTATTCATCCAAAGCTGATGCTCCTGCCCTCATCAAGTACATTGGAATTAAGCTGACTGAGACAGGTACTTCCGAGTATTCATCCGAGGACATATCGCATGATCCTAAGAAGGAACGAATTCTGAGAAAACAACTGAAGAAACAAAGAGACAAGAATATTTGGAGTGTGTCCACATTCAAATACTATTCCTCTGAGGATAACTCTGATGATGGATACCTTTCATCTGACTCAAACGCTTCATCTACTATCCATCATGATTTTTCTAAGGATAACTCTGATAATAGTTGAGAATCATATGCTTCATCTCCTTCTCATCATTACGATCTCCCACCGCAGGATCACAAAAAGATCGACCGAAAACCTCCTTAATCATCAGCTACCCACCCTCCCTCCTGACCACATCGGTCTCCTTGTACAGCTTCTTCCTCTACTTAGGCCAAGGCCTAAGTATAGGGGGGGACTGGTGCCATCTGTATATACCATTCCCCTCATCACACTTTTTCTCACGATCGCTCCATGTCCACCCTTCTTCTGTACTTAGGCTGACCAGAGCCTAAGTATAGGGGAAACCGATGCCCATTTGTATATACTCTCTTCATCCACATATCCTGACCACCTCATTTTTTTGCTCTTCTTCTATACTTAGATTGTTCACAGCCTAAGTATAGGGGGACGGTATGATCCTTATTTTTATTTTTCTTTTTCACTCTCTTTTGCTTAGCCTGAGCTATGTCTTCTTTACGCTGCTTGTGCTCGGAGGATGCAGCACTCGCTAAGTATAGGGGGTTTGTATATATACTATGTATATATTTTACCCATATCTCATACTTTCACGTAAGTCTATATGTATTTACATAGTGGTGATTAATTTGAAAAAAAATAAAAAAAGAAAAAAGAAAAAGAGTTTTGCTACTAACACTGACTGTGTCCAACCCAAAATATTTGAAAAAAATGGCTTCTTATTTAAAAAACAAAACAAAAGTCCCTTGCATAAAAAAACACACCAAAACATCAAAAATCATAAAAAGAAAAAAATGTGTCTGCATTTCACACACCTGCACTTCATCCAGCATTTCATTCATTTGCATATGTGAAAAGTCTTTGGGTTCTGAACCAAATTATGAGCAGAAACCAAGAGTGGTCTGGACTTGACCTTAATCCACCTAATTTTCATAGGAACTTCACCGAGAAATAGGATTTTAGAAGCTTTAGGTCTTTGACTTAATTCTTTGAGTTCCACATAGCAATGTGCAGCGTTTGACTCTTAGTGTCTAACATGGTCTCTTCATTCTGGGTACAACTCTGGAATAGGGAATTAATTTGTACTCTCGCACTATGCACTTAGCTCAACTCAGACGGGATGTTGGAAGGATGTGTGAGTTTCTTTTCTGGTAGCGTGGAAATCTAAAGACTGGAGTACGGGTTGAAATAAAGCTTCGGAAAAGGGATGGACGGTTGGGCACAATTTTTTCTAAGGTCCCAAAAAATGTAGGGAGACAAAGGATTCTATATCCGTAGGGGAACAACAAGATCCAAGCAGAACCACCAAAAATTCCAAATACAAAGAAGCCATTACCAAATAAATATCAGACCAAAAAGGTCCAAAGCTTCAAGAAAACCTTCAGATCTTGGTGGAGACTCGGCTACACTTGCCAGCTTCACAAGGAGAGGTAACTACACTGGCCACCCTCCGGTCCTTTTCTCCTTCTTCTAACTTCTCCCCCAATTCGATTGTGAACACAGCACAACAGACCTTAGAAGGAAATACGTGACTCCCTGAGGATGAATTATTGGAGAGGAGGTTTGCATGATAGTCCGACATTCTGGATGGGAAGAGCTAAAACCTGTCACACACATGAGTCAATTATTCAATGTTCATAGGGTATGCTTTGGGAAGAGGACCGATCACTTCTGAGCCGAAATTGTGATAATGATGTATAGAACTTGAAGGCTGTTGATTTTAAAATTATAAGTCTCACCGAAGTTCCGCCAAACTAATAATCCAAAGGTTGAGTCTAGTTTCATTTTCACCTTCAGCTCATGGTCTTGGTATGGAACCAAATCTCATTTCACCTCATGGCATTTCTTTTTGATGCTCAGGGATGAGCATGGTTTAAGTATAGGGGGATGATGAATCTCATATTCATCACTCTAAATCTCCTTAATTTAGATCAAATCTCTCAATATCATTAGCAATTCTTCAATTATTCAGCATAATTAGCATTCATGTATGTTTTAATAAGAAATGCATTTTATCCATTATTTGTGCACAATATAAGAAGCCAAAAAAAATCCAGCCAAAAATGACTGTAAAAAGCCTAACTTCCCTGATTTTTAACTAATTCATGCTAACTCCAAATAACCCAAAACCACCTCCACTGTGTACATATCACTAACAAGAATAAATGAAAAATACAAAAAATTCACTAACCCAAATAAGTGGACCAAAAACCCAAACTCTAGTTCTAGAAATCTAGGACTAAAGCCCTCATATCTTCCTCATCCAGTGTCCGTTTTTATCCTAGTCACTTTTGAACTAATATACATTCAATTACCTTCAAAACAAGACCAAGTTTAAGTGAATCGGAACTCATATGTTAAAGTTGGGTTTTGGGCCTCTTTTGTACATTTTGTATTTTAGCGGTTTTTGATCTATTATTTATGTACGTAATTAACTTATTTTATTTCTTTTTCATTTGTCTTCTTTGATAAAAGTTTTATTAAAATACACAAAAATCTAAATCCAAACTGAGCTTAAATCAAAGAAACAAATTGGGTCTGAGTCTTCACTAACTAATTGTACAAAATTGGTCGTTTTGTGTTTTTATTTTATTTCTTTTGTTTCTTAAATAATAAAAATATAAAAAATAGATTAATGTGTCTATGTTTACCTTTGATTTTACCATATTTTTTCCGTATTTTTATCTAGTTTAAAAATGACATAAAATTATAAAACCCAAAAATCAAGTTATTCCATGTACATGGGTACCCTAAAATATCACTTTGTAGAATTGATCGATTTTGATTTTGATGTCTTCATGAAAGTTGTATATATCATTGAGACGAAAAATTTTCGTGAAGAAACTTTTTCGATCCGAGGCTTTGCTATTTAGTATGGATTTTACAAAGTTTTTATTTGTCGATTTTTGTAGTGCAGACACGTGGCCGCTCCTGGAGTCGCCATGTGTCAGCCTTTTTTAAGGTTTTTATTATTCATTTTTATAAAAAAAACTAAAAATATAAAAAATAAAAAAGGCCTCGCACGTCCGTCGCACGTGCCTCCCAGACATACGTAATGCACGTGCCCCGCCCCTCTACTTCTCGTGCCACCACATGGCCCCATAGTGGTTGTCTGATCTCGGCCGATCGGATGGCCATGGATCATCTTCCTCACCCAGCTTCGTTCTCACCGCCCGCCGCCCCGCAAATCTCGCCATCAATCACCCATCTCCGCCGCGGATCTCGGCCAATTCCATCTCCGATCTAGCGCCGCCATCACTACTCCAATCAGATCTCCTCAAATCTCTCTGAAATCCCAAGAATCTCGCGCTAATCGATAACGGCCCACTTCCATGTTCGTCCAAGTCCCACCTTCTATTTAAATGCAGCGCTGCCCTGACCTTCCTTTCATCCTCCGACTGCACATTATAGGAAGAAGCTCTGGGGTGACAGCCTGGAAGTCTACTCCTCGCGGCGGGATCTGAGGCCCAGTGCCTCGCCGCAACACGCCGCCTACTCGTGTCTGCACCTGCTCCGACCATCGTCCGTAGAGCGAACGCTTCCAACGGTTAACTCCACTGCCTCCACCGTCAATAACCATCAACATCTCCTGCAGCTTCAACCGCTACGACCAATGGCTTCACCGACAACCTCCTACTGTACACCAGCTCTACCCAGTCCCTTCACCCCAATGACTTCAACGCGATCTCCACCACCTCCTACTCCGCCCCGTTTCTCCGCTTCATCGACAACAGCTCCGCCGCGATCTACTTTATCAACGTTGCCCCCCCCCCTGTCGATCGTCGGGCACAAAAACTTCGCCGACCCTCCGCAGTACCGGCCCCCTCTTCCGCCTCTCGCAAGCCACCGTCGGGCGGAGGCCCGAGGCCCCCACCACGTGCAATGCACGTGGGTTGGGGGAACAATAGAGGATACCCCCGCCCCCACCACACATGAGCCCATGTGCCTTAGGTGGGTCAATTGCAGACACCACCCCCAGATTCGCCTTATTCCTCCGAAAGCTTATAGTCACGTGTATTGCATGTGTACTGCTGGGAGATTTTTAAGGACACCCCCAGAAACTCCCTAATTTGCGCAGAAGACCCGTCAACCAAGGGTCACGTGCTTACACGTGACCCCATGGAAATTTTGCAAACAACCCCCCAAAGCTTCTGGTAATTACACATTAGCCATTCTGCATTTTATCTTATTTTAAATTATTGCAGATATACCCCTATGTTTCCCCCATTGTTCTGGACATCTACATTGCACTATTTTATTATCCAAAAATAGAATTTTGTTCCTCTCTTAATTCTTTACACCTTGATATATTTTGGATATTTTCGTGATCAATGGTTAATTAATAATTATTTGTTTTGTGGAAAGTTGCATATTTTTCCCATCTTGTGGCTCTGAAATTTTTAATTAGTCAATCGTTGCTCTAAAAATTCTGAAAAATCACGAATTGTAGAGTTAATTGTGGTAACATTGTGCCCAAAAAGAATTGCATTTGCATCATATTCTGCCTTGTAAAAATCATTTTGTATATTTCAATGTTTGATTTTTAATAGGTATTGATTCTTGTATTTTCAAGGTTTAGAATTTTTCTGAGATCAATCACCTAGTGGTAGATTTTAGATAATTTTATCCCTTGAAAATAAATTGGTTTAATATTTATTATAATTAAATATTGAAATTCATTTTGTTTGCATTTAAAAATTCATAAAAATTCATCTTACATCCAAAAATTCCAAAAAAATTAAAGTGCATTCATTTCATCATAATTATTATCTTGGCCAAGTTTCGATATTTTTCAAACATTGTTGATCGACATTTACATATTAGTCCCTAAAATAGGCCGAAATTGCATTTCGCATCCTTTATTACATTTGAAATTAAAAAAAGAGATTGTCTCGAAAACCGCACATGAATTTTGATAGACATAATACTAGGTTGTTCCTTTACCTCCTTGTGTTCGACCTTGGTACTTGCCCAAGTAAAATAAACATAAAACCACGTGATTAAAGAATTGACTAAATTTTGTGGTTATTTTCATGACTGATTCCGATTACCGCCTACAACAAAACGACACATATTTTAAGCGAACGACAATTCACTATACAATGCGTAACTTCGGATCCGTCAATAGGCAACAACAAGAGTGATGAACAGGATGAATATGAACAACACAAATCATTCACCCCCTATACTTAGGATAAAGCACATTCTAAGTATAGCATATATACATACACGAAAAGGGGTGACTGATAAAACAGGAGAAGAATACAAGAGGAGTTGATGTACAAAGGTCAAGAAGGTCGAAAACGAACCTTCTCGCGGGACCGCTGAGACCTGGATATGACAAGGTGTAGGTCGATATTAGGGTTATCATTAGATATGAACTGATCAGGATCGACCAAGAATGTATCCTCAGCGGTTTCAGATTGTGCAGGCCTAAACCGATTAGTGGAAGTAGTATGGTCAAGTCTGGCCTGGGAAGTTTCACAAATATCAAAGTAAAAAGCTCGAATTCATTATCCAAAAAAGCAGGATCAATTTCAGCCTGGCGAGCCTCTACCGGATCATCATCTTTATCAAAAGGCCCAAATTCTTTTATAAAAGCAATTAAATCAAATTTGGCTTTATCGGTCTCCTCTAACTTAAGGTGAATAGGAACGGACTCATCAGTGAAAGTAGTCGAATCATGTTCGTCATGTCTAGTCTCAGGGTCTGCCTTCCGTTCTAGGGTGTCTATCATGTAAATTCTGCGGATGTCATCAATGCATCGCCACATACCAGAAGGGGGAACTCTAAGGTCTATGCTTTCCGAGTCTTCCTCCTTGAAGAAGAATTCATGGGTTTCATTATCATCCAACATATAACAAGAATCTCTAATATTATCATCGAGGTCAAAATCCTTGGGGTTGGCTAACATGGGCGGGCTCTTATGGGATGCAGGTCTCTGGTCAGTAGTGGGTGTAGTGATCAACACGTCGCTCTCTGTATCAAAATGGAAGCGAATCTCTCCTGAACCATAATCAATAACGGCTCCTGCAGAGGCGAGGAAAGGCCATCGCAAAATGATTGGAGCGTTCTCCACAGAGGTGGAGGTCTCCATGGGCATTACAACAAAATCCGAAGTGAAATTCATGCCCTGAATAAGAATGACAGTGTTTTCTAGAATACCCTTCGGTCTCTTGATAGATCCATCAACAAATTGAACTATCATCCTGGTTTTCTTGAGAGGCCCAATATGAAGAGACTGTACTATAGAAAAGGGTATTATATTGATTGACGAACCGCTGTCAAGGAGAATGTTATCACAAGAATAGCCAGATATGGAGCAACTCACAATAGGTGTGGCAGTGTTCCCTTTCTTAAAGTACGGACGGTGAGAGATGGTGTAGGCAGTGGCCATGGTCAAGATGTGATGCTCAGATCTTCTCCTTCACTTTCTCTTCTTGTGTTGAGGAGTAGATAAATCTGTCATGACCTATTGAAGTGGAGCTTTAATGATTTCATGAAGGGTGGCTACCACTTCAGGTTCAGTCAACATTTTTTTGAATTTTTTAACCTTATCCGTACAAGGGAGGAGGTCGGAATCAGCATTTACACGAGGATTGCCAAGAGCGGTCTGTATAATGGAATCCTCATGGTCAAGGTTGGGACATGATGTGAATAGATGTGTGGGTAGATGATCGGGTATTTGGGTCCTCTCCTCACAAAATGAATCAAAAATGTGTCTCCTAGAATCTTTTTGGATTTTTAATTTTTTCTCATTTTTTTTGTATTTTGGGCAATTGCAAGCTCTCATGATTATCCTCAAGTGAATCCATATCCTCAAATAGTGGAGCAGCATTCTGTCTCATATTCATGTTAAATAAATTGCTAATCCTCGAATTCATATGCTCCATCATCTGGTTCAGTGTCTCAAGTGTGGAAATCATGAAAGGTGACTCCAAAATCCCAAGATCGAGTGGGTTGAATGAAGGTGGGTGAAAATCAAAGTCCTTCGATTCCTGAAATAATGGGTAAGGCGGATATGCCCAAAAATCAGGAGGAAAGTCCTCCTAAAAAAGGAAGGTGGAAAATCTGGAGATTACGAGTTATCCGCAAAGATCGGATTAAAATAATTCCAGTTGGCCATCTCCAAAACAAAAGACGAGATCGGGAGAGCACGAGGGTCAAATCAAAAGATATGGAGAAAAAGGCGCAAATGCATAGAATGATCAAGTATGCACACAAGCAATCAAACACAATACAAACCCCCAGATCACCAACTCAACTCAAAGTGAAGACCATAAAGGTTCGGTCAATTATCTTGTCAATTTTAGAGTTTAGTGACAATACAATCTATCTGAGCGGTTAACGCGAGCTGCTAGGAACCCAATGCTCTCA
Organism: Ottelia alismoides; assembly: GCA_037367405.1. Taxonomy (NCBI): domain Eukaryota; kingdom Viridiplantae; phylum Streptophyta; class Magnoliopsida; order Alismatales; family Hydrocharitaceae; genus Ottelia; species Ottelia alismoides. The sequence continues at coordinate 72,928 of JAZKJV010010974.1, read as the reverse complement.
GGAGACTGGCCCAATCCCAAGGTTAGATATTTCACAGCCAGTATGAATTGCGCACGATTACCGGCTACCCGATCAATTCAATCTGTTAAGGACATTACGGGTCGCTTTACTGGTTACCGGAGAGATCCTCACTGGAGAACGACTAGCCCAAGATAGTATTCTGAAAAGAGTTCGGACGTGGATCTATACTAGTGTGCGGGTCACTCTCTTGCTCAAGCAAACCAAACAATGAGGGGGTTACTCTCCCCAAAACAATGATTTTTCCTTGTGTTTATTTTAGGGTCAAGTTTTCTTTAGCGGTCCTGTATTTTAGGGAGTTGTCACTTGGTTAAAATATTTTCAAAGAATCGCCTACCTAGTGTCCAATTTCCTTTTTAACTTATGTAAGTGAAAACAAGGAAGGAGATCGGAAATGTCAATGCGCGATTAAAAACAATGATGCATGCAGGGGTTAGAGATGCGTACCTTATCACTAGCACTCTACATGCAAGTGATCCGTGCAGAATTAAAATAAACTATCCTATATGATGCAAGTGAACCGCCCTAGATGATAGCTTCTATTAACTGGTAAGAACAAGTTAATTTGACTAAGTCCAAATTACGCTCTACTCTATAGGCGCTGAAATTTCTTGTTTACAGTGTTTGGACCTAATTAATTACCTGACTCAAGCAAATTAACTAAAGCAATCAAGAGGTAGCTCACAAAATCCGCGGATAACAAAGAAAAATAAGGCGATGAAAAAACCGGTGAGGTCCCCCAAGTGCGGCGGCACTTGGCGAAACAGACCCTGCAACAAATGAATGTCTGTTTACAAGAGTTCAAATGCTAGAAAAGAAAAACTCTCTCTCTTTTTAAAACTTTTTTTCAATTCTTCTCCTCTTCTCACGCTATCATGTGGCTTGGTGAAGAATCAAGCCGCCTCCACGTCGCTTGGGAGCTTCGTCTCTCCTAGGATCACCTCCTTCGCTCCACGGTCCCTTGCAAGAAAAAGAAAAGAGAATGTGTAAGAAACACAATTATCAAATATCAGAAAAAAATGAAATGAATACAGTGGATATAAACAATGAAGTGAATGGTAAAAATGTAAACAGATATTTACAACCAAGAATAGCAGGTCAAAAGAGAAACCTAACTACCCTCGTTGTGCCTTCCTGGCAACAGTGCCATTTTGTTGACAGAGGTTCTTTGAGGATTGATAATTATTGGTAAAAATGTCGTTGCTATCCCCCAAAAATCCTGTGATAAACAAAAAAATATCTTTATGCTACTTATTAACCTGTATAGCGGACAAGGACGAACTCAAGGAGGCTACAAATCCCGAGGGTTATTCAATTAATCGAAAATCAATTAAGAGAAAATAGGAATATCAAAGGATAACTATCCTTGGTTTTGTGGATTTTTTAAAATTTTTATTTTTTTAATCTATTTATTTATTTCTATTTTTTTTGAATTTTCTGATTTTAAATTTTTCTAATGATTTAGATTTTGCAAAAAAAATATTTTTCAAAAATAATGGAGCAATGTACACAAGATATGAAAATACGCACACCAACTCTTTTTGTAAATTTTCAATTTATCAAAAAAGCTCCGAAAAATTCAGAGAAAATATTTTTGGGTTTTAAAAGTTTTGAAATATTTTTGGGAATTTTTGTGGAATTTTCAGATGTTTTTATATTTTTCTAAAAAATCAACCAGTGAGAAAATGCGAAATTGTGCACAGCCTGGAGTAATTTGCAACTTACAAATATTTTAAGTACCCAAAACTCCTAGCAATTATTTTTATAACAAACTATATGCAACTATCTACAAGCAAGAACTTAAATCACTATTTTTGGATTTTTGTAGAATTTTTTATTATTTTTATAAGATTTTTAGTATTTTGCAATTTTTTGGATTTTATAAATGATTTATGCACGAAATTTGCACAGAAATTAAAAGACAGTTAAACAAAACTACTCTAATTTTTTAGAATTTTTGGAGTTATTTTTGAATTTTTATAAACTTTTGAATTTTGAAAGCAAAAAATGACATTTTTTATTTTTTTAATAATAATAAATGAAGTCAAAAAACAATGAAATTTTTATACTAGGAATATAATCACATCAGAAGTATAGCATGGTTTTTGGAAGATTTATTGGTCAAGAAAAACATTTATTTAGATAAAAAGGACATGCAAAATAATGTCTGGATAAATGGTACAGTTCTTCAAATGTTTATTATTCTCGCATAAATAAATAACAAGAATTAATTGAAGGAGAGAATTCGTAATTTACCATCGATTCACGTGCATGGCACGTGCTTATACTATCGAGGCTCTTTCTGCGATTTCGGAAATGTATGGGGCTGAAGTGAAGTTTTCCCAATAAAATATTCAAACCCTAGGTTCTTTAGTCTTCGTTTCCCAAAAGCCAAACAAAAGGGGAGGGGCCAGTCGCCACCCTCTCCTTTCCTTTGATGCGTGGGCGGCGGGAGCGAGGAGGCGGAGCAGAACGAGGGTCGACGGTGCTGGAGGACGTGGGGCGGATGGAGGGCTCGCGCGGCGTGCGCCCGCACGGTTGCTGGCTTCAGCGGAAGTCGGAGCGCGGGCTGTTGGTGCAGCATCGTCGGTAAGATGCGGAAGAGGGGCGCGAACGTTGGGAGATCTAGGCGGACGGACCGAAGCCTCATGCGGCAGTACGCGCACGGAGGTGCGGTAGGATCGGCGAAGGGGCCGCTCACAACGGGTTCGGTGCGAGTGTGGGGTCCCACCGGTGCGGATCGGACACGCCTCCTGGAGTGCTTGGATCTGGTCGGTGACAGGGCCGCTCACAGCGGGGTCAGTGCAGGCGTAGGGTCCCGCTCTCTTGCGGCACTGAGGTGCGGAAGAGGGGCACGAGACGGGCGGAGGCACCGGGAGATCGGTCGGCGTCGAGCGTTGGGGGGCCCCCCAAGTGGCGAAGAAGGAGGGGGACAGCGGCTCCTGGCAGCAGTTTCCTTTTTAATTTTCTATTCTTTTTGAATGTAAATAGTGATAAGTTTTTTTTGTTTTTTTATTTTTTTTGTAAATCTGAAATAAGGAAATTAAAAACAGAACATGAATTTTTAAAAAAATATTTTTAATTTTTTTGTTGTTTTTTAATGTGATCCTACAAAACAAATGTTAAAGAAAAAGAAAACAAATATATTTTTTTATTTATTTTATTTATTTACAAATCAGAAAATGGTGGGGATCCGACGAAAGTGAAAGGAATCGAATCCGATTCTCCGATCACTGAGCGTGGTCGGAGTTGATAGATCTTGGAAGATAGAAATTGAATGCAGAGAGATCAAGAATGTGAGATGAAAAATCGAGTCGAAGCAGATCAAATCGTGATGGAATTTTTTTAAGATCTAGAAAAACAAAATGACGATGGAATTAAAATGTGAAAGATGAAACTAAGATTAACCTAAGATAAAAAATGACGGATCTCACCTTAAGAGCGGAAATGGACCGTGATCGCATCGACAAGGCCGACTCGCTGTCACCGGACGGCTTGGAAGACTAGGCACCTTTGTCGACGAAATTTTCTCTCTCGGAGATCGGGCTCCTCTCATCAATGATTGATCTAGCTAGAATGAGGGAGAAGGAGCCATATAAATAGAGAAGATAATGGAGATGAAATTTGAATTTTTGACTTTTTGGATAAAGAGATAAGAGAGATGAAAATTGAAATGATATAAAGATAAAAAGAGATAAAATTATTTACAAAATTAACTAATTTTTTTTAATTTTCGTCACTTTATTTATTGGAAAAATAAAAGTTAATTTTTTTATTTTTTTCTGGAGTTAGTTAAGAAAAATAAATATACATGTGCTATATACAAATATGACGTTATCTACAAGGGTAAATGAGGAAATTAGCTTTTTTGTTTTTTTTGTTTTAAAATTTTTAATTTTTAATTTTTATTTTTATATAAATAATTTTTAAAAATATTTATAAAAATATACAAATACAATATGTACAAAATACATGGGAAAATTGCACAAACCACCCTGAAAAACAAACTTTTTACTCATAACTTCAAAAATTATGAAATTGAAGACATTTTAAAGATAATTTAATTTAGAGTCGAATGATAGTGAGATTGGTTCAATTTGAGTTCATATGGATCCGAAATTGGTCTTTCAATTAGTGCTTAGTGGCTTTTCCAAGTGTGGTTACTTTTATTCTCTACATGATATAATTATGCAATTATTTTTATTAATTAGAACACATTTTTATTAACAACTTTGGTTTTGAAAGTTATTTGATTTGAGGTCAATTAATGCACAAATAAATTAGTGTCAGTATACAAATATACACAGCACACATTTTTTTGGATTTTCTAATTGAGGACCATATCTCCCCCTACTTTATTCCTCGTCAATTAGGTCGAGTCTTGACCTTCTCTCGGGTTTCGGGTCAGCATGTATACAGTCTTCTTCTTTTATTTTCTTTTCTTTATTTTTCCTTTCTTTATTTATTTATTTATTTTAGGTTAAAATAATATACAAATATACAATATTTACACATAGATGCAAGTTAGTAAGAAAATGGAGTTAGTGTTATATAAAAGTGTTTTATAAGGGATTTTTAGCTAAAATAAATGAATAAAGATGACGAATCTCATATTCATCACCCAGTCGAGGGGGAGAGAGGAAGTGGTGGACGACAGAGGAAGCGGGCAGAGGGTCATTGTTGCCCAAAGAAGACAGAGAAGAGGGGATGGGTCCATGGATGTTTGATCGGCCGAGGTCGAACTACCAATGGCACGCCATGTGGTAGAGATTAAAAAAAGGAAAAAGGAAAAGAAAAAAGGATAAAATTAATTGGGGTCGTTGGATGAAGAGGTATCTCATCCAGCGGCCCAGATTGAAGCCGACTTAGGAGAGTAAAGGGGGTAACACGTGGCGGCTTCTTGAGCTACCACATGTCGCTACCAAAAAATCAGAAATAAAATCAAAAGATATTCAAAATAAAATAGAAAATGATGTCAAATCAAAAGTGATCTTTGTGAAGATTGTTTGTCTTGACGAGATCAGCAACTTTCGTGAAAGGACCAAAACCAAAAGAAATCATCTGTACAAAGTGTATTTTTGGTGGTACTCTATGTATATAAAATGACGTATTTTTAGGTTTTGCAAATTCTTTATGGTTTTTGAATAAGATAAAATTAAAAATAAAATCAATTAAAATATAAAATAAATTTGCATATTAATCTATATTTGGTATTTTTAATGATTTAGAAAGAAAGAAATAAAATAAAAGGGACTTGCATACAGATGATATATACAAAGTCAGAGTGATTTATTTTCTTTTATTTTAAATTCAATTTTGATTTGGATTTTCACACACTTTACTGCAACATAATTCAAAGAACATAAATGAAAAATAATTTAATCAAAAAGTGGTCATTCTGTGCATAAAATAACAAGATCAACTCAAATAAAATATACAATATACAATGAGGTCCTAAAACTCAAGTTTCACATATGAACTTCGATTCTTTTGAATTTGATCTTGTTTTATAGATAATTGAATGCGTATTAATTCAAAAGGGAGGTTCATAGGAGACTGTATGTGAGAGATATTGGATTTTGCGGCTTTTTATCTCAAACTAGGGTTTGGATTTCTTTGTCAATTATACATGTTAGTATTTTTTAATATTTTGTATTTATTAAGGTTAGTAATATGTACATCATTGAGTTGATTTTATTTGATTTGGAGTTATTGAGAAATAACTAAAATAGGAGAAGTTAAGATAATATACATGTGATAATATACATAAAAATCCGGGCTTCTTATTAATGCAATTATGAAATATTATTTACACATGATGTTAATAATGCAATTTAGATTATTAAATGCAATTACTTACTTGGGAAGAGATCTTTTTTTTAACTTTTAGAGTGATGAATCACATATTCATCAATGCCAATGCAAGAGGCGAGCAGACGGAAGTAGGCATGCCATCATGCGAGACTACTAGGACAAAGGTAGTTGCTATCGTGGTTGTCTATGAGAGTTGTTGGAGCAAGCACATATGTGTGACGTCTTCAACAAGATGAGGTAGAGATGTGTTGTGACAAGTCGCATACTGAGTGATCAACGAGCCTAGAAGAGGCGGTTACTTTCAACGTATCAGCCGTGACAAATGCATATGACATACCCTTCTCAACACGAGCAACCTCGTTGTTGTGAAGCATAACACCACCAGTGTGTGCCCGCTCGAGCCTTCCCTTATCACTTCCACACCTTCACCTTCTTGTTCACGGGCCCCATAAAGACAAGCTCATCGCTGCTCGCGACATTGTGCACATGCATGGATGCATGTCAGCGTCATTCAAAGACCCATTATACCTCAAAAGTCTTGTCCCATGACCTTGAGTAGAGCACCTCAATGTCCTCATTGATGTTGCAGTACGGTGGAGGGGGAGGAGATTGCAAGGAAGGGAGGGGAGGAAATGGGTGGAGAAGAGCATGTCATTATTTTTCTATTTGGAGGAAGGAGAAGGGTATACATTTGTTAATTTACAAAAAAAGGTAAAGTTGACATTTTTTAATGGAATGTGATTCATTTTAACAGTCAAATTGATGGGAGATAAACCACATGGGTTGTAATATAAGAGTTAGCAAGTTTATAGGATTGTGGAATAAATATAAAGTATAATGAGCGAGTGGATAATTTGCAAAATTATAGGGTTCATGGTGTAAAAATCCCAATGATTAACAAGAAAATTACGCACAATCGCACAACACAACGATTCATAGTGTCATGACGATATCCCTACTCTACTTGCTCACACCCAACTTCCTCTTGTTATTTTCGAATGTATTTGAAGTACATTGTACGGTTGCCCCAAGGTACTGCAAAAAAATCCCATGGTAAGGTAGCAATCATTTCCTTCAACCCCGAACCAATCACAATAAAGAGGAGGATCAATCATATTAGCAACCCTTCCAAAATCGATCAGTCAATCTTCACATGATAAAGTCCAGCATTACGTTCTTTGTTTTATCCTTAGCATCAAAGTATATAGGATGGTTTCTAAAACATTCATTATTATAGTCTAATTTTGTTGTTCTATGTCATCTTACAGATTCTTTTAGAACTTAAACATCTTTTTACATGTGTCCCCATTGCCTTATTCTATCACGTTTTTTTCAAAGTCTTCATTCTGTTGCGTAAGTTTGCATGAGAATGCGGCTTAAAAAGCAAGATGGAGCTATGTTATGATGTCATCCATTCAAGATTGAATGGAACCATTAAGAATGATCAATAGGTAGCGCAGGGAGGTGGATCCTCTGCTGTTACAATAGATGTTGTAACGCGGGAGAGCCGCTCGATCATCATTGGACGTTCCTCGAAAAGGGTCGGGAATGGTCGGTGCACATTCCAAGGATGATTGAGTGACTCCCCTGCGTTACAGTACTTGTTGTAACAACAGAGGATCCGCTCACGGTAGCGGAGAGGAACAGAGCTGATTTGACATGTTAAACACAGTTTCCCCATGATGTTTTTATAACAGGATGGGGAATAAAGAGGGATGTTATTGGTACCATAGACAGTCATCAAAAGTGAAATAGTAGTTAGTAGAGAGCCAATATACGAAGAGACAATTATTAGAGTTATGTAGGAGATTATTGTTGTTGCATTTCTTTCACAAGCGTACTATACACATTTGAGATATGGTATATAAATCCAAAAACTTACCCCAAAATCTATCCAAATATTGAGTGGCATCCCACTTTCATCTATCGTGACACCCGCATCCAGCCTATTATCACGGATTCTGAGAATTCAAAATTTTTAAAGATCCTTTTATAAGAAGGATCATTTATATTTGCAGTTGTGGGTATTGACGCAAGCGCCGGTGCAACAACAAAGTGTGGGGATGTGCAACCGTATGCCAGCCATGGAGTGTGATGGTAGTGTGACGTGTGACGAAGGAAGGCAACGATACAACCACGAAGCACGGCAGTGCATGGGATTTGTGATTGTACACAATGGTACGTGATTGCATGATGGTCGTGCTCGACGATTTTCCTCGGCGGTTGCAATGATACATGACGATGGTCATGGCACATGGTATTTGTGGCATGGGGTGGTGGTTGTTAATAGGATCAATAGGGTATACATTAAAGAGTAATTATACGAATTAACAACAATCAAATTAACAGTGTGATATATTAACAAATAAATCAGTAACCATAACAGATTCAAAATCCATTTACAGCATGCATGTAAGAATCAATAGAATAACTTATAAACCATTTTAAGGTAAGATACAGGAAAGATAATGCAATAAACAAATTGCAGCGAACAAAACAGTAAATCAATTAGATAAGAGATCACCGAAGCGTCCATAAAATGGACTATCCTTAGAAAGGATATCGCCTCCATAATATCGGTACGAAGGCTATTGGTGATCCGCTACCAGGATACAACGACACACGATCAGCGTCCGCGCATAGCGATGAGATCATCCTCAAGAGTACCACAGAGAAGGATGCAGCCGAGAGAAGGAAGAAGAACACTGTTGCGGTAGAGAAACAAAGAGAAACGACGTCGGAAAGTTTTCTCATGAGTGAACGGTCTCCAGGAAGGGGTATAAGTAGACCTAGCGCGTAATTTTTCTTCTTCCAAAAATGCCCTCCAATGGGTGCCTCTTCGGATTCTGAAATGACAGCTAGAAAAGAATCGTTAGAGTCGAGTTGAATTTCCTTAATGCAGTCGAATCACAATTAATCTGTGGAATTAATTTATTTGACCCGCTAATGAAACCCGCAGCAAAAGTACTAAGATCCGAATTGACTCTCTCGTGCCCAAGCCCGAGCCGGTACCGGTGCCGGAGATGAAGACAAAGCAGAGCGCGCGCTCGTGTGTGGTCCTCCATTCCTCCTCTCTATTATTGCTACAAGAGCTTGGGTTATGAGCTCATAATAAGTCCACTAGATTTTTAAATTTACTAGATGTGGTACTAAAAATCCATCCAAAAACTCTCCATTTTTCAAATTTTGGAATTCCCAACTTTCCTCCAACACAATTGATTTCCATATGGAAATCAATTTCTTACATAATATAATTTCATATATTTATTTTTATATAATCTAATTACATTCACAATAAATACAACAATCCCTCGCGAATTCATCAATTTGAAAAAGAGATTCAAAGAAAGTCAAAAAGCATCTTTTGATTGTCACACTTTACATTCAGAAAAGTTACCTTCTGATTTGAACCTCTACCTGAGTTTACTACTTTCACCTTAACGAGAACGTAGTGAACTACATGTTGAACTCCAGACCTTAGTGTTAAAGTGTACGGTAAAAACAACAAAGTATTATAATTGGTACAATCTTCAGAGTTGGTGCTCTTAAAGGTCATGCATCTTTATCATGTTTCATGAGTGTAATAAGGAAAGACCATCTTCCTTTAACTACGGTCCATAGTGACACTCACATAGGTGGTGTTCTCCAAAGATGCACTGCTAACATCCTGCCCAAAGGCTTGAACCCATTTAGAGCCTATGTCCTTCCTAAACTTGCAGCTTAAATGGCACTCCTGCTTCAAGGGATAAGACACTCATGCATAAGCATTAAAAATAAGAGTGCCAACCAGTTCTCCAAACAAGTTGTTATTACCACATTGAACCTACTTTGTGGGTTCTCCACTCAAATAGGTTGGATTGCTACTATGAAGGAACTTCCAATGGGTCTCAGTCTCATCCCAAGCCTAGACTTTAGGACGAAAGATTTATCAAGTCTCTTAGTCAATAGATTTGTTGTGATGTCTTTGGATCCTATAAAATCCACAGCCAACACCCCTCGAGACACCAAATCCCTTAACGTATTAAGTCTGGTTTGAATGTGTCTCCTTATTTTTCTGATTAAACTTTGATCTCTTAATCTTGGAAATTGTGGTCATGTTATCACAATGTACCGAGATCGTAGGAACCGGCTGACTGATGAACCTCAGTTTCATCATCTTTATTTCCCTTAATTAACCCCCTTGCTTAAAAGTTTGTCAATAAATCCCTGTTAGTGTCTAATAATTAACAGAGTCCTTAATAAATTAAAAACCACAAAAAAATGGCAAAACAAAATTCGTGGTATTTTTAGACTTAAAAATACCCTCAAAAATATTTCGTGCCCTTGTTTTATCTCTTTTCGAGTTTTGGTCAACATGAAACTTGTAGATCTCGTCAAGATCTACAACTTTCATGTTTTGAGTTTTCTCAAATTCGGCCAATAAGGCCCTCAAAAATCAAAAATACCCTTGCAATAATCTGGTTGGGCCACGTGGCCCAATCTGGGTGAGCCACGTGGCCCGCCTCCTTTGTCCTATCCGCCTCCATGGCTAGCCGTTGGATCCGCCCTCTTGATCCAACGGCCAGGCCTTGCCCACGCCCGCTCCAAACCTCAGCCATCAGATCTTATCCCGCCTCTCATCTGTGCCGTCCCTTAGCGCCGCGCCCACAGCTCGCCACGTGGCGCGCTGAGCGCCCTTTGATTGCGATCCGGATCTCGCATCTCAGCCGCTCCTTGCCTTGATGACCCTCAACCGTTCGATAGGTCTGAGCTCTCCATCGTGACCCTCCGTTAGCGCCGCGATCTCATGACGCCACGTGGCGCTTCCATCTGCCCTCCGATCTCACCGCCTCAGATCTCATCTGAGCCTCTCGCTCGCGCCCAAACCCTGGCCGTTGGATCTCACGATCCAACGGCCAGGACTCCGTCGTCTACCTCCCGTCAGTCTCTCTCCCCCACGAGTTTTACTCGCGCGCACCACTCCCCCTTCCATTTTTAGCAACCTCACCTGACCACCTCTCCTCTCTCTAAGCTCCCCACGACCGAGCCCATTCATCCACCTCCTCCGCGCATCACTCAACTAACCACGACCACCTCCCAGTCGCTCCATACCACCCTCTAAACCCGCGACGCCACTCATCAGCACCACCAACTTCGCTCTTTAAATACGCCGCCCCCTCTTCCATTCCAACCCGTCCATCAACCAAGGGGCGGTGGCCCAGCCCTCCAGCTCCTCCTTGTGACAGGAGGAGGAGCTTGGATCGAGCGACGACGACCTCCTGCTCCGATGAGACCCGCCGTCCTTCAGGCGGCGCTGCGGTGGCCTAGAGCCCCGCTCGAGCTCGCTGGCACGGCCGGCCAGTATGTGCGACGACCCGGGCCTCTTCTCCGACGCCCAGCCCAGGCCATCCCCTCCATCTCCGGCCAGGTAAGCCCTCTGATCTCCTCTTGTTTTTATCTCGATTTTTGCCTAATTTTCTACGCCCCTATACGATCTACTCCGCTCCATTAATCATTCCATTAGCTCCACCATCGATCCATCTTCCCCGCGCACCCCTCAGATCATCACCTTCCTCCGTCACGACCTCCCTCCATCCCAGGCATCCTCCTCCGCCGGAGGCGGAGGAGAACCCACTAAGGGCCTCACCTTCTGCACTCCACAGAGCCCTCCGTCCACTTCAGCTCGCACGCACACACGCCTCTAATCCATTTTGCAGGTCCAACCTTCATTGGCCGGACTTCGGGCGGAGCTCAGTTCTAGAGCTCCGCCTCCGGCGACCAAGGGTCGATCGAGTACTCCAGGTGTCCCCGCGTCTGCTCCGACCTCAGAACTTCATCGCCAGACCTTCAGCAATCTTCACCGAGCTTCAACGAGCACGGCGAGGCGCGGCGGAGCTCCAGGCCTCACGCCGGAGCTCTGATAGCGCCGCCAGCCATCGAGGACGAAGAAGGAGCAGCTACCGTTGGATCTCGCCCCACGGCGGAGATCCAACGGCCCTGGAAGCGCCACGTCGACTACTCCGGAGCGCGGAGGCTCGGTGGGACCGAGCCTCGCCCGAGTCAACCTCGAGCCACCACGTGGCCCGAGCCACCTGCTACGGCCCCCGAAGCTGCACCGAGCCTCGCCCCCACCCGAGCCTGAGCTCACGTGCCACCCGCACGTGGGTTTTGGGTTTTTTGCATCGGTGCCCTCGCATGTCCAGCATTTTACATCCAGGTCCTGATACACGTGGCTCATCCAGAGACCACGCCGAGCCTGATCGCCACCAAGCCTGGAGGCTCGGATGTCCCGAGCCACCCCGAAGCAGCAGCGAACCTCCGTTGATTCCGAGCCAACGTCCGAGCCTAGAAAAGGCGCGTGCCAGGCGCGTGCTTTCTGGGTAATTTGCGGAGGAGCCCTCGAATTCTCCATATTTGCAGAAAGGTCCCCGCACGCATTGGGGTATTTACAGGGAAGGCCTCGCGGTTATTTTATTTACAATTTGGCCCTTCCCAGGGACCTTTATGCTAGTTATCTTTCATGTTTTATTGCATTTATGCCCTTGCTTTCTTTTATGCATATCTTGAGCCTCGTAGCTCAGATTAAGTTGATTCCAGTTTCGTTTTAAAGCTCGTCTCATCCTCTTCATTATGGCATGCTTAACTTTTAGATTTGACAATATGAACTGTGATGTATAATTTTCTTATTGAAGTGTCTTGAATCTTTTTGACTTATCATGTCCATGTGCTTCATATTAGTAGAGGGTTCTTTATTTCAACTTGGATTGACTTGTGATTTTCTTATGGCTCAAGTGACTGTCATTTCGGGCATATTTTCCATTGCATTTCATAGCATTTATTTGCATTATAAAATTGATAAAAAAAATGCATGTTTAATTTTAATGCATTGCATTGTCATGTTGTGTCTTTGCTTTGTGCTATCTTTGCATCATTTGACCTATATGCTTTATTTCAACACTTCATTGAACACACTTAAATCCGATTAATATGAGAGAAGCGCGTGTCCCTGAGTTCGACCTTGGTTTCTTGCCAAGTAAAATAAAAATAACGATCGCCTCGTTTTGATTCATTATCCTACATATTTAAACGAGGTGATCTTTTGACGACCAGAATCGGCTCGACTACGATGACGATTACATGTGCTAATTTAGCATTATTAAAGGGCCGATTCCGCGGATGCGTCAAATGGCGCCGTTGCCGGGGACACGGCTCATTTCTTTTATTTTTTGGATTTTTGTGTGTTTAATTTAGTGTATCTTTTTATAGGTTAAATGGTCACATATTTTGCATATAAAATTTTTTCTTCGTGATCTCTAACCATTGTTTCTGTGGCAGGGCCCTTGATGGATCAAGGAGGCGAGGAGCAGGACGTTCCCCGCTGCGAAGAGCCGCAGGAGCATGCTTGGAGCAAAGAAGGAAGAAAAAGAGAAAAAAAAAAGTGTCGCATTTTTGTTGCATTTTATTTTTAATAAACACGTCTTTTACAGCGGTCTTCGATCGAAGACTCGCGATTGTAATCGAACGGTTGTGGTTGTGTGGGGATCGTCCCCACTTGAGTGTCGACCTAGGACTTAGGCACGCGGCTCTCTGAGCTCAATTTTCATATTCTCTTGTGCTTGATCGTAGGTTAGGACACACTTAAATAAAGACGCACTTAATCTCGCATAACTTAGCTAAAATCAATGAAGATCAAACACCGCTAATAGATGCATGATTAGGTGCGGCTTTTTCGACTTGCATACATGTTTGATTTTGAGTTTCAAAACGGCCCCAGATTTTTCGCGGCTTTTATCGTAAAAATCACTGCAGGATTTCTCGCTTAGCCTCGATCGCGTTTTTCTTCATCGAATACATGTTTTTCTCGGCTTTCATTTTTCTAGATTGATCACCTAGGATAAATGGAAAATGGAATGAACGGTAGACGATGATTTTCTGATTGATGGCTAACCTTAAATCAGTGACAATTTAAATAAAATTGGGACTGTTAATTGCAAGTCAACTTAAAATAGGGTAAAATTCGGTTTTGGGAGAGCAACACCCGCGCTTATGCCTTGATTCACATTTTCTTCGCGTAAAGATTTAATGTTTTATCACCAATAAAATGGACAAGATAATTAACCAACCTTGGTTGGTTTCATGTGTGAGTTGGTGAAACTATGGGTTTGCTTGTTTGAATTGAGCCATGTTTGCTACACACACCCCAAATCCAAAGACACTCCATTTCATCTCCGAAGATTCAGCCGCTCACTTGTATATCCATCCCCCTTCTTCGTTCACCTTGGGTCCTTCCCGACATCAAATTCTATCTTTATACTTAGGCTAATCTCAGCCTAAGTATAGGGGGGACCCAAGTCCCCGTGATTTTCTCTACTCATCTTTTCTTGCCTTTATACTTAGGTTATTTCTAACCTAAGTATAGGGGGGTCCCTTCTTAGTCCCGTATATTCTTCTATATTTAAATGGATCTATGTTCTTGTAACATCTAGTGCTATGAGGACATAGCAAAGTTTAAGTATAGGGGGGTATACCGTATATACCGTATATTTACTTTAGCTAAAATCTGAAAAATTTGAAAAATTAAAAACTTTTTGGCTAAGGTAAAATTCATTGGACTAAGAAAACTCAAAGGATTTTCGCGGTTTTTCGATATTATGTTACACTATTTTATAGAAATATTTTCGAAATTAATTTTTGAAAATGTTTTGAAAACTTTTTATTTGGTGTGACATGGTTTTGAAAATCTTTTTATCAAGGAAAGTTGAGTCTAACTTGTGTTTTAACTCTCTTATTAAAATCCATAAAAATTGCAAAATTCAAAAATCCTTTAGGAGCCATTAGTGACTACTAAGCCCCATTAAATAGCCGTGTTCAGTGAGGGTTCGCCCTTAGCAGAGTGGATGGTTTAAAGGACATCGCGTAAGGCTCCGTCCTTAAGGAACGGGCTCCGGCCTGTACTTACATCCATACTGGCTGAATGCAGATGCAACTATTTAATGGAGATTAGGCAGTCCTCATATCTCTTGAAGTGAAAAAAAAAAAAAAAAAAAAAAAAAAAGAAAAAAAAAAAATGTGTGTTTTGGAATGGAGGAGTTGGATTAAACCTCTACACTTACACTTTCACCCAGGATCTGAAATGGTCAAGGAAGCTTGGTTTTTGAGGTCTTTGAGATTTGCGGTTAACCAGCCTTAGTCATCAGGGTCTTAGACTTAAACATCCACATTCCCCTAGGTTTCTAGATTTGCATGCTATATTCCATGCTTAGTCTCAGACAGAAAGAATATGATCAGCACATCACATGCACGACTGCGGTTTTGATTGAGATGAGTTGATCTTTCACCTGAGGGATTGGGATGAGGAAGTCGAGTTTGGATTTGATCTAATGATGCTCGAGGATGGGATAAAATCTTTGAAGGCTTCAGGAAACCTGAGTGTCAGCAATTTAGCCAGTATGAGAACTTGATTCTTGTACTAATCTCTTGACAATGACCTAAGTGCCTGGGTGTGAAATAAATAAAAAAATTGTTGATCAGTGTGCGCCAACTTTTGGTAAAAGCAGTGGAGCTAGCCACAAATTATTCAAGTCAATGAAATCTCAAAGAAAAGCTCTCATTCCACAAAGTCAAATTATCAAAGAGCTTCCACCAAAGGCGAGCGCTCCCAAACTTTTCAAAGTGTCCACTTGGACCACCGCTATTAGGACCAGGAGTCGGGCTTGCACCAAAAAAGGGCTCTGCATCGTAAATGCTACAAGTCTGGGTGTAGAAGGTACATTAGGTACTCAAAAGAGACACACCCCGGTGTACTCCCAGGAAAACAAGTGCAGACGGCTCCAACTTCTCTTGACGGACGCACTGATCAACACCAAAAAAATGTGTTGCGTAAAAGGCACTAGAGAGAATCCTTGTTCCAATGAGAGGGAGAGAAGAATTTACACAATCCCATGCCCTCCATTTTCTGGCCTGCCATCAACATTTTCTAAGTCTGACAACTAAAGAGACGGTGGACTGAATGCAAGATTTGATTTATTCCCTAGTGCTGAGGATTGGGTCCTTAGGAGATTTTCTCGGACCAAGATTTTGGGTGACAAATTGACTCTACTCTCAGAATTGCAGTCAACACTAAAAGTCATATCCTTTAGATTATATGTACATCAGAGAGAGTCTAGAGAATTAGAGGAATTGGGTACCTCTTGATTAAGGCTGGGTTGAACTCTAGAATTTTGGATCTCTGAAGCCGAGTCGACTTGATCAGATGAGATCCTGTATTCACATGCACAAGGGGGTTAATCCAACTTAGTCATTCTTTTTGATGCTCGAGGACGAGCATAGTTTAAGTATAGGGGGTTGATGAACCTCAGTTTCATCATCTTTATTTCCCTTAATTAACCCCCTTGCTTAAAAGTTTGTCAATAAATCCCTGTTAGTGTCTAATAATTAACAGAGTCCTTAATAAATTAAAAACCACAAAAAAATGGCAAAACAAAATTCGTGGTATTTTTAGACTTAAAAATACCCTCAAAAATATTTCGTGCCCTTGTTTTATCTCTTTTCGAGTTTTGGTCAACATGAAACTTGTAGATCTCGTCAAGATCTACAACTTTCATGTTTTGAGTTTTCTCAAATTCGGCCAATAAGGCCCTCAAAAATCAAAAATACCCTTGCAATAATCTGGTTGGGCCACGTGGCCCAATCTGGGTGAGCCACGTGGCCCGCCTCCTTTGTCCTATCCGCCTCCATGGCTAGCCGTTGGATCCGCCCTCTTGATCCAACGGCCAGGCCTTGCCCACGCCCGCTCCAAACCTCAGCCATCAGATCTTATCCCGCCTCTCATCTGTGCCGTCCCTTAGCGCCGCGCCCACAGCTCGCCACGTGGCGCGCTGAGCGCCCTTTGATTGCGATCCGGATCTCGCATCTCAGCCGCTCCTTGCCTTGATGACCCTCAACCGTTCGATAGGTCTGAGCTCTCCATCGTGACCCTCCGTTAGCGCCGCGATCTCATGACGCCACGTGGCGCTTCCATCTGCCCTCCGATCTCACCGCCTCAGATCTCATCTGAGCCTCTCGCTCGCGCCCAAACCCTGGCCGTTGGATCTCACGATCCAACGGCCAGGACTCCGTCGTCTACCTCCCGTCAGTCTCTCTCCCCCACGAGTTTTACTCGCGCGCACCACTCCCCCTTCCATTTTTAGCAACCTCACCTGACCACCTCTCCTCTCTCTAAGCTCCCCACGACCGAGCCCATTCATCCACCTCCTCCGCGCATCACTCAACTAACCACGACCACCTCCCAGTCGCTCCATACCACCCTCTAAACCCGCGACGCCACTCATCAGCACCACCAACTTCGCTCTTTAAATACGCCGCCCCCTCTTCCATTCCAACCCGTCCATCAACCAAGGGGCGGTGGCCCAGCCCTCCAGCTCCTCCTTGTGACAGGAGGAGGAGCTTGGATCGAGCGACGACGACCTCCTGCTCCGATGAGACCCGCCGTCCTTCAGGCGGCGCTGCGGTGGCCTAGAGCCCCGCTCGAGCTCGCTGGCACGGCCGGCCAGTATGTGCGACGACCCGGGCCTCTTCTCCGACGCCCAGCCCAGGCCATCCCCTCCATCTCCGGCCAGGTAAGCCCTCTGATCTCCTCTTGTTTTTATCTCGATTTTTGCCTAATTTTCTACGCCCCTATACGATCTACTCCGCTCCATTAATCATTCCATTAGCTCCACCATCGATCCATCTTCCCCGCGCACCCCTCAGATCATCACCTTCCTCCGTCACGACCTCCCTCCATCCCAGGCATCCTCCTCCGCCGGAGGCGGAGGAGAACCCACTAAGGGCCTCACCTTCTGCACTCCACAGAGCCCTCCGTCCACTTCAGCTCGCACGCACACACGCCTCTAATCCATTTTGCAGGTCCAACCTTCATTGGCCGGACTTCGGGCGGAGCTCAGTTCTAGAGCTCCGCCTCCGGCGACCAAGGGTCGATCGAGTACTCCAGGTGTCCCCGCGTCTGCTCCGACCTCAGAACTTCATCGCCAGACCTTCAGCAATCTTCACCGAGCTTCAACGAGCACGGCGAGGCGCGGCGGAGCTCCAGGCCTCACGCCGGAGCTCTGATAGCGCCGCCAGCCATCGAGGACGAAGAAGGAGCAGCTACCGTTGGATCTCGCCCCACGGCGGAGATCCAACGGCCCTGGAAGCGCCACGTCGACTACTCCGGAGCGCGGAGGCTCGGTGGGACCGAGCCTCGCCCGAGTCAACCTCGAGCCACCACGTGGCCCGAGCCACCTGCTACGGCCCCCGAAGCTGCACCGAGCCTCGCCCCCACCCGAGCCTGAGCTCACGTGCCACCCGCACGTGGGTTTTGGGTTTTTTGCATCGGTGCCCTCGCATGTCCAGCATTTTACATCCAGGTCCTGATACACGTGGCTCATCCAGAGACCACGCCGAGCCTGATCGCCACCAAGCCTGGAGGCTCGGATGTCCCGAGCCACCCCGAAGCAGCAGCGAACCTCCGTTGATTCCGAGCCAACGTCCGAGCCTAGAAAAGGCGCGTGCCAGGCGCGTGCTTTCTGGGTAATTTGCGGAGGAGCCCTCGAATTCTCCATATTTGCAGAAAGGTCCCCGCACGCATTGGGGTATTTACAGGGAAGGCCTCGCGGTTATTTTATTTACAATTTGGCCCTTCCCAGGGACCTTTATGCTAGTTATCTTTCATGTTTTATTGCATTTATGCCCTTGCTTTCTTTTATGCATATCTTGAGCCTCGTAGCTCAGATTAAGTTGATTCCAGTTTCGTTTTAAAGCTCGTCTCATCCTCTTCATTATGGCATGCTTAACTTTTAGATTTGACAATATGAACTGTGATGTATAATTTTCTTATTGAAGTGTCTTGAATCTTTTTGACTTATCATGTCCATGTGCTTCATATTAGTAGAGGGTTCTTTATTTCAACTTGGATTGACTTGTGATTTTCTTATGGCTCAAGTGACTGTCATTTCGGGCATATTTTCCATTGCATTTCATAGCATTTATTTGCATTATAAAATTGATAAAAAAAATGCATGTTTAATTTTAATGCATTGCATTGTCATGTTGTGTCTTTGCTTTGTGCTATCTTTGCATCATTTGACCTATATGCTTTATTTCAACACTTCATTGAACACACTTAAATCCGATTAATATGAGAGAAGCGCGTGTCCCTGAGTTCGACCTTGGTTTCTTGCCAAGTAAAATAAAAATAACGATCGCCTCGTTTTGATTCATTATCCTACATATTTAAACGAGGTGATCTTTTGACGACCAGAATCGGCTCGACTACGATGACGATTACATGTGCTAATTTAGCATTATTAAAGGGCCGATTCCGCGGTTGCGTCACTGACCTGTCATGGAAATTTCTTAAAAAAAGTCCCCTTAGCCATTCAGCCTCAATTCCAATGGTGTCCAAAGCATACAGCTCAGCCTCAAAGGTAGACTAAGCTAGAATGGTCTGCTTTGTGGACCTCCGACAGACTGCATAGCCTCCAAGGGTAAAGACATACCCAGTAACACCATTACTCACAGACTCATCTATTTTCTCTATCCAGATTGCATCACTATATCCTTCTAGAACAAATGTATGTATACCATAATGTAAACTAAGGAAAATGGTTCCCTTCAAGTACTTCAGTACTCAATCTAGAGCCTCCCAGTGAGTACAGTCAGGACAGCTAGTGTATCTACTCATCTTTGCAATCAAGAATGAATATTAGATCTTGTGCAATTTGCAAGATACATTAAGCTTCCAATGACTTGTGAATACCTCAGGTGAGTTGCTACAGGTATTCCACTCTTATTCTTAAATAGTGTTTTTGATTAATCAAAAGGAGTGTTATAGCTTTGCAATCTTGATATCCAAATTTCTCAAGTACCTTCTCAATATAGTGAGATTGAGAAACTCCAATCCCGTCAGTCGGCCCTGTCAGTTTGAGACCCAAGATCACATCAGCAACACACACGTCCTTCATCTCAAACTTGATACTTAAGAATTCTTTAGCCTCATTAATAATCATTGTATGTATCCAAACAATAGTATGTCATCAACATATAGGTACAAGACAATACACTCATCACCTTTCATCTTGGAATACACAAATTTGTCGGATCCATGAACCTTAAAACCGCATGACAGAATAGTTTTGCCAAATTTTGCATACCACTACTTTGGTGCTTGTTTCAATTCATAAAGGTATTTAACAAGCTTGCAATTTTTTCCCTCATTCCTAAGAGTCACAAGCCTATCGGGTTGATCCATATAGATCTCTCCTCGATATTGTCATGCAAGAAGGTGGTCTTCAAATCTATCTGGTGGATAGAGAGATCATGTACATATGTCAATGCTATGAGCATCTGGATTGCGGTCATCCTAGTCACAAGGGAATAGGCATCAAAATAATCGATACCTTCCTTTTGCATAAAGCCCTTAGCAACTAATCTAGTTTTATAATTTTCAATTAATCCATCAGGCCTAAGATTTCTCTTAAACACCCATTTGCACCCAATGGTAGAGTACCCTTTGGGTAAAATAATCAGTTCCCAAGTTCCATTAGCTATAATGGAATCAATCTCAGATTTGATAGCTTCCTTCCATTGTTTTGCTTTAGATTAAGCCATGGCTTCCTTGTAACTTGGTGGGTCACCCTCGATCTGGTAGACAACAAAGTCACTACCAAGATCATTGGATATATGTGGTTGTTTATTCCTCCTTGGATCAGTTTCTTCTGAAAGGTCATTGGGTTCATGTTGAGCCTCAAACCACACATTTGTTATCCTTTTCACTTGATCCAGAATGGATCCTAATGTGGAGGCAACATCATTGGTCAGATTCTGAGGAATCACGGTCTTCATAAGGAAGACGTCCTCATATAAGGTAGCGTCACTGAGTTCAACAATATTGTTGACATCTATGCCCGGTATCTCAGACTAAATTACCAAGAACCTATATGCATAGCTATTTTCTAGGTAATCTAAGAAGACTGCATCGATAGGTTTAGGACATGCCTTCTTTCTCTTGTGTTTTGTGGACTAAAACAATAGCAAGACAACTCCACACTTTGAGATACTTTAAGCTTGGTTTCCTATTTCTCCAAAGTTCAAAAGGGCACTTTTCCATATATCTTGGAGGGACCATATTCAGAATATGGCAAGCAAAATTCAAGGTATCTCCCACATATAGGTTAAAAGTCCAGAACTATGTAGGAGAGCATTGATCATGTCAGTTAAGGTCCTATTTTTCCGCTCTCCTATCCTATTTGATTGTGGTGAATATGGAACAATAACTTCATGAACTATGTAGAATAGCTTGTATTGTTCATCAAATAAGTTAGAAGTATAATCACCCCATCTATCTGATGTAAGCCATTTAAGCACTTTTCATGTTTGTGTTTCAGCATCATTCTTAAAAATAAGAAATTTCTCTAAAGTTGCATCATTGGTTTTCATTAGATATACATAGCAGTATCTATTGTTGTCATCTATAAATGTGATAAATTATTTCTTATTGTCTTTGATTAACACACCATTAAACTCATAAAAATATCTGTGTGCACTGGATCTAAGATCTCACTGTCTCTAGAAACAGACTGAAAAGACTTCCTAGCATCTTACCTTGTACACAAATCTCACATTTTTGAGTTTTATCAATAGTATGTTTAGGGATTAACTCTAAATTCATCATTCTTTATATCGAATTTAAGTTCACATGTCCCAATCTATCATGTCAGAGATCACAAGATTCTAAATTATTAACAACATGAGATACAGAATAGAACCTTCAGAATTCAAAACATTCACTGAATCATATCTAATTCTAAACAACAAATTAAAGTCTACCAAATAGCCCTTTCCATAAAAAATAGCATGTCTCAAGATAACAATTTAATTACATTTAAAGTTTAATTGAAAACCATTTCTAACTAAAATAGAGCCAAATAGAATATTTTTCTTCATATCGGGAACATGCAACACCATGTGCAAAGTTCAAACACGTCCAGAGGAGAACCTCAAGTAGACTTGTCCCAACCTTAGCACCCTGATTGCATAATCATTCACAGTCCCACCACTACAGATCTATAAGACGAAAACAAGGTTCTTTCAGAACAAATATGTACATTGGCTCATGTATTGACGAGTCCAAAATTGCCATGCTCAATCGGTGTGAATTATTAATGTGTCGTTGTAATTATGTCGGGAATTCGGAATCAATCAAGAAATAACCATAATAAATTAATCAATTTTATTTGACGTGGTTTATGTTTATTTTACTTGGGAAAGTCCCAAGGTCAAACTTAAGGAGGCAAAGGAACAACCTAGGATCTTGTCAATCAAAATTCATGCAAGATTTTCGAGGCGGTAATTTTTTTTTGTATTTTTAATGCGATTTTGGAATGTGAAATGCAAATATGGATAATTTTAAGGACTAGAAAATAAATATCAATCAAACGATGTCCAAAATTACGAAACTTGGCTAATATGTATCTTATATTGTAATAAACGCATTGTGATTTTTTGGAATTTTTGGATGCAAGATAAATATTTTATGAATTTATGAATGCAAACAATGTGAATTTCAAAAATTAATTATAATAAATATTCAAACTATTTATTTTCAAGAGATAAAATTATTCAAGGTCTATCACGAGATGATTGATCTCAGAAAAATCCTAAAGATTAAAAAATCAAGATTTAGTACCTATTAAAAAATTAAGATTGAAATATGAAAAATGAATTTAATAAGGCAGACCATGCATGAAAATTCAAATCTTTTTGGGCACGATGTAACATACAACTAATTCTACAATCCATGAATTTTTGGTAATATTTCGAGCAATGATTAATCACTTATGAATTTTAAAGCATGAGATGGGCAAAATATGTAATTTTCCACGAAAATATTAATTAGAAATTAACCATAGACTGTAAAAATATCACAAGCATACCATGATGTAGAGAATTAATTGTATATCATAGTGTGTATTTTTAATAAATAAAATGATGCGATATAGATGTTCAAAATAAGGAGGGAACACATTGGTCTGTTTGCAATTACAATAAATAAATTAAAATAAAAATATGCATAGAGAGATTCAAGTTGAATTACCAAAATTCTGGGGGGTCAACTGCAAAATTCCCATGGAGTCACGTGTATGTCACATGACCCCTAGGCGGAGGGGGGTTATTCTGGTAATATGGCAGATCCTCAGCAATTCTTCCAAGCGGTCACATGCCTTGAAATGGCAGGGGCGACTGGGAATAAAGAGGAGTTCCAGGGGCTTCTTTGCAAGTCATCCCCTCCCACACGTACACAGCACATGGGAGGGTCTCGGGATTCGAACTCGGCTATTGGCGGTGGAGAGCGAGGAGCGACGATGGGCGGTGCTCCAGTGGTGTGCGACCGAAGGTCAGGTAGCTGGCTGCACTCGACGGCGGGCGGAGGAGCGGAGCTTCGCGGCGATGGATGGGGATGTCGAATGAAGTAGGGAAGCCTGAAGCTGGGCGGTACAGCAGCCTCGAAGGCGGAGGAGCAGCGTCAGGGTCGTTGACGTGAAGCTTAAGCGCGGAGGGGGTGGAGCTTCGTAGCGTGGATCGTTGGTGTAAGAGGCATTAGCTCAAGGAGGCGAAGGCATTGGGCAGTGAGGTAGCACGATGGCTTGATGGCCTTGAAGCTGGAGCGAGCAGCTGCATGTCATTTCAAGCCGCGACAAGGCCGAGACCTTGGATCTCACCGAGCTAGCGGAGGCGATGCCATTACCGTTGACCCCTGCTCAACTATGTAATCGGCAAATGCGCCCAACGGAGGTAGCGACTGGGATTTATAGGGTTGGTGAAGAGGCCGGAGAAGGAAGGTGGCGGAGGGCTGGTTCGAAGAGATGTAAAGAAGGATTTGATTGGTTGAGGTCGGTGACGCAAAGATTGGAATTGGGAGATAGCGAGTGGGGTGAGATACGCAGCGGGCGGCACCGCGATTCACGGAGGAAGATGGGGGATTGGCGAGGTGTGAGATCTGCGGGGGTGATGGCCACTGCCGACAAAAGAAGGAAGGTGATTAGGGAGCGCGAGAAGGGCGGAGGGCGTCGAAGGTTGCCGATTTGGATTGAGAAAGAGGGCTGGAGGAAGAGGACGCACATGGACCGTCCGATTAGCCGAGATCGGACGCCGCTGATGCGTACACGTGAATTTTTACTATTTTTTTCTAATACATTTTTTAGTTTTTTTATAAAATGAAAATAAATATATAAAAGGGCTAAAATGGGTGACACGTGGCGGCTCCAGGAGGTGCCACGTGTCAGCCTCAGAAAAATCAAAAAATAAATACAAAGATAATCCAAAATGAAATAGCAAATAACCTCGGATCAAGAAAATTTCTTCATGAAAGTTTCTCATCTCGATGAGATCTACAACTTTCATGAAGAAACTAAAATCAAAATCGATCATTTGCAAAAAAGTGATATTTTTGGGGTTTCTAATTTTTGTAATTTTTAAACCAGATAAAAATCCAGAAAAAAATATGATAAAATCAAAGATAAATAATTACACATTAACCTTAATTTTTGGATTTTTATTAATTAAGAAAAGAGGGAAAAAAAGAAAATACGAAGAAGATAATTTTTGTACAAACAATTAGTGAAGACTCGGACTTTGTTAATTCCTTTGATTTCAAGCTTATTTATTATTTGGATTTTGTGCATTTTAATAAACCTTTTATCAAAGAAGATAAATAAAAAGAAATAAAATAAAATGATTTGATTATGTACATAAAATAATAGGTCAAAAATTGTTAAAATACAAAATGTACAAAAGAGGCCCAAAACCCAACTTTCACGTATGAGCTCTGATTCACTTGAACTTGGTCTTGTTTTGAAGGTATTTGAATGTATATTATTTCAAAAGTGAGTAGGATCAAATCGGACACAGTATGAGGAAGATATCGAGGTTTTAGTCCACTTATTAGGGTTTGGGTTTTGGTCCACTTATTTAGGTTAGTGATTTTTTTTGTATTTTTCATTTATTCTTTTTAGTGATATGTACATAATGGAGGTCGTTTCAGGTCATTTGGAGTTAGCATGAATTAGTTAAAAATCAGGGAAGTTAGACTATTTACAGGTCAATTTGGACTGGGATTTTTGGCTTCTTATTTTGTGCAATAATAAGTGATAAAAAGTAATTCTTGACAATACATGAATGAATGCTAATTATGTAGAATAAATGAAGAAATACGATTGAATTTTAGGGATTTGATCTTAATTAGTCATTTTTAGAGTGATGAATCTGAGATTCATTATCCCCTTATACGTAAACCATGCTCATCCCTGAGCATCTAAAGAAATGCAATGAGGTGAAATGAGATTGGGTTGCATACCAAGACCATGAGCAGAAGGTGAAATGCAACTAGACCCAACCTTTGGATTATTAGTTTGGCGGAACTTCTATGAGACTTAGAATTTTAAAATCAACAGCCTTTAAGTTCTACACATCATTGTCACAGTTTCGGCTCAGAAGTCATCTTGGATCAATCCTCCTCCCGAATCGTAACTGATGAACATTAAACAATTGACTCATGTGTGTGAAAGGTTTTAGCTCTTCCCATCCAGAATATTGAACTACCATGCAAACCTCCTCTCCAATAACTCGTCCATGGGGAGTCAGGTATTTCCTTCTAAGGTATGTCGCGTTGTGTTCACAATCGAATAGAGGGAGAAACTAAAAGAAGGAGAAAAAAATTGGAGGGTGACTAGTGTAGTCACATCTTCTTGTGAAGCCGGCCAGTTTAGCTAAGTCTTCACCAAGATCTGCAGGTTTTCTTGAAGCTTGGACCTTTTGGTCAAATGTTTATTTGGAAGTGGCTTCTTTGTATTTGGATTTTTGGTAGATCTGCTTGGATCTTGTTGTGCCCCTACTGATATGGAATCTTTTTTTCTGTACATGTTTTGGGGTCTTAGAAAAAATTATTCCAAGTCGTCCATCCCTTTTCCGAAGCTTTATTTCAACACGTACTCCGGTCTTTAGATGTACATGCTACCAGAAAAGAAACTCACACAGTCTTCCAACACCCCATCTGAGTTGAGCTAAGTGCATAGTACGAGAGTACAAATTAATTCCATATTCCAGAGTCGTACCCAGAATGAAGAGACTGGGTTAGACACTCATGTGTAACTTAAAGAATTAAGTCATAGACCTAAAGATTCTAAAATCCTATTTCTTAGTGAAGTTCCTCTGAAAATTAGGTGGTTTAAGGTTAAGTTCAGACCACTCTCAGTTTCTGCTCATAACTTAGTTCAGAACCCAAGGACTTTTCACAAATGCATATACATGTAATGCTGGATGAAGTGCAGGTGTGTGAAATGTAGACACATTTTTTTGATTTTTTTTGACATAAGGGATTTTTTATGCAAAAATGAATAAGAAGCCATTTTTTCAAAATTTTTGGTTGGACATAGTCAGTGTTAGTAGAAAAACTCCTTTTTTGTTTTTTTAAGTTAGTTACCCACCCTGTAAATACATATAGACTTACGCAAAAGTACGAGCTATAGGTAAAATATATACACATTATATATACACACCCTTTTATACTTAGCGAGTGTTGTGTCCTCATAGCACAAGAAGCGTAGAGAAGACATAGCTCGGGCTAAGCGTAAGAGAGTGAAAAAATAAAGATAGATCGGTCTGTCCCCCTATACTTAGGCTATGAACAATCTAAGTATAGAAGAAGAGCAAAAATGAGGCAGTCGGGATATGTGAATGAGGAGAGTATATACAGATGGGCATCAGTTCCCCCTATAGTTAGATTCTTGGTCAGCCTAAGTACGAAAGAAGGGTAGAAATTGAGTGATCGTGAGAAGGAGTTTGATGAGGAGAATGGTATATACAGATGGCATCGGTCCCCCCTATACTTAGGCCTTGGCCGAAGTAGAGGAAGAATATGTACAAGGAGACCGAAGGGGTCGGGAGGGAGGGTGGGTAGTCGATGACTAAGGCAGTTTTTGGGCGATCTTTTTGTGAGCATGTGGTGGGAGATCGTAATGATAAGAAGGAGATGAAGCATATGATTCCAAACCATTGTCAATGTTATCCTCAGAAAAGTCATGCTGGAGAGTAGATGAAGCGCTTGAATCAGATGAAAGGTAACCACCATCGGAGTTATCCTCAGAGGAATAGGATTTGAAAGTGGAGGCACTCCATATATTCTTGTTTTCTAGTTGCTGCAGTTGTATTCTCAGAATTTTGTTCCCTTTTATGATCAAGTGATTCGTCCTCAGATGATGAATACTCTGAAGCACTAGTCTCAGTCAGCTGATAAGAAATTATTCCAGTATATTTAATGAGACCAGGAGTATCGGCTTTGGATGAATAATAGTGAGGAACAGGAGTCGTCCAAGGGGAATCAAAATTTGGATCCTTGCATAAATAAGGTTTTAGGACTGCGGAACAGACCTCACTCTTGTAGATTACCCTTTCCGGACCTGATGAGGAATCATCAGACGATTCCTCTTCTGGTATGTCAAAGGCAACTTTCTTTTTAGATGAAGGAGAATCCATTTTGTTTCGTGTTGTCTGTGAAGGTGCTGGTCTTGGGAGTGAGGTGTTGACAATTGAGCCTCCAGATGAATAACCATTAGAATTTTTCTCCTTGGTCGGTGTGCGTCCCGCATATTTGGTCTTAGTTTTCTTAATGTCGGTGCACTCCTGAGTTGGATTGAATTGGTCAAGGTGGTCAGAGAAGATTTCGGCCGACTCAGAATGCGTCCATGCATATGTCTCAGGATCATAATAGAAACCTTTTCCCATGGTGAGAGCAGCGGGAAATAGAACACTGGGGAGAGTCTCTGAATTACTGGTTAGTGCACGTCCCGCATATTCGTTCTCAATTGAGTTGATGTTGGTTCATTCTTGTGTCAGGTTGATTTGATCAAAGTGGTCAGAGGAGATTTCAGCCGACTCATGATGCATCAATGCATATGTCTCAGGATCATATGAGAAGTCATTTCCCATGGTGAGAGAAGCAGGGAATGGAACATTGGGGAGAGTCTCTAACTACTAGTCTCCTCAACAACCACTATCTCAGGTGTAGAAAGGAGGTAGGGCTCATCTACCGCTTGATGGTTACGGCTGTTGACGACTTCGTGGGTTACCTTAGAAAATCATGTTCCTCAAAGACTGGTTGAGATCGAAGTGCTCCTAATGCTGTAAAATTGATTTCCTAAGTCTCACACTCAATAATTACCTTAGCCAATTCCAAGAATGGCTTTCCGAGAATGATTGGAGACTGGGTGTATTCTCCTTGATGCTCAATATCAATGATTGTGAAGTCCACTTTGAGCGGAGCACCTTGGAATGTAATAATGACAGAAATAGTTCCTCTCGGCCGCTTTATTGATCGATCAGCCAGTTGAACGATCTCTCTTTTTTTCATGATAGGTTCGAGTTTAAGCTTGTCAAATAAAGAGATCGGGAGGATACTGATTGGTGAGTTGTCATCGATTTGAGCATAGGTAAATATTGTGTCTTTGATTCCACAATCGAATCTGGGCAACCTCTTTGCTATGTGGCTCTTAGTTTTTCTCCTCAACACCAAGGAGGTGACAAGATATGTCTTTCAATCTTTGTTCTTATCCTGCCCGACTTTTTCATCATTAATTTGCTCATTACAAATCCTTTAAGGTCGGGAAAGTGTTCAATGATATGCATCAAGGGAGGTTCAAAAATTAATCTTTTCTCATGTGCTTCCCGTAAAGCAGAATCCAAATTCTTCAAATCCTCCTCACTTTCATTTTTTATGAATTTTTTGGATTTTCGACTTTTTGGTTGTTTTTGAATATTTCAATTTTTTTGGTATTTTCTGTGTGGTGTGTAGATGTGGTGTGTTCCCGAGATGAAGAAGAGTTGAGATATGCCGTGTCAGATTCAGAGTTGTCTCTGGGGGAGTAGTAGGCAGAGGTGTCTCTTCAGGATCATACCTAGGGTGATAATAGTCTCTAGGTTTTTGAATATCCTTAGAATTTTCAATAGGAGATCCAATCTTTTCGTCATCCAATTTTATATCCGAGCTACCGTAGAATGAAATTAGTCGATCGATGAGCTTTCTAAATTTGTCCTCCATTAATTCATAACTCTTATTTATCCTCGAAATATCATCCTCTAAAAACTTCTCATGATCAATCATGGGAGCAGTCGGTGTGTGTTCTCATTTTTGAATTTGAGATCCAGTCATTTCATCTTCCATTTTCCTGTATGAGCTGAGATGAGATTCATTTGGAATATCCAATATATGATTATTATTTTTTGAAATTTTTTTCTCAAAAATTATGGAAGGAGTTTGCTTAGTGGAAGGATTTTGCGGGAATCTGTAGGTCTCTTACTCAACATGTCGTGACTCATGCATGCAATTCTGGTTTGAGTAGAGTCTACTTCCATGGTCATGATTGATCGTATTTCTAAACAATGGAGTCATACAGGGTTCATATGTGTCAATATCATCTGTTTGGTCCTCTGTATGTGTGGGATGATTGAAGGAGTGGTATTAGGGTTGGTCAATAGGGATTTGATTATCATGGTTAATCCAATATTGATGATCATTAGGTGCGGGCCTCTCCATCTGGTTTGATTGAGCTTGGTATCTTGTCCACTCATGAGTCTCAAAAGTGATTTGATCTTAAAATTGTTCATTAGTTTCAGCGAAAAACAGAGAATAAGATGGTTCAGCACAGGATGGCAGTTGCTCATGTGTTGTCACAGGTGGTAGAGGTGAAAAATATCATGCTGTGGTGAGTTTGATTGGATGATTCGAGTAAAATGGCTTGGAATTCATCGAGGAGCCCGAATTCATCTGAGAGTGAAAGTTTCCCGCAAATGTTAAAGGATTCTTGAAAGAAGAGGGTTTAGAAGATTTGGGCCTGACCGAGACAAATTCATTTTCATAATATAGATCAGATGGGTACTCAAACCATTTTCTTGTCTTTGTCAAAGGAGGTTGATGATGAATCGACATGGTTGATCTCGGTGCAAGTGCACAGGATATTCACAAAAAAAAATTATCAAGGAGGGTGATGGCACAAGTGTGCGATTTTTTATCTTTGACATCGGTTCATGCACACCAATGCAAATACAATACAAACCCCGATTTCACCAACACACACAATAAATCCTCAAGAGTTAAAACCGCACCTAGCAGAAAGTTCTATTATCCTTGAAGAATTGAGTAGAATTTGACTAAATTGAACGATCTAATGTGTGTCTCAGTTAATGTGAAGTGTGGTCCTAGATTCTACGAGAACAATCAAAAATTTAAAAGCTCTAATAGCCGTATGTGCAGGTCTAACTAATGAGCCACTCGTCGGTCCCACCCTTACCAGAGAGTGAAACAGGCCACGACACACCACAAAAAAAGTGCAAGGTCTTGTTGCACACGCGAGAGTCCAAACAGACATTGCTATAAATAAGAAAATAATTACACAAATTAAAATTGCAAAAAATAAATCCTAGACTCTATGCTCTCTCACGACTCGACTCGATCTTAATTTTATTTACGTTTTTTTGACGTTGGTGAAGATGCGTCAATTTTGTGAGAAATCGCTCCACATACGTCAGGTACCTCATAAGAAAAATAAGAGAGAGGGTGTAAGAGAGTCACACAAAAATTAATCAAAAATAAAAATAAGGAAATAAATATTGGAAATAAAATAAATGCACAAAGAAAAAATATGGAAAATATACAGTGAATATTCGAGGGTCAGACTACCCGAATGTGGAAAATCGAATACAAAAATTTTTAGACAAAATCTAAGCCGTTTACTTCCCCAGCAAAGGTGCCATCTGATGAGTCCGAAATTGCCCTGCTTAATCGATGTGAATTATTAATGTGTCATTGTAATTACGTCGGGAATTTGGAATTAGTCAAGAAATAACCACAATAAATTAATCAATTTTATTCGGTGTGGTTTATGTTTATTTTACTTGGACAAGTCCCAAGGTCGAACTCAAGGAGGCAAAGGAACAACCTAGGATCTTGTCTATCAAAGTTCGTGCATGGTTTGCAATGCAGTAATTTTTTTTCTTTTAATGTGATTTTGGAATGCAAAAATGCAATATGGCCAATTTTAAGGACTAGAAAATAAATACCAATTAAACGATGTCCAAAAAGTGCGAAAGTGGTCAATATGTATCTTATGATGAAATGAATCCACTGTAACTTTTTTGGAATTTTTGGATGCAAGATGAATATTTTATAAATTTATGAATGCAAACAACATGAGTTTCAATAATTAATTATAATAAATACTAAAACTATTTATTTTCAATGGGTTAAATTATCCAAGGTATATCACGAGGTGATTGATCTCAGGAAAATCCTAAACCTTAAAAGTTTGAGATTTAATACATATTAAAAATTCAAGATTGTAATATGCAAATTGATTTTTATAAGGCAAACCATGCATGCAAATACAAATCTTTTTGGGTACGATGTAACATACAACTAATTCTACAATTTTTCGAGCAATAGTTAATCACTTATGAATTTTAAAGCACGAGATGGGGAAAATATGTAATTTTCCACGAAAATATTAATTAATAATTAACCATAGACTACAAAAATATCACAAGCATGCCATGATGTGGAGAATTAATTGTAGAACACATTGTATTTTTTAATAAATAAAATGATGTGATGTAGAGGTTTAAAATAAGGGGAGAACACAGGGGTCTGCTTGCAATTACAATAAATAAATTAAAATAAAAATATGCATAGAGGGACTGAAGTTAAATTACCTGAATCCCGGGGGGTCAACTGCAAAATTCCCAGGGAGTCATGCGTATGTCACGTGACTCCTGGGCGGAGGGGACTGTTCTGGTAATATGGCGGATCCTCAGTAATTTTTCCAAGCGGTCACGTGCAGAGCATGTGACCCTTGAAATGGCGGGGCGGTTGGGAATAAAGAGGAGTTCGAGGGGCTTCTTTGCAATCGTCCCCTCCCACACGTGTGCAGCACGTGGGAGGGTCTCAGGATTTGAGTCATGCTGTTGACGGTAGAGAGCGAGCCACAGCGGTAGGAGGTGCTCCGGTGGTGTGCGGCCGAATGTCGGGTAGCAGGCTACACTCGACGACGGGCAGAGGAGCGGAGCTTCACGGTGATGGATGGGGGTGTCGATGAAGTAGGGAAGCCTAAAGTTGGGCAGCGTAGCAGCCTCGAAGGCGTAGGAGCGACGTCGGGGTCTTTGGTGGTGAAGCAGAAGCACGGAGGGGGTAGAGCTTCATAGCACAGATCGTTGGTGTCGGAGGCGTTTGCTCGAGGAGGCGGAGGCACTGGGCAGTGAGGTAGCGTGGTGGCTCGACGGCCTTGAAGCTGGAGCGGTCAGCAGCATGTCATTGCAAGCTACGACAAGGCCGAGACCTTGGATCTCGTTGGGCTAGCGGAGGCGACGTTGTCACCGTCGACCCCTGCTCAACTATGTAATCGGCGGATGTGTTCAATGGAAGGCACTGCTGGGTCTTATAGGGCTGGAGAAGAAGCCATAGAAGGAAGGTGGCAGAGGGCTGATTCGAGGAGATGCGAAGGGGGGTTTGATTGAGGGATGTCGGCGACGCAAAGATTGGAATTGAGAGATCGTGGGTGGGGCGAGATACACGGCGGGCGACGCCATGATTAGGGGAGGAAGACGGGGACTGGTGAGGCGTGAGATCCACGGGTGTGATGGCGACTGTCGGCAAAATAAGGAAGGTGATCGGGGAGCGCGAGAAGGGCGGCGGGCGTAGGAGGTTGCCGGTCTGGATTGAGAAAGAGGGCTGGAGGCAGAGGACGCACAGGGGTCATCCGATTGGTTGAGATCGGACGCCCCTGATGCGTCTACGTGGCTTTCTTATTATTTTTTAATTAATTTTTTTAAATTTTTCTATAAAATGAAAATGAATATATAAAAGGGCTAAAAATGGGTGACACATGGCTGCTCTAGGAGCGGCCATGTGTCAGCCCTAAAAAATCGAAAAAATTAATATAAATATAATTAAAAAAGAAATAGCAAACGACCTCGGATCGAAAAATTTCCTTCATGAAAGTTTCTCATCTTAATGAGATCTACATCTTTCATGAAGAGACCAAAATCAAAATTGATCATTTGCACAAAATAATATTTTTGGGGTTTCTATTTTTTGTCATTTTTAAACAAGATAAAAATCAGAAAAATTCATCAAATCAAAGATAAATAATTAAACATTAATCTTATTTTTTGGATTTTTATTAATTAATAAAAAGAATCAAGCTTATTTTTTATTTAGATTTTATGCATTTTAATAAAACTTTTATCAAAGAAGATAAATGAAAAAGAAATAAAATAAAATAAGTTAATTATATACATAAAATAATAGGTCAAGATTGCTAAAATACAAAATGTACAAAAGAGGCCCAAAACCCAACTTTCACATATGAGCTCTGATTCACTTGAACTTGGTCTTATTTTGAAGGTATTTGAATGTATATTAGTTCAAAAGTGAGTAGGATTTGAGCACAGTATGAGGAAGATATCGAGGTTTTAGTCCGAGAATCCTGTAATTGGGGTTTGAGTTTTTGGTCCACTTATTTAGGTTAGTGATTTTTTTGTATTTTTCAATTATTCTTGTTAGTGATATGTACATAATGGAGGTCGTTTCAGGTCATTTGTAGTTAGCATGAATTAGTTAAAAATCAGGGAAGTTAGACTATTTACAGGTCAATTTGGACTGGGATTTTTGGCTTCTTATTTAGTGCATAAGTGATAAGATACAATTCTTATCAATACGTGCATGGATGCTAATTATGCGGAATAAATGAAGAAATACGAATGAATTTTAGGGATTTGAGCTTAATTAGTCATTTTTAGAGTGATGAATCTAAGATTCATCACGCACAAGCCACTAATTTGGATCATGGATATGGTATAGTTTGGGTTTTACAGAGATATATCACTCATTAGCCTCAAGTCCCGCAATGATCATATTCACTTGTGGACTCCCATCTATAATCTTAGTTTGATATTTTAAGGACGAACAGTCCTTCTTCCAGTGGCCTACCTAATTACAGTGCCAGCAGAGTTTATTCTTTGTCTTTTTTCGGATCTTGTCCTTTGAGTTTATTTTATTTTTGTTATTACCCTTTCCTGTTTTATCTTTACCGTTCGAGGTCGTGAAATTAACCTTAGCCTCAACATCAACTGAAACCACAGGCTTTCATTTTCTGTGTTCCTCTTCTATAGCGATTGTCATCATCAAGTCGTCCATAGAAATCTTCCCATTCTCGTGTTCCAGGGTCATTCCAAAATCTTCCCAAGACCTAGAGAATTTTTCTATGATGCACATGATCTGAAACTTCTTTAGATGTTTCATCTCGAAATCTTATAGACCATGGAGCATAAGTAAAAACCCATGTGTCTGTTCATAAACTGACTTACCTCCAGCCATGAAATACTTTAAGAACTTGGCGATGGAGTATTTCTCAATACCGAGATCCTTGGTGTTATACTTCCATTTCAGTTCTTCTCATATCCCTTTCGCAGTCTACATGGACGAACAATATATGTTAAACAACGTGTTGGACAGAGTCAACAATATGTAAATAAGTTAGAATAGAGATCACCAAAACATCCATAAATTGGACTATCCTTAGAGAGGATATCGCCCCCATAATATCGGTCGAAGTGTACTGGCGATCTACTCCAAGGATACGACGGCACATGATCAGCGTAAACGCATACCAACGAAATCATCCTCGAGAGTACTTCAGAGAACATGCAGCCAAGGGAAGAAAGAATAGCAATGTTGCGATAGAAACAGATAGCAACGACAGTGAAAAGTTTTCTTGCGAGTGAAGAAAGCGGTGTCCATGGAGAGGGTATAAGTAGACCTAACATGCAAATTTTCATCTTCAGAAAGCGCCCTCCAATGAGCGCCTCTTTGGATTTTGAAACGGAGACTAGAAAAAAGCATTTGGATTCGAGTCTAATTTCCAAAATGTAATCGAATCACTATTAATCTGTAGAACTAATTTATTCGACCAGCCAATGAAACATGCAACAAAAGTATCGAGATCCGAATTGACTCTCCCGAGACAGAACCGGTGTCGGTGTTGGAGACAGAGTGGAGCAAGCGTGTGGTCCTCGATTCCTCTTCTCTATTATTTCTACAAGAGCTTGGGTTATGAAATCATACATAAGTCCATCAGATTTTTAGAATTATTAGATGTGGTACTAATAATCCATCCAAAAACTCTCCTTCTTTCAAATTTGGGAATTCTAAACTTTCCTCCAACACAATTGATTTCCATATTGAAACCAATTTCTTACCTAATGTAAATGTGTAGGTTTACTTATATAAAACCTTATTACATTTACAATAAATATAATAGTGGCATGACGGTGGAATCAGTGATGGTGGCACAATGTCGATGGTTTGGCGACAGTTGGAGTGGTGGTAGTGTGACGGTGGCAGTGGTAATGAAATCAGTGGTCGGTGGGAAGGGAAAGGAAAAGGTGGTGATGGTGGTGCTAATAAGTCACAATTATGGTGGTAGAAGGCGGGAAAGGAGGAGAATGTGATGGTTTTGGCAAGCCATGGTGGTGACGACATGTCATGGTGGAGGGGGCAGGTCACGGTCGTGACATGTTGGCCCGAAAAACTATTATCAAACAAACTCATAATACAACTGCATGTCTCCAAAAACCAACCATCAAAATGAATAATAATATGATGGATTCACAAACACCTGCAATCAAAATGAAGTAATAATATGATAGGCATCCTAAAAATCTACTATTAGAATGGCCTAAATATATCATGTCCTTAACTAATGGCAAGTTAGACAAAAACCTTCCATGAGTTCGAACTAGTAAGGATGCCGGGCCTAAAATTTATGGAGGGTACGTAATTAATGGAAGGAAAGACATGTTGGGAAAACATAGGTTTCCTTTAACATGTCCTGTAAAGGATGACTAGTAGTGGAACGTTCCCCAAAATAACCATAGCACAATAATCAAGCAACCACAGAGAGATGAGAAATTTTACGTGGGAAAACCCTCCTCAATGTGAGAGAGGGGGAAAACCCATGGGGCACGACGACCAGCAACAAATCCACTAGGTCGGAAAAATAAGAGGGCACAATATCTTCTCGGCTTTGTTACTCAATAAAACTGAGGCTCAGTTACAAGAATAAAATCAAATAACTATCACCTTGTACTTGTAGAACATGATACCATTGCTTCTCCTCGTCATGATTTGCCCCTCCTCATGCATGATTCTTCATTACGTGGATGCACCTCATGCCTCTACGGGCTGCTCTTCACGCCCCTACGGGGTGCTCTTCGCACCTTGCGTAGACTACTCCTCACGCCTTACGTGAGTGGCTTCTCTCCTTGATTGGGGAGAGAGAGAGACAGAGAACTAAGAGATAAGAGAGAGATGCTTGTGTGTTGGGATGATTTCCAATGCCATGCATGGGGTCCCTTTTATATGGCTTCTAAAGCCTCTCTCTCTCCTATTCCTACTTGAAATAGGAAATACAAGTCCTAATCCTATTGCAAATAGGACCCCAAGGGGATAATTACTCGACAACCTCCCTCCCTTTTTTTCATTATTTTTGGTAACAGATAATAACCAACAACCTCCCCCTCCGCTCCCAATGGGAAGGTGTCACCAAGAAGATGATCACTGGGAGATGACACCGTTCAGCTCTCTACAGAGTTGTAGCTTGTCACATGTCACGACCTTCGTCAGCATATCTGATGGGTTTTCATCTGTGTGGATTCAAAATGAGATGCTTCTTGTCAATAGAATATCTCAGATAATGGTATAACATGTCTATATTATTGTGCGAGCATGGTACATTGTGCTCTTGCTCAGATCATGGCGCTCTGGCTATCTGATGAATCTCGGATCCATCACTCTAAATCTCATTTATTAAGCTCAAATTCCTCAAAATCAACAGCATTCTTGCATCTATTCTGCATAATTAGTATTAGTGCATGATTTCATAAGAATTGCATTTTAGCACAAAATTCTGCACAAAATAAGAAGCCAAAAATCCAAGCCAAAAGTGACCTGTAAATAGCCTAACTTCCCATATTTTTAACTCATTCATGCTAACTCTGAATGATCCAAAACGACCTCCACTGTGTACATATCACTAACAAGAATAAATGAAAAATACAAAAAAATAACTAACCCAGATAAGTGGACCAAAAACCCAAACCCTAATTTCAGGATTTTCGGACTAAAAGCCTCATATTATTCCCACCTAGTGTCTGATTTAATCCTATCACTTTTTAACTAATTTGCATTCAATTACCTTCAAAACAAGCACAAGTTCAAGTGAATCGGAGCTCATATGTGAAAGTTGGGTTTTGGGCCTTTTTTGTATATCGTATATTTTAGCGGTTTTTGAGCTAATATTTTATGTATATATTTTATTAATTAATAAAAATCCAAAAAATAGATTAATTTTTTTATATCTGATTTATCATATTTTTTCGGATTTTTATCTGATCTAAAAATGACATAAAAATTACAAAACCCCAAAATCAAGGTGTTCTATTTACATGGGATACCCTAAAAATACCACTTTCTGCAAATGATCGATTTTGGTTTTGATGTCTTCATGAAAGTTGTAGATCTCATCGAGACTAGCAATTTTTGTTAAGAAACTTTTTTGATCAGAGGTCATTTACTATTTTTTATCGATTTTAAAAAATCTTTTATTTTCGAATTTTGTGGTGCTGACACGTGGTAGCACCTGGTGCCGCCATGTGTCAGACATTTTTCGCCTTTTAAAACTCATTTTTATTAAAAAAATTAAAAAAAATTAATAAAATAAAATAAATAAATAAATAAAAATGGACCCACGTGTGTCGCACGTGCCTTCAAGGCACGTGCTCCGCACGTGCGCCTTCCCCCTTCACACCCCCTGTCGCCACGTGGCGCCACAGGAGCCGCCTGATCGCACTCGATCGGACGGCGCCTGTACGTCGTCTTCCTCCCACGCCCCTCCGTGATTTCCCTGCCGCCTTCCCTCAATCTCGCGATTCGCCGGATCCCCATCGTATCGCCTCTTTCCTCGATCTCGAATCCCCGCATCTCCGCCACCAAATCTGGCCGCCTCTTGCATCGTATCTTCATCCCCCTCCTCGCCGCGAATCGCAGACTGCCGCTGTTCGAAGCCCCAATCAAAATCCAATCACCCCAATCTCGCCATCCCCGATTTCACGCCGCCATCTAAAGCCCCATCTACGATTCGCGCCGCCCCGCGAATCCCTCCACCTCCTTCCATCTCCGACAACCTCTAGGTCCTATAAATAAGCACGCTCGCGACCGTCATCGACATCCGCCGATAACGTCAACTGCTACAGGTGACGATGGTGACAGCATCGTTCTTCTATCCTCTCCAGTGAGATCCGAGGGCACCCGTGGCCCTCGTTGCAGAAGCATCTTCCAGAGCCCTTGCCTTGCTCCGCCACTAGCATCGAGCCACGCGATCTTCATCGACTTACCGCGCCACCGCCTGGAGCTCTGCTCCTCCTCCTCCGACGTTCACCTTCACCGTGCAACACCTCCACCTTCTTCACCGACTCCAACCTCGACTCCAACGCCATCGTCACCTTCTCCGCCATGCCTCCGGTCAGCTGTCGAGCTCACTACGGTCGACACTGACACATTCTACGACTTCACCAACGGTCAACCAACTGCACCACCTTCATCATCCACAGGCGCATCCAAGCTACTACAGAACACCGCCAACTCACCGGCGACTTCCGTCGTGGTCAGACCGCTCCTTCCGCCTTGCTCAATCCATCGCCGGCCGGACGCTTGGCCCGAGACCCCCCGCACGTGATCCGCACGTGCGTGGGGGGACGACCTCAGCACCACGTCAGCAGGAAATCACCCAGGTCACGTGCTTTGCACGTGACCGTGGGTTATTTGCAACAAACCCCCCGGAGCTTCCCCTATTTGCGCAGAGACCCCCCCGCTGTCCAGAGGGCACGTGATGCGCACATGTCCCTCTGTGAATTTTGCAAGACAACCCGTCTGATTATTGGTAATTGCATTTAAACCCCCTTTACATTTTATAATTATAGTTATTGCAAACAGACCCATGTGTTCCTCTGTAATTTTGGACCTCTATTTTACATTATTTTATTAATCCAAAAATAGCATTTTGTTTGTCAATTAATACCCTACAGTTTGACCTATTGTGGGTATTTTTGTGATGGATGGTTAATTAATAAATAATTGTTTTGTGGATAATTATATATTTTGCCCAGTCTGTGCTCAAAATTTCATATTTGATTAACCGTTGCTCTGAAAATTCTCAAAAAATCACATGTTGTAGAATTAATTGTTCTTGACATTATGCCCAAAAAGATTTGTATTTGCATCATAATTTGCCCTGTAAAAATCATTTTGCATATTTCAGTATTTAATTTTTAATGGGTATTAAACCCCACATTTTCGAAGTTTAGGATTTTTATGAGATCCACCACCTAGTGATAGATGTTAGATAATTTTATTTCTTGAAAATAAGTAGGTTTAATATTTATTATAATTAAATATTGAAAATCATTCTGTTTGCATTTAAAAATTCATAAAAAAAAATACATATTGCATCCAAAAATTCCAAAAAAAATATAGTGCATTTATTTCATCGTATTTTACATAATGGCCAAGTTTCGTATTTTTCGGACATCGTTTGGATGAATTTGACATTTTAGTCCCTAAAATAGGCCGAATTTGCACTTTGCACCCTCTATTGCATTGAAAATTCTAAAATAAAAAGACCGCCTTGAAAACCGAACACGAAATTTGATAGACATCTCTCTAGGTTGTTCCTTTGTCTCCTTGTGATCGACCTTGGGACTTGCCCAAGTAAAATAAACATAAATCCGCATTAATAAAATTGAAGAACATTTTGTGTGGTTATTTTCTTGACCGATTCCGATTGCCGCCTATAACGCACGACATAATCATTCTTTAAGCCGAACGATAAAAACATCTTCTTAAAGCCGCATTTTTGGACCCATCACTATCACAGAAGACAATCATCTTACTGTCTTTGCATTCAAGTTCCTAAGGAATCGATGTCACATCACTTCTTTTCCTGCTTTTGCTGTTGCAATGCACTCAGCTTCAGTCGTTGAGAGTGCAATGCATTTGTACAACTTGGACTGCCATGAAATCGCTCCCCCTGCGAAAGTGAAAATGTACCTAAAATTGATTTCCTCTGATCCACGTCTTCTTCAGCATCTGTGTATCCACAAAGTTTGGGATTTAACCTCCCAAACATCAGACACATACTTGAGTTCCCTCTCAAGTATCTCAGAATCCACTTCATAGGTTCCCAGTAATCCTTCCCTGGATTCGACATGAATCTGTTGATTACGCCTACGACATGAGTAATGTCGGGTATGGTGCAAACCATGGCGTACATAAGGTTGCCGACTGTAGACTGGTAAGGAATCTTGGCTATCTCAACTTTCTCATCAGAAGTAGACGGACATGTCTCTTTCGTCAACTTGAAATGAGTGGTAAGGGGCATGCTGACAGGCTTCGCATTCTTCATGTTGATCTGCTCCAGAAATGTGTTCAACATACTTCTCTTACGGCGACCACAACCTGTGCTTCATCCTGTCATGAGTGATCTGCTTCCCAAGCATATTGCTTGCCTTGCCCAAATCCATCATCTCAAAATTCTTGGAGTGTTCCCTTTTGAGCTTTGCAATCAACCCGAGATTGTGACCAACTATCAACATGTCATCCACATAGATCAATAGGATAGTGAACCTGCCATTGGGAAGACGTCGAACATACATACATGGATCCGTTGTAGTCCTCTTGAAGTTTTTATTCATCATGAGGGCATCAAACTTCAAGTACCACTTTCTAGGAGCTTGCTTCAAGCCATAGAGACTCTTCCTCAACCGGCAAACCATATGCTCTTTCTCCTTATTCTGGTATGCATGTGGTTGCTCCATGTAGATCTCTTCCTTAAGATCACCGTGAAGAAAATTTGTCTTTACGTCCATATGCTCTAGCTCAAGGTCTAGGCTTGCAATAAGACCTAGCACCACTCTCACAGAATTCATCTTCAAAACTAGTGAAAAGATCTCATCGTAGTCCACGCCCTCTTTCTGATCGAATCCCTTCACAACCACTCTGGCCTTGTACTTCAGTTGCTTGCCACCATCATCTGACTTCAGCTTGTAGACCCACTTGTTCTTCAGTGCTCTCTTGTCTGCAGGAAGCTCAACAAGATCATAGGTTTGATTTTTCTTCAGAGACTGCATCTGTTCATTCATTGCATTCCGTCAATGATCTCTCTCCTTATGCTCGCGTGCCTCCTCAAAAGTGTGTGGCTCATCGATCAGTCGACGTCACATACTGGGAAGTAGGATAACAGGATGATGGTTGATGTGCCCTCCCAGATCTCCTGACCTGAGGCTCTACTGCATCTTTTTCTTGATGAGGTTGCTCCCCCTGCTCAAGATCCACTGGACCTGCAGCAGTGGGGTCTGCATCTGGCTCATTTTGTTCCGGTTGTGCATCTTCTCTTTCTGTACCCTATACTGGAGAAGAATCTGAGTCCCCATCGTTGTCATCATCCAAAGCAATCCGATCTGAGTCATCATCACCACTATCATCCTCAGCCACAGTTTGGTTTTCATAGAAAATCACACTTTTATTCCTGGTTATGGTCTTCTTCC
The DNA here is from genome assembly GCA_037367405.1 of Ottelia alismoides. Classification (NCBI taxonomy): domain Eukaryota; kingdom Viridiplantae; phylum Streptophyta; class Magnoliopsida; order Alismatales; family Hydrocharitaceae; genus Ottelia; species Ottelia alismoides. The sequence goes on along the minus strand of JAZKJV010010974.1, from coordinate 31,375 downwards.
TTAGATCCCAAAGTCAGTATCCAAATTCCTGATCTCCATAGCCCATAAAAATACAGGGCACTGCCTTGTCATCAAGCTCCTTCCTCTATTCCTTCGGTATAAATGCATAAGCTTTGCATCCAAATACCCTCATATGAGCATATGAGGGATCCTTTCCAGACCGAATGCGCTCAGGAACCTGAAAATTCAAGGGAACCTATAGAGACCGATTAATCAAGTAGCGGGCGATCTGAACAGCCTCATCCCAAAAGGTCTTGGGCAGCTTCACTATCTTCAGCATGCAGCGAACTCTCTCCACAATGGTCCTATTCATTTGTTCAGCGATACCATTGTGTTGAGGCGTACCGAGCTCTGTCCTTTCATGCCTGATCTCGTACTCTGCACAATAGATCTGAAAGTTATGAGAGATGTACTCCCCTCCATTGTCCGTACGCAGACACTTCAACACTTTGCATGTCTCACGCTCCACCATGGCATGAAATTTCCTGAAGCAATCAAAGACTTGATCTTTCATCCTCAGCATATAAACCCACACCTTCCTTAATGCATCATCAATGAAGGTGAGAAAATGCGTGTTCCTCCCAAAGATGTTGTGTCCATGAGACCACACACATCAGAGTGAATGAACTGCAGGAGGTCTTCCTTCACCTTTAATATGACCTTGAAAGGTGCACACATGTTCTTTCCAACCTCACATGAATCATAAGGTGATAGTATGGTGTCAATGTGGCATGGAATCAACTCCTTCCTGCTCAGAAGCTGTAAGCCCTTTTAACTCGTGTGTACGAGTCAACGATGCCAAAGATCTGACGTGTCAGCCTCACTAGCATGTAGGTTACCATCCATGACCTTCATTCGTGTCTTGTCGAGCGTGCAACACAACCTGCCTCTGGCCATGATTAGAGAGCCCTTGCTGATTCGGCACCTGCTATTGCCAAATTTCAGATTGTATCCTTCCCTATCCAGTTGAGAACTGGATATGAGGCTAAGCTGCAAGTTGGGAATGCGCCTGACATCTTGCAGAGTCAATGCACATCTAATATCAGTCTGAACTGAGATGGTGCTCGTGCCAAGGATCTTGAAGTAACTATTGTTCCCCATCTTAACTCTCCCAAACACTCCCTCTGCATAGGAAGTGAAGAACTCCCTGTGTGGAGTCGCGTGGTAGGAGTCGGTCATGCAATCACCCATACAGAGTCATCCCCTACATGTAGACACTACTCCTGAATAGTGAGACCAACCGATCCCCATCGTCAATAGTCATTAGTGCAGAAATGTTCTCATCTTCATCTTTCCTCTAATTCTTGTTGGCTTCTTCTTGCTCTCTTTTCCAAACTCTACAATATATCCCCAGTGACCAGGATTGTTGCAATGATGGAACTTTCCTCTGTCCTTGGCATCTGGATTTCTGTCTCTTTTCTGATTTTCCCCTGTTGTTGGACATGCCTCTTCTCTCAACTGCGTACACATGTAAAGAATAGGACTCTACAGATGATCGTTGTCTAATTTATTCATTCAAAAGACTGCTCTTGACCATAGGAATGGTCAGCTTGTCATCCGTAGCGGAGTTGCTCATGGTAATCACTAGAGTTTCCCAATTGTCTGGCAGGGAACCCATTAGAAGAAGCCCTGCAATTCATCAGCTAGCTTCATGTTCATGATACTCAGTTGATTAATGAGACTCTAGAACTCATTCAAGTGCTCAAAAACTTTCATCCCATCCTTGTACTTTAGATTCACCAACTTTCGAACCAAGAACTCCATGTTGGTGATTGTCTTCTACTCATAGAGATCTGTCAGTTTCTCCATAATTTCTTTGCATATGTCTCTTCTGCGACATGGTGGAATAAAGATAAGTCCTGCCATTTCTGGATGGTGCCGGCTGCTTTCCTATTCAGCTTCGTACAGTCACCTACGGACATGCCCTCAGGCTTGGTTGTTTCTCCTTCCACTGGATCATGGAGGTACTTGCAATATAAGATGTCCTCCATCTTGGCCTTTCATATTTGCCCATTTGTGCTCGTCGGCTTGATTATTGTGCCCTCTTCATCCTTCCCCATCTCGACAAAGCGAGCTCTGATACTACTTGTTGGGAAAATGTGGGGCTCCCTTAACCTGCCCTGTAAAGGATGACTAACAGCGGAACATTTCCCACATAGGAACCAAGCAAAATAATCATAGCACAATAATCAAGCAACCATAAGAGACAAGAAATTTTACATGGGAAAACCCTCCTCGATGTGAGAGGAGGAAAAAACACATGGGGCGCGATGACCCGCAACAAATCCACTAGGTCGAAAAAATAAGAGGGCACGATATCTTCTCAGTTTTGTTGCCCAACAAAAATGAGGCTCGGTTACAAGACTAAAATCAGATAATTGTCACCTTGTACTTGGAGAATACGATACTGTTGCTTCTCCTTATTGTGATTTTTCCCTCCCCGTGCACGATTCTTTCTCACGCGGATGCACCTCATGCCTCTACAAGCTGCTCTATACGCCCCGGTTGGCTGCACTTCGTGCCTTGTGCGAACTACTACTCACGCCTTGCGTGGGTGGCTTCTCTCCTTGCTTGGAGAGAGAGAACTAAGAGAGAAGAGAGAGATGATTGTGTGTTGGGATGCTTTCCAATGCCATGCATGGGGTCCCTTTTATATGGCTTCTAAAGCCTCTCTCTCTCTCTCATATTCCTACTTGAAATAGGAAACACAAGTCCTACTCCTATTGCAAATAGGACCCCAAGGGGATAATTGATCAAAATCCTCCTGATGAATCTCCATTTCATCACCTTTATTCTATCATTTTGGCCTTAAAAACCCTAGCTAATGCATGTAAATAGCATTAATTTGTACAAGATAGCATTTATCATTTATTACATTTATTGTGTAAATAATATTATTTTTAATGTCAAAATTATAGAATAAAGAGAAGAAAAGAAAAAGAATAAAATATCAAAGATATTTTATGACCCTAAACCCAGAGAACAAGTCAAGAACTGAGTTATCGACAAGGAATAAAGTAGGGGGAGATAAGGGCCAAAAATACATTAAAAACTCAATTCTTTTATTCTTTCACTTAAGCCTTTTTGACACCCATTTTATTCTTTATTATTTATACATCAAATAAAGAAGCTTTGAACATAAAAGTTATAGATAATAATGTATATAAAAATATAAAATTAAGTTTATACAAAAATAATACACAGTGTACATTTTATACACAAAATAAAAAGCCAAAATCCCAACGTCACAGACCCATATCTTCCAAATAGAAACTCAAATTGTATCAAAATCACCTCTAATTGTATATAATTTTAATAAGCTATTTAATAAAGGTAGTTTCATATTTTTTGGAGTTAAGGTGTGAAAGTAGGTTTTGGACCCTCATTGTATAGTATACCCTAATAAAATATTCAATTTATTCATTCTTTATTATTTCTATAATTTTATATTTTTTATAATTTTGTAAACATTATTTATAAAATATGTGCATATTAAAACCAAAATAAAATCACAAAGAAATTACAAAAGAAAATAAGTCTATATAAAACATAGGAAAAATACCTATACATGTAGAAATAAAAGGAGAAATCATTCTTTTATTACTTATTCTTTTATATTTTTATACTCTTGTAAATACTATTTATATTCTACAAAAATATAAATAGAAATTAAAACCCAATAAAATACATTAAAATAAAATAATGTATATAAATCATAGATGAAATACCTATAAGTATACCTAAATAATATTTACCCTTATTTATCTAAGTATACAAATAACATCGCAAAAATATAATAAAATATATTTATACACATAAAAATAAGTTATAAATATATAAAATATGAAAATAAAATAATAAAATAAAATATACACAACAAAAATAAAATAGCCAAAATATAGATAAATATGCATATAAATATAACCCTAAAAATTAACTACTAATAAATAATATCAAAAAATAGAAATCGTAATGAAATACTAAATAAAAACTAAATATTTTTATTTTATAATGAAAAATTATTAAAAATAAATAGTTTTTTCAATTATTTATTTTCAAATAAATGCATAATTTTGTCTTCTTATGGACCGATGTGAACCAATCACATCGCTTCGTTCGTTGACTCCGAGTCAACTCCCCCACCAGACTCCTGATTTGATGCAACCAGTCTTCTCCTGCAATTTCATGCAATTTCCCGTTTCATCTATCGATCAATCACCCTCAATTCCTTCAGAGAAAATGATCATCGATATCCTACGATACACGCCAACCTTGTATATTATGTGTACATAGCTTCGATTCTTTCCATTTAGCTGGTCAATAAGGGTACCATGTAACATTTATAAATAACTTCACCTTCTTCCTCCTTCAATTTTTGGTCATTCCCTGAGTCCTAATACCCCTGCCTCCGGCCTAGCGAGAATCCTTGTGACAGGAGGAAACCTTTGGAGGGTCTGCGCGGGTAGGCAGAGGAAGAAGGTGCACCCACGGACAGCTCATCGACGGTCCTACTCCCTGGAGTAGAACCCAGGTATAAGAGTTGTGCTTTCTGTCATTAGCCCTTAGACCTTAGTGTTAGTCGCAACCACTCGATTCGTAGTTCGCCGGAGCTCCGCCCCGACGAACGTTTTCACCTGTGTTAAACTGTCCTCCGACCATGCTTTCACCCTCACCTCACTACCTTTCACCCTCTCATCACCCCAGGCATCTCGGTTCCCCAGATCCCTAGTGGATCTAGCGATCCGCTATCACTTATCCGTCACTCGTCGAAGAGCGTTGCCCAGCCATTTCCTTTGCACATCCTTCTTTTAGACGTATCTTCAAGCATCGTCTTTTTGTGCCTAACTCTTTGCTGCAGGAAAGAATCACAAGGTAGCCTCTTTGAGGCTCATCAATACTGCAGGTACCCTTCCAGGTCACAGTGCTCCGCCAGTTCACACTGATGTCCCCTGCGCCATTTTGATGCACCTGGAAGGTGGAGGACATCGCTAGGAGGGCTTTGCACCATGGAGGAGGCTCTAAGAAAGACGGATATGCATTGCATCAATGATTGAAGTCCACCCTTGTGGTGTTCCTCATCTGTTCTTCCAGCTGACCTTAGAGCCGACCGATCAAGAATGCCTCCCCAGATTCGCCAGATGTCGTCCGATGCGCCCACCCAGAGTTGTTGATCGCCCGCTGATGATCTAATCCCCACTGTAGACAATGACTCGTCATCGTGCGATGGAAGAGCAACGTGTGGCAAGTGAATAAGATCTAGTCATTGGCTCGTGCCTCTTTAGGGGTAAAATAAAGAACAAGTCCCACTGACGAGTGATGAATCTCGGATTCACCATTCTAAGTCTCATTAATTAAGCTCAAGTCCCTCAAAATCAACTGCATTTCGCCATCTATTTCGCATAATTAGCATTTATGCATGATTTCATAAGAATTGCATTTTAGCATTAATTTCTGCATAAAATAAGAAGCCAAAAATCCAAGCCGAAAATGACCTGTAAATAGCCTAACTTCCCCTATTTTTAACTCCTTCATTCTAACACCGCACGCCACAAAACCACTTCCTCTGTGTACACATCACTAACAAGAATAAATGAAAAATACAAAAAAACAATTAACCCTGGTAAGTGGACCAAAAACCCAACCCCTAGTTTCAGGATTTTCAGACTAAAAGCCACATATCTTCCCCATCCAGTGTCCGATTTGATCCTACTCACTTTTGAACTAATGCACATTCAATTACCTTCAAAACAAGACCAAGTTCAAGTGAATCGGAGCTCGTATGCGAAAGTTGGGTTTTGGGCCTCTTTTGTACATTGTATTTTTTTCGCGGTTTTCTGACCTTTATTTTATATATATATTTTCTTTATTAATAAAAATACAAAAAAAATAGATTAAGGTGTCTTTTATTTATCTTTGATTTTTCCTTATTTTTCCTGATTTTTATCTTGTTTAAAAATGAAAAAAAATAGAAAATCCAAAAATCAAGGTATTCTATGTACATGGGATACCCCAAAATATCACTTTTTACATTTGACCGAATTTGGTTTAGATGTCTTCATGAAAGTTGTAGATCTCGTCGAGACGAGCATTTTTCGTGAAGGAACTTTTTTGATCCGAGGTTGTTTCCTATTTTTTATCGATTTTACAAAGTATTTTATTTTTAGATTTTCTGGTGCTGACACGTGGCAGCCCCAGAAGCCGCCACGTGTCAGCATTTTTTGGGCCTTTTATATACTCGTTTTTTATATAAAAAAAATTAAAATCGCCCGCACGTGCAGCGCACGTGCCACCCCCGCACGCGCACTGCACGTGCGCGCCCATCTCCTCAACCCACACCCCCGCCACGTGTCATGCGCGTGGTCGTTCGATCTCGCTACCACTGCTCTTCGTCTCCTCCCCGATTCCTCCGCCCACCGTTGACCGCCCCGCAACCACCGCGCCTCTAACGGCAGCCGCCCGCTAATCTCGCCAACAGCCTCCGCTATCCCCATGATCTCCGCTCGCCAACCATCGCTCCAAGATCTCCAGCCTCTCCCCTATATATACTCCATCGCCGACCCCCCCAAAAGCCGATCCACCGCTGTGAGCTTCACGAGGGTGACAGCCTCGCCTGGGCTGAGACGGCGAGATCCGAGGGTCGATCGACCCTCGTTGCAGCGCGACCTCCTCGCCTGAGCTGCTCTCGCTCCGAGCTTCTTGTCGAGCAAGTTTCTTCGTCAACGTTTCTTCATCTCCACTTCGTCTTCAGCTCCGCCAGCCGTCGCATCGCCTTCGTCAACGACACACTCCAGTCGCCATCAAGCTCCACTGACATAGCCGTCATCGCTCCGTCAGCTCCGCGCCTTGCCTCGGCCGGCCCTCCCTGTCAGACCTCGCCACCACCTCGGCCGGCAAGTCTAGGCCGAGCACCTCCGCCAGCTTCCTCCAGCGACGTCGACGTCACCGCCCTTCGCTCCACCAGCACCGCCGGCCCACTCCGCCTCCCCTCCGCTTCGGCCGGCCCGCCCTCCGCCTCAGCACCGCCATCGGCCAGGCGTCAGGCCCGAGGCCCTCCCCGCGTGCGAGGCACGTGACGGGAGGGATCGCTGACGTCAGCACAACGCCAGCAGAGCCCAGGGGTCACGTGCCTTGCACGTGCTCTTTGGGCAATTTGCAGACGGGCCCCCGAACTCCTTCGTATTTGCATCAACATCCGCAGCAACCAGGGTCACGTGCGATGCACGTGACCTCTGGCAAATTTGCAAAGTTCTCCCCAGAACTAATGGTAATTACTCCTAGGTCCTTCCTGCATTCTTTATTTCGTATTTACTTTATTCATTATAATTGCATTGATACCCCTGTCTTCCCCTTTAATTTTAGACCTTCATATGACATTATTTTATTTATTTAAAAATAGCACGGTGTTTATCTTTTCATTCTCTACACATTGATATATTGTGAGCATTATTGTGATTGACGGTTAATTAGTAATCAATTATTCTGTGGAAATTTGCAAACTTTGCCCATTTCTTACTCTTTAATTTTTATCTGATTAACCATGGCTCTAAAAATCTCCGAAAAATCAAATATTGTAGAGATTGTTTTGATTAACATTGTGCCCAAAAATCTTTGCATTTGCATGCATAATTTGCTCTGTAAAAATCATTTTGCATAATTCACTATTTAATTTTTAATATGTATTATACCCCACATTTTCGAGATTTAGGATTTTTCTGAGATCCATCACTTAGTGATAGATCTTAGATAATTTTATCTCTTGAAAATAAACAAGTTTAATATTTATTATAATTAAATATTGAAAATCATTTTGTTTGCATTTAAAAATTCATAAAAAATTCATATTACATCCAAAAATTCCAAAAAAATTACGGTGCACTCATTTCATCATCTTTTACATCTCAGCCAAGTTTCGTATTTTCGGACATCGTTTGATTGAAATTTATATTTTAGTCCCTAAAATAGGCCGAATTTGCATTTTGCATCTCATATTGCATTAAAAAAATCCAAAAAAAAGACCGCCTTGAAAACCGAACTAAAAATTGGATAGACACAGCTCTAGGTTGTTCCTTTGCCTCCTTGTGATCGACCTTGGGACTTGTCCAAGTAAAATAAACATAAAAACCACTTGAATAAATTTGATTAAAAATTGTGGTTATTTCTTGATTGTTTCCGATCCTCCGCTTACAACGAACGACTTTCATTAATTTCACGCACGAGCGATAAAAACACATTCTTAACGCGGCTTTTTCGGACTCGTCAACGAGCCGCGATTTTGCCTCTCTAATATTGTTGTCAGCAGTAGCACAAGAAGCAAGAACGGATGGTCGTCAAAGACCACCCTTTCAAATAGGTAGAGAATTTATTTTACTTGGTAAGTGTACCAAGGTCGAACTCAGGGACACGAGCATGTTAAGTTGTTATTCAGACTTTTAATACTCGGATCAAGTGATTAATTAATAACTAATAGGTCAACAAATAGAGAAACATGATGCAAATGATGCAGACAGATGCTGCAAGAACATGAGACATTTTATTGGTTTTTAATATGCAACATGATGCAAATGTAAAACTATGCAAATATGCCCTATATTAATAAAATCATTGAGCTGTAAAAATGCAGTCAATTTTAGGATCAATTCATGAAGCAAATTTAATTGATAAATTATCCAATGGCATTAAAAATCATTAAACAGATGACATTATATAACTTAAAATTTATCGTCCGAATTTAAGTGTCAAAACAAGGAACAAATAATTCCAAGGGATAGATAAGTAAGCAAGCTTCAAAATAAAACTGAATCAACTTAAACGGATATCATATGCTCAAGATATTCACAAATTAGTCCAAGGGCATAAACGTAAAGAAAACTTCAAAATAATAATTAGAAAAATCATTACAAATAGGTCCTTAGGAGGGCATAAATGTAATTAAAATTAACCGTGAGGCCTTCCCTATAAATTTCAATACGTGTGGGGGTTATTTTGCAATTATTAAAACCTGGAGGGGTTAGTTTTGCAAATAACCTCAGGCATGCATGTGTTGCACGTGCCTGGAGGACCTGTTTGTAATTTGGAGAAGATGGCGAGGCATCAATGCAATTTACCCAGCCCCACATGTTATGTTCCTTGATGTCAAGAGGTCTTTCCAGAAGGATATTGAAAGACAAAATGAAATAAATAATGATTTTCCTCTCTTTCCTGGGAGGCTCAGTTTCGATGCTTGGCTCGTGAGGCTCGGGCGGAGGCTCGGGACACGTAGAGGGATCTGGAGCTTCAGGCACTAGCTCAGACCGCCCGAACCTCCAAGCATCGGAGAAGTCGACATGGCTGATCACGAGCCGTTGGATGAGCATCCGAGGGATGCCATCCAATGACAATTGTAACTTCTGGAGATTCCTCCTCCATCGATCATGGGCGGCGCAATTGGATCTCCAGCAGGGTTGCACGAGATCCGTCGTCATACTCTGTACGTGGTGAAGATCCATGGAGGTTCCTGGAAGCCTGGCGGCTAAAGTCGTAGCACGGGGAAGGTGCTGGACTGCTTAGAGGTGGCTAGCGACAACCCTACGTCAGAGGCGGATCTTGAGAAATTAGCACCGACGAGGCTCCGACCATTGAAGGAGAACACCTGCAATTGTTAGTAGGAAATAGCCGAAGCGTGCAGATGTAGTGCAACGTGAGTGAGATGAGGTGGATGGAAGGCCGCGTGGGCGAAGAAAATGGCGGCCCTAGGTGTCCTTCTCTAGCAAGGCGAAGAGGAAACGGGTGAGGCGACTGGAGGTTGTGGAGGATCGAGAAGGTAGGTGAAGGGTATGGCAAAGATGAGTGAGGTGAGGCGGAGCTTGTAAGGTGGTCAAATGAAGGTGAAAATACATGTAAGCGCCTAGTTAATTCAAAGAAACAAGAAGGAAAAGCATAGGAGACTTACCTGGAGATCGAGGCAGAGGAGAGTGGCTTGGGCTGAGCATCTAAGGATGCTCCGATTATCGTTGGACCCTTCCAGTCATGAAGAGCAACTCGTTGGTGCTCTAAGGTACCAGAACATGGCCTACCATGGCCTTGGGTCTTCACCAGGGTAGAGGTTGTCTTCGCATCCTCTATCTAATCTCCCCCTGTCACGAGGAGACGGAGAGGCGTTGGGTCTCAGCCAGCGTAAAGGTAGACAACCATGAAAGTGGGTGGAGGTGACGTATTAGAAGGCGGAGAATTGATGTGCGGGTCGTGGTAAACATGGCTTCGTGGGCTCGCGCTGACCAGAAGGAAAGGGAAGGACCATAGCTAGATGGCACACGAAGGTGGTGGGAGTTCGGGCTTGGAGTGGTAGTACTCAAAGAGCGGTGGAGGTGGCTGTTGAGGTCACGAAAATAGGAAGGGGTGTGCGGTTTTTGTGGCGAACATGGGGGAGAGGGACGGTAGGATGTGGGAGATGAAGTGTCGACAGTTTGATCACGCAATCCAACGGTCCAGATGGATGCAAGAGCAAAGGGTTACAATCCGAGGCGGTTGTGATCGTTCGATCTAGTGATCCAACGGTGGTGGATTGGGCTGGAGCAGGCGCTCCAGATGAGATATGGAGGCTGATCGAAGAGTGGAGGATGAAAGGGAACAGGTGGCTGGGATGAAGGTGCCCGAGAATATCGAACAACGCAGAAGAGGGCGGATATTTCTGAAGAGCCGGGTCGCGTGGCTCAACCAAAAGGAGCCACATGGCCCAATGGGATTTATTCAAAATAAAAAAAAAGAAAAATCGAAAAGAAATAAAAAAGGATGAATTAGGAAAAAAACTCAAACATGAAAGTTGTAGATCTTGATGAGATCTACAAGTTTCATGTTGACCAAAACACAAAATAAGTCAAACAAGAGGATAAATATTTTTGGGAGTTTTTTAAAGGCATAAAAACACTGCAATTTTTTGTAATTGTTTTGTATTTTTTATTTATTTTAAAGCCAAGATATGTACAATGTTTAATCTGATTTTTATTGACAAATTTTTAAGCTAGGGGATTTAATATATGGAATTTAGCATGATGAAATCGAGGTTCATCATCCCCCTATACTTAAACGGTGCTCGTCCTCGAGCATCTCAAGCATGAATAAGTTGGATTAACCCCTGATTGTGCATGTGAATACAAGACCTGATCTGTTCAAGAACTTCTAATTTTAGAGATCCAAAATTTCGAAGCTAAACCAAGCTCTAATCAAAAGGTGTCCAATTTCCCTAATTATCATACTCTCTCTGTATACATATAAGATAAGGATATGACATTAAGTGTGGACTGCAATCACAAGAGTAGAGTCACAACTTCACCCAAGGTTCAAGTCTAAGAGACTCTCCTGAGAACCCGATCCTCAACACTAGGAAATAAACCATTTCTTACATCCAATCCACCATCTCTTTAGTTATCAGACTTAAAAATGTAGATGGAAGGCCAATTGATGAAGGGCATAGGATTGTGGCATTTCTTCTCTCCCTCTCATTAGAATAAGGATCCTCTCAAGTGCCTTATTAACTCAATACGTGTATTTTTTTGATTGTTGATCAGTGTGTCCATCAAGAGAAGTTGGAGTCACCTGCTCTTGTTTTCCTACGAGTACACCGAGGTGTGACTTTTTTGAATACCTATCATACCTTCTACAACCAGACTTGTATCACTATACGATGCAGAGCCCTTTTTGGGTGCTAACCCGACTCCTTGGTCCTAATAGCGGTGGTCCAAGTGGACACTTTGAAATGGTTGGGAGCGCTTGCCTTTGGTGGAAGCTCTTTGATATTTGACTTTGTAGGGTGAAAGATTTTATTTCTTTATTTTCTTTTCTTTGCTATGGCTGGTCCCAAGCCCGGGTAAATGAGGAGGGTTGTATTAGGTAGCTGACAGCCAGCGTAAAATAGTCAGAGACAACTTCCTAAATAATATCTTTTAAAAAAATATTATTTAGGATGTTGCCTTATGACAGTCGGATCTTTTCAACATGGATTGGGCCTGTGAACCATATATATGCAGAGAATGGTTGTAGCAGAAATGAAAATGCTAAGGTGGATGTGTGGACACACACGTAAAGATCGGATTTGGAATGATGCAATCAGAAAGAAAGTTAATGTTGCTCCGATCGAGGATAGGATGCGAGAAAACTGCTTAAGATGGTTTGGTCATTTACAAAGAAGATCAGCTGATGCACCAATTAGGAGAAGTGGGATGTTGGGCCAGTTAAGTGAGGGCGGGGACGCCCCAAGAAGTGTTGGAAAGAGACCATATGAAGGGATCTTTATTTTGTTGATATAAGCCTGGGATTGACCCAAGATAGATCTGAATGGAGGCGAAGAATCCATGTAGCCGACCCTACTTAATTGTGGGAAAAGGCTTTGTTGTTGTTGTATTTTCTTTTCTTTTCTTTTTGGCTAGATCCATTGCTTTTACCAAGAGTTGGCACACACTGATCAACAAATTTTTAGATTTCACCATACCCTGGCTCATAGGTAAATGTCAAGAGATAGCACAAGAACCATGTTCTCATACTTGCCAAAGGTGTTAACACTCAAGTTTCATGAAGCCTTCATTGATTTTATCCCATCCTCGAGCACCATTAAATCAGGTCCAAACTCAAATTCCCCATCCTAGTTCCTCAAGTGAAATTTCAACTCATCTCATCACAACTGCAGTCGTGTATGTGAGGTGTTGATCATATTATTAAGGTAGAGACTAAGCATGAAATATAGCACACAAATCTTTCAAGATAGGAAAATGTGAATAATTAAGTCAAAGACCATGATGTCCAGGGCTGGTTAACTTAAAATCTCAAGACCTCATAAACAAAGTGTTTTTGACCTTTTTAATCTTGTGTGGATGTGTAAGTGTCTGGGATTAAACCAACTCATCATTTTTTTAACGAAAATTTACAAACATAAGTTAGTCTCATTTACTCCCTTATTATTGAACAGATATTTGAAATGATTTTCCAAACCGTGTCGCATAATATACAAAATTTTTCAAAACATTTTTGAAACGATTTTTCAAAATAAGTAAAACCCATTTTTCAAACCATTTTCAAAATATTTTCCTCAAAATAATGTAACATAGTTTAGAGAATTTTTTCAAGCTTTGAAAACATTTCATCCAACTTAGTTCAATAAAATGTATACTCTAGCCCAAAAAAGTTTTAAATTTTTCAGAATTTTCAAACTAAGAGCTATGGCTAAAGTATATATATAGTATATATGGTATACCCCCTATACTTAACTTATGTTATGTCCTCATAGCACTAAGTTATATCAAGTCATAGCTTAAGTTAATATACAGGAAGATATACTAGAACTGAGGAGGATACCCCCTACATATAGGTTAAAATAACCTAAGTGCCGGAGAGAAGGATAAATAAGTCTGGAATTCACGGGGACTCAGGTCCCCCTATACTTAGGTTGAGAATAGCCTAAGTAAAGAGATGGATAAGTGTAGTTGGAGAGACCTGAGGAGAACAGAGAAGTAGGATGGATTTATACATGAATGAATCTTTAGAGATGAATGGAGTACCTAATATCTATGGGAGGGTTTGGAGAATCCACAAACAAGGCTCAATCAACCAAGCAACACCATTGATTCACCAACTCCTGCATGAAACCAACAATTGTTGGTCATTTATCTTTTCATTTTTATTGGTGATTAGTACAAATTTATTCTCATTTACACGGGGCTTACTGATACTTTAAATCACAATATCCTACGTAAATAAGGTGTTGCTCTCCCAAAATGATTTTACTCCATTTTTTTGGTCGCCTTGCATTAACGGTCTCAATTTTAGCTTTAAGGTTATCATTGATTTGGTGAGCATAAATCAAGCATTCATCATCTACCAGCCATTCCCAATTTCCATTTAAGTCTTAGGTGATAAATCCAGGTAGAGAAGTCGAGGAAAAACCGATGCATACGATAGAATCATGATTTATCCTAAAGAAACACTCTCAATGCCTTTAGCTATCTCTGTGAAAAACACAACTAAATTAAAATAAAATACTAAATGTATGCAAGCCGATGAAAACCGCACCTGGCATGCTTCTATTAGCTGAAAAAGAATAGATTTGTTTTTGGCTAAGTGAAGCGATGTCTACGTGCGTCTCAATTTTTAGCGTGTCCTACCTACGAATGAAACACATAAGATAAGAAATAAAAATAGCTCGGAGAGCTGCATACCTGATACTAAGTCGACATTCAAGTGGGGCAGAACCCACACAACCACAATGTCCTTTGTTCATTTACATTCGCGAGTCTTCAAACGAAGACCATTGTAAAGACAATTATTACAAGAATGCATGACAAATGCAAGAGACAATAATCCTCGTTAATTTCTCCAATAATGCTTCTGTGTCTCCTCGTAGTGGGAGCTCCTACTCCTTGCCTCCATGTCTACCAAGTGTCCTTGGTCGCCAAGGATCCCGGCCACAACAAGCAAGCATTAGATGGATGTTAGAGAATTATCAAAACAATGTAAGCAAGATGAACTACATGACCTACAAGTTAGAAATTATTACTTAACCAGATAGTAAAAATCTACATAAAACAAAAGAAGAGTCATGTCCCCAGCAACGGTGCCATTTGACGAGTCGTGTTTTTGCCTCTCTAATATTGTCGTCTTAGCAGTAGCACAGGAGGCGAGAACGGATGGCCGTCAAAGACCACCCTTTGAATAGGTGGAGAATTTGTTTTACTTGGTAAGTGTACCAAGGTCGAACTCAGGGACACAAGCCTCTTAAGTTGTTATTCAAAATTTTAATACTCAGATCAAGTGATTAATTAATAACTAATAGGTCAACAAATAGAGAAACATGGTGCAAATGATACAGACAGATGATGCATGAACAAGAGACATTTTTATTGGTTTTTATTATGCAACATGATGCAAATGCAAAACTATGTAAATATGCCCTACACAAATAAAACCGTTGAGCAATATCAATGTAGTCAATTTCAAGATCAATTCATGAAGGAAATTTAATTGATAAATTATCCAATGGCATTAAAAATCATTAAATAGATGACACTATATAACTTAAAATTTATCATCTAAATTTAAGTATCAAAATATGGAATAAATAATGCCATTGGAAAGATAAGGAAGCAGGCTTTAAAATAAAACTAAAATCAACTTAAACGGAGATTGTATGCTCAAGATATTCACAAAATAGTCCAGGGGCATAAACGTAAAGAAAACTTCAAAATAATTAGAAAATCATTACAAACAGGTCCTTGGGAGGGCATAAATGTAATTAAAATTAACTGCAAGGTCTTCCCTATAAATTTCCATATGTGCGGGTGTTGTTTTGCAATTATTAAATCCTGGAGGGTTTAGTTTTGCAAATAACCCCATGCACGCATGCGTTGCACATGCTTGGAGGACATGTTTGTAATTTGGAGAAGAAGGCGGGGTACCGATGCAATTTACCTAGCCCCCACGTGACCTGAGCACATGAGGGCTTGGCTCGGATGGAGGATTAGGCTTGGTGCTTGGCTCGGGAGGCTCGAGACACGTGGAGGGATCTGGAGCTTCGGGATGTGGCTCAGACCGCCCGAACCCCCAAGCATCGGAGGAGTCGACGTGGCTGATCATGAGCCGTTGGATGAGCACCGGAGGGATTCCATCCAATGGCAACTATAACTTCTGGCGATTCCTCCTCCGTAGATCGTGGGTGGCACATGTTGATCTCCAGCAGGGCTGCACGAGCTTAGTCGTCGTACTCAGTGTGTGTTGAAGATCAATGGAGGTACATGGAAGCCTGGCGGCCAAAGTCGTAGCACGGGGAAGGTGCTGGACTGCCTGGAGGTGGCTAGCGATGACCCCACGCCGGAGGCGGAGCTTGAGAAATTAGCTCCGACGAGGCTCCGACCATTGAAGGAGAACACATGCAATTGTTAGTAGGAAATAACTGAAGCATGCAGGTGTCGTGCGACGTGAGTGAGATGAGGAGGATGGAATGTTGTGTGGGAGAAGAAGACGGCGGCCCCAGGTGTCCTTCTTCAGCGAGGCGACTGGAGGTTGTGGAGGATCGAGAAGGTGGGTAAAGGGCATGGTGAAGATGAGTAAGGTGAGGCGGAGCTTGTAGGGTGATCAAATGAAGGTGAAAATGTGTGCAAGGGCTAGTTAATTCAAAGAAACAAGAAGGAAAAGCAGAGGAGACTTACTTGGAGTTCGAGGCGGAGGAGAGTAGCTTGGGTTGAGCACCTGAGGATGCTCCGGTCATTGTTGGACCCTTCCAGACATGAAGAGCAACTCGATGGTGCTCTAAGGCACCAAAACAAGGCCTACCATGGCCATGGGTCTTCACCAAGGCAGAGGCTGTCTTCGCATCCTCTATCCGACCACCCCCTTGTCACGGGGAGACAGAGAGGCATTGGGTCTCGGCCCGTGTAAAGGTGGACAGCCGTGAAAGTGGGCGGAGGCGGCGTATTTGAAGGCAGAGAAGTTGAGGTGTAGGTCGTGGTGAACGTGGCTTCGTGGGCTTTCATTGACTAGAAGGAAAGGGAAGGACCAGAGCTAGATGCCACGCGAAGGTATGGGAGTTCGAGCTTGGAATGGTAGTACTCAAAGAGTGGTGGAGGTGGTCGTTGAGGTCAGGGAAATAGGAAGGGGGTGCGCGGTTTTCGTGGTGAAATTGGGGAAGAGGGACAGCTAGAGGTGGGAGATGAAGTGTCGATCGTTGGATCTTACGATCCAACGGTCCAGATGGATGTACGAGCAGAGGGTTACGATCCGAGGTGATTGTGACCGTGGATCTAATGATCCAACGGTGGTGGATTGGGGGGGAGCGGGCGCTCCAGATGAGATCTGGAGGTTGATTGAAGAGTGGAGGATCAAAGGGAACAGGCGGCTGGGACGAAGGCGCCCGAGAAGATCGAACGGCGCGGAAGAGTGCAGATCTTACTGAAGAGTCAGGCCACGTGGATCAACCAGAAGGAGCCACGTGGCCCAATGGGATTTATTCAAAATAAAAAATAAAAGAAAAATCGAAGAGAAATAGAAAAAGGGTGAATTAGGAAAAGATCAAAACATGAAAGTTGTAGATCATGATGAGATCTACAAGTTTCATGTTGACCAAAAAGATAAAATAAGTCAAACAAGAGAAGAAATATTTTTGGGAGCGTTTTTAAAGGCATAATAACACTATAATTTTTGTTTTGTGATTTTTTGTATTATTAATTTATTTTAAAGCCAAGATATATACAATATTTAATCTGATTTTCAATTGACAAATTTTTAATCTAGGGGATTTAGTATATGGAATTTAGCATGATGAAATCGAGGTTCATCATCTGTCGTTGAGCCGAAAATTGATGCGGTTAAGGTGGAATAAATATGCAATGTCATTGTTCTCAATCAATCGATTCGGTAAATGAGAAAATGTATAAAACCACTTAAGAAAAGAATCAATCAATGAATTGTAAGCGGTCTTCGTTATTTTAATTTACCTGGTGTAGCGATCAGGGTCCAACACAAGTAGCACCATTGAAAAACTCAATAGTCAAATTTCAAAATATAATAAAATGAATTTTTAGTGGTTTATTTTGGATTTTTTTGATTTTAAATCAACACATAAGTCACGATATACACAAACATTCTTTTTGTATTTTTCAATGTTATCAAAAATGCTCAGAAAAATCCAAAGAAAATGTTATTTTGTTTTATAGGCTCTGGAATATTTTTGGTAATTTTTATATAATTTTCAGATGTTTTGTGATTTTATACAAATCAAACAGTGGCAAAAAAGGAAAACAGTGCACAGCCTGGAGTAATTTGCAACTTAAAAATAATTTAAATATCCAAAACTCTTGGAAATTATTTTTATGATAAATTATAGACAAATATCTATACACAGGAACTAAAATCACATTTTTTATTTTTCTAGAATTTTCTAAGAGTTTTCTAAGGTTTTTAGTATTTTGCAATTTTTTGGGTTTTACAAATAATTAATGCATGAAATTTGCAAAGAAAATAAAGGACAATAAAATATAACTACTCTATCTTTTGGAATTTTTCAGACAATATTTGATTTTTTATGAATTTTTTATTTTCAAACAGGGAAAAAGACATTGTTTTTTATTTTTTTTAAAATATCAAATAAAATAAAATGCAATGAAACTTATAAACAATGAAGATGCACACAGCAGGAGTATACACAGATTTTTACAAAATTTATTGAGCAATAAAGTCATTTATTTCAACAACATGATCATGCCAAATCAAGTCTGGAAAATAGGGACTCATTTGCAAATGTTTAATATTTTGGCATCAGAAAATAATACAAATAAAGTACGAGGATGAAGTGGCAAATTACCCAGGTGACCACGCACAACGCGCGTGACTTAAAGCTGGAAGGGATCTTTCTGTAATTGTGAAATGTAGACGGAAAGAAGTTGTAATTTTTCCAACAATTACGTGATGCACACGTGACAGTTCTGAATAGGGGCCTTATTGCGAAATCAGGAACTTGTAGGGGGTTGAATGTAATTTTCACAAATGTTTTTTATTGTAAAAACCCTCCCCTAGGGTTTGTTGTTGTTCTTGTTGTTCTGCTCTTTGTTCTCAAGACCCAAGGGGGTCGTCGCCCACCCTTCTTCTTTCTTCAAGCACGCCGCAGCGGAGTGGCGGGCGGAGGTGATGACGGCTGGTCGTAGAGCACCTCTAAGCGGCTACGAGGGCGAGGGGATTCAGGCGGAGGAGGATTGCGGGGTGGCGGATCTGGGCGCGATGCTGGGTCGCGTGGCGGCCGGTAGCGAGGTCTCGTTGGATGTGTCGGTCGGGGGAGGTCACGTGGAGAATGGCAGCGGAGGGAGCCGCGCGGCAGCGACGGTGCCGCTGGACGGAGACGGCGATGGCGGGAGGAGGTCGGCATGGCTGCAGGTGACGGGCGATGGATGGGAGGTTGTTGTCGTGGCGGGTTCCATGTGAAGATCTGCGGAGGGGCGACACACGCCCCCCAGTGGTCGGTGATGGCGAAGGGCGAAGGAAGGTGTATGGCGAGCACGAGCTCATTGGTCAGCGGTCAGATCTCGCAGTGGTCGTTGGGGATGAAGGCGGGGATGCGCGCGGGGAGGCGCTAGCTGTCGCGGCAGGCTCAGTCGGTGGACGTTGGAGGATGCACGATGAAGGAGCTGCTGAGATCTTGTGGAGTGTGATTGCGATGAACCTCGTGCGGCAAAGGTCAGCACGCGCGAGCGGTCTTGAGGAGACTCACAGCGGCGATCGACTCCATGCGGAGAAGTGCAGGAGGCGGGCGGCACCGCTGGCGCTGCAATTTTTTGTTTTTTTTTGTTTTTTTATTTTTTTAGACTGTAAACAGAAACAAAAGAAATTTTTTATATTTTTATTTTTAAATTTTTTCCTTCAAAATAAATGTTTGATAGAGATAAAAAAATTATATATTTTTATTTTTTATTTTCCTACAAAACAAATGTTAAAAGAAAACATATAATAAAATTTTTTATTGTTTTTTTGCATTTTTAGGCAAAACAAGATGCCTGGATGGGTGTAGGTGCTGCAATATGGAAGACAGATCCGGATCGTCGGTCACTGTGCATGACCGGAGTTGATATATTATGTGAGGTAGAATGTCAAATGTGGGGATCGGAAAATGAGATGAAAAATCAGATTCGGGTGCGGATCGAATCGGGATGGAAAATTTGTGATGAAAATTATAGATCTAGATCTACGAGCTTGAAAATAAAAACTATGCTATGATTACTCTAAACGAAATATGCAGAAAAAATTGGATCTAACCCGAGGGAGGCAGGCGTCGTGATGGCCTCGACAACAACTGATCCGCTGTTACCGGACGGCTCGAGGGTTGGACTCCTCTATCGACCGACGGGATTTCGCGACAGAGGCTCCTTCTCCACCAAAGTTTGATCAAAAGCAAATGAGGGAGGAGGAGCCCAATAAAAAGATAAGAAAAAATCAAAAAAGAAAACATGTACAAATAAGGAACGTGTTTATTGGATAATTAAATAAATTAATTAAATTAATTAATTAATTAAAAGCTAAATTCGTAAATAAATAAAATAATTAAAATAATAAATTTACAAAAATTAATTAGCCACCTTAATGGTGGTTATTTAAGGCATAAAATCAAATCTTTATATACAAGGAAGGCTTTCAAATCAAATAAATGAATAAATTAAATAAATAAATCCAATTTTCGAAATTATATTAACTTAATTAATTAATGTTAGATATTAAAATTTTTGGTGATTTTTATATAAGGAAATTAGTTATAAACAAGTATTATATACATATAGTACATTATACATATGTACAAATAAGGAAAATAATTTTAACTATTTATAAAAAATATTTTTATTTTAAATAATGAAGAAAAATATTTACAATTATTTACATTATAAAAATAAATATGAATAAATATATATAATGAGTAAGTGGTAAATTGCAAAAACCACCCTAGAAAATCGACTTTTCAACCGTAACTCCAAAAATTATAAAACTGTAGTCATTTGAAAGATAATTTAATTTAGAGTACAATGGAAGTGAGTTTGATTCAATTTGAGTTCATATGGAGCCGGAATTGGTCTTTCAATTATTGCTTTACAGCCTTTTCTGAGTGTGGATACTTTTAATCTGTACATGGATTTACTTTGCAATTATTTTTATTGTTTACAAAATATTTTTATTTACAACTTTTGTTTAGAAAAATATTTAACTTTTGGTCAATTTATATACAAATAAAATAGTATAAGTTTTGTACAAACATACATGAAAATTATTTACAAATGATTTTTTTATTTTTGGATTAAAGATCCTATCTTTCCCTACTTTATTCATGGTCGATCAGGTCAAGTCTTGACATACTCTCGGGGTTCGGGTCAGTCTGCATTTATTTCATAAATACATCCTTTATTTTCCTTTTCTTTTTCTTTTCTTCTTTATTTTTTTATTTTGAATACAAAAGGTGTTAAA
Organism: Ottelia alismoides; assembly: GCA_037367405.1. Classification (NCBI taxonomy): domain Eukaryota; kingdom Viridiplantae; phylum Streptophyta; class Magnoliopsida; order Alismatales; family Hydrocharitaceae; genus Ottelia; species Ottelia alismoides. The sequence continues at coordinate 10,420 of JAZKJV010010974.1, read as the reverse complement.
AATCTTTATTTAACAAATGCATATAAAATGGTAATTTCATGAAATTAGTGGGTATTTGCATGTGTTTGACTATGAAAATAAAGCTAAAATAAAAGAATAAAGGTGATGAATCACGGAATCATCACTCGCTTCTTTTTGTATTTATCGTTTCATCCTGTAAATAAATTATGAAGCTTAAAATAAAATGGAAATTTTGTAAATCGACCCATGTACTTATTTTAATTGCATTTGGGTCCAGTCCAGCTCAGCTCGTGTGTCACGACACGTGAGCTCGGCAAATTGTAGTTAGCAAATGGCGTCGTTGTTGGGGATCAATGCCGCATAGTTTGGGATTCTTTATTTGCCTTGACTCTCTTGTTCATTTATTTATTTTTGCATTTATTTATTCTTATCATTTATTTATTTACCATTAGTATTTGATATTAGTTGTGACTATTCTGACACTCCTTCGTGTTTGACTTTGTTGTGAGGGACCGTCACGCGAGGGAGGACTTTTGAGGATGACCTACGCATCCATGCGAGGCAGAGCCGGCTTTCTAACTTTGCTGGCATGAGAGAGCATCAAAGGAAGGCATGGACGAATTTTTTAAGATAGTTTCTCACATTTTTCTTTTTATTTATTTATTTATTTATATTTTATCTTGTAATTTATGTGAGAGAGTGGACCTTAATTTGTAATAATTCGGACACTCCAGACACAACAGCTTCACGAGGTCCATTGCTCGAGGGATTGTTCCCTTGGGGGCCTCACCGCTTTCTTTTTATTTGTTTTTTTATTTTTATTTTATTTATTTTGTTTGAATGAGCCCTAGCTTAGGATTTCTTGACGATAGACTAAGGCCAAACACTTAATTACATTTGCCAGTACCTATAGCCTCGTTTGAACGTAGTCAAATTTTGAATTGCTACCTATTAGGATTTGAGATCGAGTGTCGAGAGAAGTGCTATATAGGGCTTGCAGGATCCGTTGTGGCAGACACCAATGAACTTCAGAGATCGGACTTTTGGATATCACTTCTAAAATATTTAGCGTATTATTCTTCACTCTAATAGCAGTTACTATTCTAGGGTGATTTCATCGGTTGCATTTGCATGTAGTATAGTTTTCAATTTTGTTATGCATCCTGCATGGAGAGAACTGGAAGCACAGTAAGTCTTTTCACTTTGCATGCATCATCGATTTCCATCTTGCATAGCTCTTCCGACCTTCTCCCTCTGATTTTGCTCGTTTAAGATGCTAAATGGAATTGAAACATCGTTAGGCACGTGCATTGAAAAATAACAAAAAAGTGATAACCTAAATAAAATTGAGACTGCTAACTCTATTGGACTTTAAAATTAAATGTAATGGATTCATTGCTTTGAGGAGAGCAACCCCCTCATTGTTTGCGCATTTTATTCCTATGTACACGCTAAGGATTAGTGCCCAAATCTCAGGCCTATCTTCGGTTTGTACAACTTTGTTGAAATCACCTAACTCTAAAAATGAAAAGATAAAAGACCAACATCTCGGTCTTCACTGTGTTGAGTTGATTGATGATGATTTCATGGGATATGATTATACGATCTATTCTGCGGTTCCTTCCATCTTGATTCAGAGGTTTAATTGACTATCTTGATATGTACTTCAGAGCGACGGTGTCTGGGAACCCACATGATTGCACTCATCCCCTTGACTGCCCCATCCTCCATCTCCCGATTTTTCCATCCATTTGTAGCACTTAGAGAACTCTGCTTACATATCGAGCCATCTCAGCTACGTCGATTGACTTGAGGGATTGTATTATGATTAACCTGATTGTCTTACCCCTCACATGATCTTATGCCCTCTGAGTGAGGAACGATTGACTATTTTTGAGGACCTGAGACTTGATGCCACCTTTCCCATGATTTGATTGACCTAGTTTGCATTACTCCCTGAGGACTATCTACGGGAGAATGCAACATTTTCTTTACGATCGGTTCACTCTCGGCATGTATGTCCATATTATTGGAGCACGAAATAGAGTCATCGGATGTATGATATTGGTCTCCCTGTATGATTATGTGTCCGATCTGTCGGAGCACGAGTCCTATTTCGTCCGGACTCCTCTGAGTCTTCTCTCCTTGACGGTCCTCGCACGGATAGGTCACACTCTTCTAACTATTCTCTGCCCAGATCATAGTACTCCCCAAGAGTTTTCAATGGGATACTATGTCATTTTCTCAATCTTTCGGTCTCTTCTATTGGGTAGTCGATCTGTCGTCTACCGAGACTAATCTGTCGGACTCCTTTGAGTCCCCTCACCTTGAGGACCCTCGCAAGGTTGAGATATGTTCCGATATTCACTTCTTAGTTTGCATTACTCCCTGAGGATTATCTACGGGTGGATGCAACACATTCTTTACACTCGGTTCTACTAGCTGATTATGTCTCCAATCTGTTGCAGCACGGAACCGAGTAGTGTGATATGCTTTCAGTCTCGGAGCTATGTTGTATATCTGATCTGTCGATCATGGGATTTCTCTATCTTGACTCATCTGAGTCTGCTCTCCCTTGACGATCCTTGCAAGGATGAGTCATCTCTCTCTGATTATTCTCTGCTTAGTTGGCAGTATGCTCTCCGAGGGTTATCTGCGGGACACTACTACATTTTCTAGATCTGTCAGTCTCTTCTGCTGGTAGTCGATCTGTTACCTACCGAGACCGCTTCTGATGATCCGTCTGATAGATCTAACTCCTTTGAGTCGGCTAACCTTGACGACCCTCGCAAGGGTGAGCTATCTCTGATTATTCATTGACTAGTATGTACCACTCCCTAAGGGTTATCTGCAAAAGGATACATCATTTTGTAGGTACTCGATTTCACTTCTGATGTCTCCTATCTGGTGGTGCACAAAGCCGAGTCTTCTGACATGTGTACTCAGTCTCCTCTCTAGTTGTGTCTCTGATCTATTGGAGCACGGAGCTGTGTCTCTTTATTATTCTGAGATCTTTGACTCGTATGAGTCTGCTCACCTTGAAGACCCTCGCAGGGTTGAGCCACGTCTTGTGGTATTTGGTGTGTCCCTTTGACCTTTCTGATCTTATGACCACCGGATACCCTGCTGCATAGAGAGTCTCTTTCTCTTCACCTTTACTATCTTCCAGAGACTTTGATTGACTTGGAGGATTTTGTATTTCTCACTCCTCCTCTATGTCTTCCAGTATCGGCTCTGATCTCACATTCCTTTCCTATAAGCAGATGATCTCCTACGTACTACCGAATTCTGGTTTAACTTTTCAATCTGTTTTCACCAGTAGTGACACCCACTTGAGTGTATATCAGGGTGTCTTTTCGCTTTCTAACTGTGTTATCATTCTCACAGGGAGACGCTGATGAGAGTACGGTATTCACTTATCAGTTATCATCATGTACTTCACCAGTCTGTACTTGTTCTATATACGTGTTTTGTCTTACATCCCTTCTTTCTCCCATTTGGCATGCGTACCCCATTTCTCAGTTCTATTTCATCGCTCTTGTCGTTGCTTATACTTAGAGATCTTTTACCTTAAGTATAGGGGGAGTGATGTGTACATTCACTGTGATCTTTTCATCTATCTTCAGATATCTTTTCTTCTTTTCATTTTCAATTTTCTTTTTCTACCAAAGAGGTGTCGTCCCTTTTGTCAATTTGTTATACTTAGGATGTACTTTGTCCTAAGTATAAGGAGGTGTATACCCAAAGTTCTTTCATTCTTTGATCCCCTCCACTATCTCCTCTCTTGTTGATTTGCTCTACAATACTTAGGGATATCTCACCGTAAGTATATGGGAGACAAACTGAGCTGTGATCCATTTATTCCCACCCTTGACCCCCCATGCCTTGTGTATAGCATGTTATGCTTAGGATTATTTGATCCTAAATATAGGGGGACGGTCCACTTCTTATTCATTTATTTCTTCAATCTTTCATTTCTTATATAGTCGTTATAGTATAGCTTCTCTATACTCAATACAAGTTATGCCTTCTCTTTTTCTTTTCGATCTATTAGGACATAGCTCAGCCATAACTCGTACTTTTGTGTTATTAATAATAAATATGGCAAAATACTATATACATATACAATTCATTAAATGCATTTCTATTCCTCAAATTCCTTTTGTACATATTGATTAATAAATCAGGTTAAAAATATTTCTGAAAAATGGTTTGACCCATTTGAAAAAAATTTTGTAAAATGTTTTCAACCTTGTTAAAATATTTTTGACTTATAAAAATTCTTTTCTTTGTGTGAAATAAAAGTTTTGGAAACCAATTTGCAAATGATTTTGAAAATTATTGTAAAATATTTTGAAAAATCAATACATACTATTTGAAAAATATTTGAAAAATGACTTTCAAATGTTTGTAAATATTTACAAAAGATATCTTGTACTATAGTTTTCAAAATTGTTTTCAAATAAATTTGAGGAATATATGCATTATGAAAATAATAATAATTAATATATACATACAAAATAAAATTCTTTACCAATTGTATATATACCTGATATAAACAACATTTTAAACCTGTAAATTCTTTAAATTCTTAATCCCTGTAAATAAATAAAAAGCGGCATGCCGTGTAAATAGGTGTATATATTTTATATTCTTGCACCCAAATTCTTTTTATTTTCAAACTATTTTTGAAAATTTTCATCATTCTTTGCATCATTGTACATAGCATTTGCATAGCATTCACATTCTTTCGGATTGATCTTGATGATTGAACTAGTCCAAATAAAGTCGAAGATTGGAACTTGGTTGGACCTTATTGCACATAACTTTCACTAGAACCTTTTGGGAACTGGATTTAAGGTACTTCAGGTCCATTGGGACTTAATTCTTTGAGACTCAAGGCCGGGTTCAAGTCACCTCAACTGACTAACTAGAACTTTTCGAGACATGTGCATGACTCTTGTCGTGACCTAACTTGGACACTTACACCTTTCACTTGGCTCAACTCAGTTGGAGTGGTGAGGGGATTAGATTCTCCGATTTGAGACGCACATGAGTGGAAACATTGATCCTCATCTAGGGAGGGAAGTGCACCCCAACCTGATCCCGATGAGGTCTAAAGACATGAGAGTGTGGTGCAATAATGCTTCAAAAGACGAATAGTCTTCTCACTCAAGAGGAAAAACTCCTTACGTAAATGTTGTTGTATATAGTATTCAAAAAAACTCCAAAAAGTGGACATGCCTGATTGAATATAAAATGCCTACCATAGTATGTATATATGTTGTATAGTCAATAAGCAAGCTTGAGCATCAAAGTTATACCATGTGAGCCTGCAGCTGGATGACTTGACTATACTGGTCATGCATCCCAGGATAGGTAGCTACACTAGCTACCATCCATTCTTTTCTTCTCTCCCTCCTCTTGAGTTGGATGCCACTTGAACGAACTTAGAAGGGAATACCCCACTCCTTGAGGAAAGAGTTGCTGAATTGGGGAATCATTGGATTGTCATTCTGGAGAAGTCAGTTCTTTTGTCATTTCAGTTGGGGAGAGTCACTATCACTTACATTGTACAAGTTAGCTTTATAGTCATAAGGGTTTGTGTATGATGTAGGCTAGTTCTGACCTGGCAATTGAGGTGGTCTGAACCGAGTTCTGTGACTCTCGAAGGTTGTTGTGTTTTAAATTTGGTTCATGATCAGGTTCCACACACATCTCACATCAAGGTCTAACCTGAGCTCCAAACTTTGATTTAGTAAAGACAAGTTTAATAATTAAAATCAATTCTATTTATTCTTTCTTTTTCTTTTCTTCTTTGTTCTTTTTATGTATTTATTACATAAGTGTTTGCTAGAGATTAGCTAAGGCAAGTATAGGGGGGTGATGAATCTCCATTTCATCACCTTTATTCTATCATTTTGACCTTAAAACTCCTAGCTAATGCATGTAAATAGCATTAATTTGTACAAGATAGCATTCATCATTTTATTGCATTTATTGTGTAAATAATATCATTTTTAATGCAAAAATTATAGAATAAAGAGAAGAAAAGAAAAAAAATAAAATATTAAAGATATTTTATGACCCTAAACCCCGAAACCAAGTCAAGAATTGAGTTGGTCGATAAGGAATAAAGTAGGGGGAGATAAGGGCAAAAAAATACAATAAAACCCCAATTCTTTTATTCTTTCAATTAAGCCTTTTTGACACCTATTTTATTCTTTATTATTTATACATCAATAAAAAATTTTGAACATAAAATTTTAAATAATAATGTAAATAAAAATACAAAATTAAGTTTGTACATATATAATACACAGTGTACATTTTATACACAAAAAAGCCAAATCCCAACCGCACAGACCCATATCTTCCAAATAAAAACTCAAAAAGTGTCAAAATCACCTCTAATTGTATATAACTTTTAGTAAGTTATTTCATAAACATAGTTTCATATTTTTTGGAGATAAGATGTGAAAGTTAGGTTTTGGACCCTCATTGTATAGTATACCTAAATAAAATATTCAATTTATTCATTATTCATTATTTAAATAATTCTATATTTTTATAATTTTGTAAATATTATTTATAACCTATGTGCATATTAAAACTAAAATAAAATCACAAAGAAAAAATAAAAGAAAATAATTCTATATAAAACATAGGCAAAATATCTATACTAATACATGTATATAAATAAAAGGAGAAATCATTCTTTTATTATTTTATTCTTTTATATTTTTATACTCTTGTAAATATTATTTATATTATGTAGAAATTAAAACCCAATAAAACACATTAAAATAAAATAATGTATATAAATCATAGATGAAATACCTATAAGTATACTTATATAATATATACCCTTATTTATTTAGGTATACAAATAACATCGTAAAAATATAAAAAAATATATTTATACACATAAAAATAATTTATAAATATATAAAATAAGAAAATAAAATGATAAAATAATATATGCATAATAAAAAATAAAATAGATAAAATATAGATAAATATACCTATATATATAACCGAAAAATTAACTACTAATAGATAACATCAAAAAATAAATAAAAATCATAATCAATTACTAAATAAAATACTAAATAAAATACTAAACATTTTTATAATTGAAAATTAATAAAATAAAATATTATTTTTAATTATTTATTTTCGAATAAACTCACAGTTTTGTCTTTTAGCGAACCGATGTGGACCAATCACATCGCGTCGTTCGGTGACTATAAGTCAACTCCCTCACCAGACTCTTGATTTGACGTGACCCGTCTTCTACCGCGATTTCATGCAATTTTCTCGCTTGATCTATCGATCAATCACCCTCGATTCCTGATAGAAAATGATCATTGCTATCCCATGATTCACGCTGACATTATATATTGCATGTACATAGATTCGATTCTTTCCATTTGGCTGGTCAATAAGGGTGCCCTGTAATGTTTATAAATAACTCCACCTTCCTCCTTCAGTTTTTGTTCATTCCCTGAGTCCTAATACCCCCGCCTCCGACCTAGCGAGAATCCTTGTGATAGGAGGAAACCCCTGGAGGGTCTGTGCGGGTAGGCGGAGGAAGGAGGTGCACCCACGGCCACCTCGCTAGTGGACGTGCTCCCGGGCGTGGAACCCCGGTATAAGAGCTATGTTTTTATCCTTTTAGTTAGATTTTAATTCCGTCTTTTATTTTATGCATTTTGATTAACCCTTAGACCTTAGTGTTAGCTGCAACCACTCGATTCTTAGTTTGTCGGAGCTCCGCTCCGGCAAACGTTTTCGCCTGTGTCCGACTGTCCTCCGACCACGCTTTCACCCTCACCTCGCTACCCTTCACCCTCTCGTCATCCCAGACATCTCAGTTACCCTAGATCCCTAGCGGTTCTAGAGATCCTCTCTCACTTCTCTATCGCTCATCGGAGAGCGCCACCCAGCCATTTCCTTCGCCCATCCTTCTTTCATATGCTTCCCCGAGCATCGTCTTTTTGCGCCTAACTCTTTGTTGCAGGAAAGAATCCTTCCAGATCGCGGTGCTCCACCAGTCCACGTCGATGACCCCCGTGCCATTTTGATGCACCTGGAAGGAGGAGAACATCGCCAAGAGGGCTTTGCACCATGGAGGAGGATCTAAGATCACTGGAGCTGCGATGCATCGTTAATTGAAGTTCACCCTTGTGGTGTCCTTCATATTTTCTTCCAACCGACCTTGGAGTCGTCCGATCAAGAATGCCTCCCCATATTTGCCAGATGTCGTCTGATGCGCCCATCCAGAGCCATCAATCTCCGCTAATGATCTAATCTCATGGACGGTGAACCGTCATCGTGCGACGGAAGAGCGATGCGTGGCAAGTGAATAAGATCCAGTTGTTGGCCCGCGCCTCTTTAGGGGTAAATTGCTTAACAAGACCTGTCTCTTTTTGTATTTAGCATTTCATCATGTAAATAAAATATGAAGCTTAATATAAAATGTAAATTTTGCAAATACCCATGTACTTATTTTAAATGCATTTGGGTCTAGTCCAACTCAGCTCATGTCCTCCTACGTGAGCTGGGCAAATTACAAGGACATCCTTGTGACTTTTTATATTTACTTTTTGTTCTATAAAATTAAATATGCATGTATATTCTTGGGAATATTGCACTTTATCCCCAATTATATATTTTTATTTGCAATTATGCCCCTGTTAGTATATGAATTTTGGTGCTTGGTATTCAATTATTAAAAACAGCACCCTAGCTCCTAAAATTATGCAAAAATAGAGTTAGAAGCCTGGTAGCATATACTTTCACGCATGAATTTATTTTGCATTTTTTGGTTTTAACCATTTATTAAAAATCAAAAGGAGCTTATTTTTTGTTCTATCTAGCTTAGAAAATACAAAAAAATATAAAAATTTGTTGAAAAATTCCAAAAATATATATATATATAGTGTCTATTTTACTATATTTTAACTATAGATAAAAAACATTAAAAATGGAAAAAGAAAAGGCTTAAAATTTAAAAAAAAATCAAAAACCTTTATAAAAAAAGTAAAAATTCCTTAAAAAATCCAAAAAAATATGTTCCTCTATTTTATAATTTTCTTCATATATATATATTAAAACTGATTTGAGTAATTTTGGACCTTATTTCAAATTTTTAAAATTTAAAACAATTTTGGATATTAAATCCTTAATTTGTGATATTTTTAACTTTAAAAATATATAAAAATTAGCAAAAATTCTAGAAAAATTACAAAAACATTAGAAAAACATTTATAAAATCCAAAAACACATTTTATTTGTATTTTATTTATATTTACTGGTATTTACAAATATAATTATTCTATATTATATATATAGTCTTATATATCCTATATATATGTATTTAAAAGAAAAAGAAATATAAAAATCTGAAAATATAAAAAGAAAATATAAAATTGCATAATTAAAATAAAATATAAAAATAGAAAATAAATATAAATTTAAAATATAAAATATAAAATCCAAAAACCCACAAAAATAATAAAATGGACAAGAGATGAAAGACAAATTTTACGCACATTATTTTTGCCCCTTCTACCGTTTGCTCCCTAAGTTCAACCTTTACACATGCTTACACCTATACACACCTGCTGTAGAGTTATAATAACTTTTAACTCCACATTTTTTATATTTATTGTTTGATTCTTATTGTGGGTTAATTGTTGATTGATTGGGATTTTTTGTCATGGGTCGCCTCAGCGACTGCGTCTCCGCCCTGTGTAAGATGTATTTAGGCCCGCGATGAAAATCCTAGTTATCACCTCCCTCCTCTTTTTTCTTTGTTTTTGGGAATAGATAATAACCAACAAGACATGGCATTGTTCAAACTAAACATATGGTTGGCCTCTACAAAATGATGGCATGTAGGCACATGATTGCGTTGTCAAAATGAGCAAGTTCTCATGGATTCCCGACCCAAACCTGTCCCACTGAAGATCCAAAAATTGGAGCATGTCATTTTTTTAGATGGGTTTGGATTTTAAACTTACTGTCAATGTTGATATGGATTTGAGTTTGGAAATGCCTTGTATGTATCGTAACCACAAGCTGCCCCAAATCAAAAAAAGTATAACTAAATATAAATGTGTGTGTTGTATCTTAATAAAATAGTCTAACTCAATTGTTTTATAATAGTTCATGATCTACATATATAATGATCTAGGTAAATTCTCCCCTCCCTACATTGATTTATATTCAACTACTTTTATTAATATATGATAAATGAAGATTATCGATCCAAAAGAGTTAAGTATCTAATATCTGTAAATCTTCAATCCCTACTACTGATGCAATCGGACACAAATATATATGTATCCATCCGTCATCATATCTACTTTTAAGTGGATATGATTATTTATTTTTGATTTTGATGGATATGGAAACAAACAAAAATAAGATTCAATATTTTTTGCAGAGATGA